>ML776900.1:1259323-1284251 GCA_009831015.1 Picea engelmannii | reverse complement strand
CAACATGTTGTTTTAACCATTTGAACCTTCACCATGGTTGGGTCATGAGTTAGATTTCATAGTTTTATTAGGTATAGGCCTTAAGAAGGTAGGTTGTGAATGCCTTTCCCCTTGATTATTTGGATGGAAATAAGGGAGAAAACTTCAATGTAGTTTCCATTAGTTTATGTATGGCCTTGAAACTTTGTACATTTTCCTGGAAGAATCACCCTTGAGATCTAAACCATCCAATACCCTCGACATTTGTGCCCTAGCCTCATCGACAATTGGTCAATTATTCTCATCAAGCCTTAAAAATATAGTCCATCGGTGATTTGGATCAATTTTCATATTGTCCCATAAACACTTTTTCAAAAGGGTGCATCAATGTTTTCAAGTTGATCCTCATCGACACTTTTCCAAAAGGTGCATCAGTGATTTTAGGATGATCCTATTGGCACTTTTCCAAAAGGTGCATCAGTGATTTTAGGTTGATCCTTATCGACATGTTGTATTGCTTCGCATTGGTGATTTGGGGTCGGACCTCATCAGTGGTTTGTATTGCTTCGCATCAGTGACTTTGGGATGATCCTCATTGGAAGTTTGAATTGCCTCTCATTGGAAAAATAGGTTGATCATTTCCATCGATGATCAATGATTCTTTTATGGGCAATTTTTTTTTCCTTTCATCAGTACCTTGGTTGATCTGACCCATCGACCATCGACATTTTCCAAATTTTGTTCTTTGGCGATTTGGAATTTTTTTCCATCAACACTTTGGCCAATTTTTTCATCGACGCTTGAAGAGAGAAGCCATGTTGGTTGTCATGTATAGAACATGCTACACGTGGGTATGATGATGTAATCGCATGGGGAATTCTTATGATCTTTGAGAGATCACATCTTCTTGTCTGAAGCTCAAAATTGAGCATATTGATAGCCATTGGAAATCTCTTGAGGAGCATATTTAACCTATAAGCTCATAATTGGTGTGATCTAGAATATATTTGCAGAACAAAATGAATACATATTATTATCAAAATATTCTTAACATAGAATAACATATATACAGTAAAAATTGTTTCTATTCAATAAGGAACTAAGCTGAAACTGTAAAATCCAGCGGAAACAAGCTTGCTAGAATGGTGGTGGCTTATCTCTAAGAAGAGATGTGACGACTGCACTCATTCGCAAGAAGATTATTACAATGAGTCTATGAAGGACATTTTAAAATAAACAAGAATTTCAAAAACCCTAGACATCCAAAAAACCTAACCCTAGGAGATGAAGCACCAAAAGTCATTTGGGCCCCGTTTGGGTAAGTTAGTACATCAACTTCCCGAGGTCGTAACTTTTGCATACGATCTCCATTTTAGGCACACAATATCCCGTTGGAAAGGTCTATCCGAGGAATATACATTTTGTTGTTATCTATAAAAATTCATTGTGGCTGTAGCAAGCCCTAAAAAACGTTGTTTAGGGCCTCAAAATGGCCCCACAAGTCAGGGACTCGAAAACTAGGGAAAAAACTGCCAAACTAGAAAACTTCCAAAATGAGCCAGTTGGAATAGGTGGGAGGCCACCAAAATCCATATCTATCAATACTCCCCCTTTGGGAAGTAATGGTCTCTAGGGCGTTGAGTTCCCCCATCAAATGAGGATTTTTTAACTGAATTCGACCTCGAGAGAGCCACTTGCCTTGGTGTAGGAGTTGCCCTGCTTTGACAACTCGATAAAGTTGGATCCTTTGTTGGTGAGTACCCTTGATATGTTTGTCCACAATATGATCATTGGATTCTTGTTGTATGCAGTTGGGGTTGAGCTCTGTTGGTGTCAATTGTTCTGCTATCTCTGAGGTGTCCAATAATGGTGGGAAATACGGTCGAAGGATATCCACGTTGAAATATTGGTGCAAGCCAAGGAAAGGAGTAATGTTGAGCTCGAAAGCATTATCACCCATAGCCTTGGTGATGGTGTACGTCCCATAATGGAGTGGGTGAATCTTTTGACGGGGTCCTATAAGGCGCTCTTTCTAAAAGTGCAACCAAACTTTGTCGCCCACTTGAAACTTATGTGGCACCCGGTGTTGATCATGGCATTTCTTGTACTTGTCATTGGACTTCTGTAGGATATCCTGAACCTGTTGGTAAATGTGTTGGATCCTCTCAATGAACCGAGTGGATTTTTCAACTTCAGTTGGAGCAGGAGATGAGTCGGTTGAGGTGACCGCAAGGGGTAGTGCAACATCTATGGGGCCCAATGGTTGGAATCCCAACCCCACCTGAAAGGGGTTGTGGTTGGTTGAGCTATGTAGGGCTCGGTTGTAGCTATGTTGAACATAGGGGAGACTCTCATCCCATGTGTGAGGGTTCTTGGAATTATACATGCATAGGATATGCACGATCATTCAATTTATGACCTCGGTTTGGCCATCTGTCTGGGGGTGGAAGGTTGTGGATTTGGTGATATTGGTGTCCAGTAGTGACCAGAGGCTTGCCCAGAATGTGTTGAGAAATAGATTATCCTGATTTGAGACAATAGTTTGTGGGATTCCAAAATGTACCCAGATTCCTTCAAAGAAGAGCTTGGTAGTGGCCTCTGTTGTGATGCTCTTCTTGCAGGCGGTCATAATCACCATCTTAGAAAATAGATCCACAACCAAAAAACATAGTCATTGCCCCACTTGGTGGATGGGAGGTCTGATATATAGTCCATTGAGATGGATTCCCATGGCCTGTCAGGAATAGGAAGAGGAGTGTACATGCGATGTTTCTTAGTGGTCGGTTTAGCAATCGTGTAGGCAATGTAGGACCTGATATACTTGTTGACCTCCTCTCGAAGTTTCGGTCAGTATAAAGTTTTATTTAGCATTTCCCCTATCTTTTTGACGTCGAAGTGTCCTACCACCTGACTTTAGTGGGCTTCCCAGATCAACTTCTCTTGTTCGCTTGATGGAACACAAATATGGCCTAGACGACACAACAACCCATCCTAAAGATGGAAATTAGTGACAACTGTGTTTGCGCCCAACATTTGGTAGGTGGTCGCGAAGTCTGGGTATGTCTCATAGAGTTGGGGGCATCCATAGGTCTCATGGACGCAAGAGTCTAGCACCATGGTGAGGTTCGCGACTGGTGATCTGCTGAGGCAATCAACGATATGTTTGGTGCTTTTCATTTTATACTTGATGTTGAGGTGTAATTGTTGCAAGTACGTGGACCATTTTTTATGGCGGTCATTCTACAATTTGCCTTGTGTCTGCATGAACTGTAGTGGCTTATGATCAGTGTGGATGACTGTCTCCTTCCCAAGAATGTAATGTCTCCACTGGTGGTAGGCTTGCACAATGAAGTACATTTCTTTGTTGTAAGTAGGGTACTTACGGACAACATATGATAGTGTCTCACTATGATATGCCATGGGGTGGTCATGTTGAGTGAGAACAATGCCCACATCATAGTCTGAAGCATTTGTCTCGATCTCATTGAGTTGGTGCAGGTACGGTAGTGAAAGTACCAGAGTTGAGCACAAGTGTTGCTTCAAATCATCGAACGCTTGTTATTGGGATTGGCCCCACACAAATTTTTCCTTACCACCACCCCTGGTTACTTGGCTGAGGGCCCATGCAAAATGGGAGAATCCCAACATGAACTTGTGGTAGAAATTGGCAAGGCCCAATAAGCTATGAAGCTCAGTGAGTGTGGTTGGGGTTGGCTAGTCACAGGTGACTTGGATTTTGGCTGGATTCACATGTACGCCATGATGATCAACGATGTATCCCAAGTAATGAACCATGTCCATGCTGAAGAATCATTTTTCCAAGTTGGCGTAGAGCCGGTGATGCCACAGGGTGTGAAAAACCTATTGAATATGCTGCAAGTGTTCTACCCAATTCTTGTTGTAAATGAGGATGTCATCCAGATACACCACTACAAAAGTATTGGTGAATGGTCGCAGGATAGCATCCATCATCCTCATGAAAGTGGTTGGAGCATTTTTCAAACCAAAGGGCATGACCAACCATTCAAAAAGACCTTCCTTTGACTTGAAGGTGGTCTTCCATACATATGTATGTTCTATCAATACCTGGTGGTAGACAGACTTCAGATCAATCTTACTAAAGTATTTGGCCCCCATGAGTTGATCAAGGAGTTCGTCGATTCAGGGAATCAGGTAATGGTTTCTGACTGTGATTTTATTCACAGACTGATAATCAATGCAGAGTCTCTAGGTTCCATATTTCTTTTGTACCAGCACGATTGGGCTCCCGCAAGGCGTTGAGATGGGACGGATGTGCCCCTTGTGGAGCAGTTCTTGGATCTGTCGCTTGATATCCTCATTCTATAATAGAGAGCAGTGATAGATAGGCCCATTGCGAAGCGGTGCATCCGGGGTCAGATCGATGGGGTTCTTGACCTGACAGTTCAGAGGTACCCCGGTAGGTGAGGAGAAGATATCTGAGTATTCTTCCACGACCTTATCCACTTGCTTCTGTTGTGTGGGGAGGTTAGTCACAGAGACCCTGGATCTGGCTACGATCTTTCGCTCATTCTGAGAGTGAATCACGAAGAAGAAAAACTTCCTTGTTTGAGAGATGACCTTTATGCATTGCCTGACAGAGATCAAAGAAATATCATTGGGTGGGACTGCCTCAGGTATCCTGTACAATTTCTTATTCAAAGTAATAATAACACTGCGAGGCCTAGACTCATATACATCATGACGTTTCCATAAATATGGTTGGCCCAAAATAACATTACAAACTTCGAGAGGGGAAACATCACACAATACCTCGTCTTTGAAGGGCTTGATGTCATATGACAGGCTGCATTGTTAGATGACACATATGTCTCTTCCTCGGCGAAGCCATCCGATGGTGTAGGGTTGCAGGTGCGGCATTGTTGGCGGGGAAAGTTGCTTGAAAACCTCTGCTGAGATGAGGTTCTTATAGCTACCTCTATCAATGATGAAGTGCAATGGGGTACCCTTCACACACATCTATGAATGAAAAAGGCGCTCGCCTTCCTCTGGCTTGTGTCATTCATCGGGCTAAATCTTGGTGGTAGAAACAGTAGCACTAGGTTTTGCATCTATGATATGTCTCCCCCTTTCTGGTTCTGACTCAGATTCAGAACCCACATCTGATTTAGAGGCTTTCACCTCAACCACCAACAACTACTTCGAGCGGAAATCAACAGTGTTATGCCAGGGGCTCTTATGCTTCGAGCCACCAGGGGCTCTTATGGTTCAAATATTGGATAGAGCAGCCAGAGATAAACCATAGAGACAATATTATTTAACCTTGGTTCAAATACTGAGCCTATAGGGTTTAAGGACAAATTACAGGAGTAAAGGTTTTGGAACAAAGATTACAACATTGAGGTTGTATGACCTAGGAACTAGATACTGAGCATTGGTTGCATCACTAGGGCCAGTATGGAATTTCCTCGTGTTTTGAGAATTAATTGAGAATTGTTATGGTCAATCCATTTGATTTGTGGTGGAAGAGACCTGTTGTCAGCTATCCATCTAGGTGTAAATAAATGTACTTTATGAACAAGTAATGTTGTATGTGCATTCCTTCTGATTGAGTGAATATTCCAATGGTAAGTTGAATGTTATGTTCATAGTGAGCCTCCTTTGGAATTACAATATATATGAAATAAGTCCCTTAGATTTTCACTAATTTTCACAAGGGAGGTAAACTACAAAGAGAATAAAAGTGCCTAGGTGTTGATGGAAGTAATGCAATGCACCCTTTAAAAACCTTGACATGGTTGAGGGATTATGAAACTTTGATTTCTGAGTTGGGTGGCTTGTTTTCAGATAAATTAAATACCCAGAAGGATAAGAAACCTAATGACTGATGATGCTGACCCTTGTTCATTGCATATGGTGCTTAATGCATGGATTTGAGGTATTGTCCTTGCCATTAGAATTATGCCCTTGAAATTTAAGACACCCTTCACTCATGATGTTGTATATGAATGCTAAGCTATTGAAATCAATAGGTCATAGATGACAATGCTAGCGATAAAATAGAGAAGGGAAAAGGTGAAAAATGACCATGATAAGAATGAGCTAGTGAAGGAAAAAGGTGATGGGTGGAGATATTTTAGGAATGGTTGAGAGGATGATACCATAGTTGTAGTCTATAGGATCTGACAAGAAATTCCATTTTTATATGGAGGCAACGAGGAGGAATGATAGTTGATCCCACCTAGAAAGAGGTTATCTCAATCTAAGCCCTTCTTAAGACAATTTTTCCTAGAGGGAACCAACCATCAAGAAAGTGATGAAGGAGAGAGGTGACCAAATGGGGGAGAGACTCAACAAATGTTTTATTAGAGGGATACAACCACTATGAAAGTGATGAATGATATAGGAGACCAAAGGGGGAAGAGAAGACAGAGAGAGGTGAGGAGAAAGAAGGTTTCCCTGAGTGGATCAAGGTAGACGAAGAGGGAGCAAGGAGAAGTGTGGTATTTGTTGATTCCTTAAGAAACACTAACAATTAAAGGCCCAATCTTTCCTCACAAAATTCCCATTCCATTAAAAGGCTTCATTCAACCTACTAAACCATATTAAAACATCGAAACCTTATGAGGCTAGTGTATCCTAAATATTCCAGTGACCAAAGTTGATGACTAATGATTTCCTTGAGCATCCATAGAACAAGGGTAAGAGAAGAAAAGGTGGAGAAGAAACTAGTAAAGGCCTAAAAATACAAGAAATTTCCCCAATCAAATTAGGGTAAAACAAAAGGAGAGAGAGAGGATCAAGATGAGAAGAGGTGGGCTAGGTTGGAGGAGGATTTTGACTTGTTTATATGTAATTCAATGGTCAAGTGAGAGGACAAGGAGTAGGATTTGAATAATATCAGAGAATGCACACAATAGAACAAAGGACAAGCCTTAGGAGCGACCCTAGGGAAACCAAATAAAGGAGGATACTATTGAACTAATTAAATCTTCCCTTCGTGGAAGAATAAGAGTTTTCCTATGAAGGTGCAGGTGATAACCATCATCGTATCCAAACAAGAATGATTGAGGGGGGTGTTGTACTCTAAGTCTCCCTATATTATTGAAAATTGAGTGTCCATTTTCTTAGGGCTAAGGGCCAAAGGAATCTAACATCCCTAGGGGGTCTAGCCTCAAACTTCTTGAAACCATGAAGGACTTGAGGAGCCCAAGAGAAGCAGATAGTATCGAGGGCATGAAAAACATGGGAAAATGTGATATTAAGAGTAGATTTGAGAGAAACTATGACTCACTTTATGGAGAATGAACTACAACAAATATCATTGAAGAACATGTTGATTATGGTGTCCTATCATTCCTCGGAAGAAGGGATGTGGGAAAGATCAAAGGAGAGAGAGGAACCTTGAGTTTTAGAAATCTCTGGGGAGAATTGAAAAAGGGCCTTGATAATTAGATCCCTTTAGTTAGGACACACCCAAAGATTCTTTATATAGGACCTCTTAGGATCATGAGAATACATGCTCTAAACAAAGACAGAAGGAGAAGGGGAAGGCTAAGGCATAGACCGAATAGCATGGGGAGGAGAGAGAGCAACATATTCTTGAAAATATCTATGTTCATTCCAAAGATATCTCCAATCGAATGAGTAGAATGGGTAAATTGGCATTTGTTCTAGATCCAAATATGCTTGCTTAAATTGCCAACTAATAAGTGGATTCAAAGCAAAGACATTATAAAATGGTGCTTTGTAATATTGATATAGTTGTGAGATGTGGCGATTTTATGCTCTCGGCTCCTCCCTCATATCTCATCATTTCTCTTACATCTAGCCATGCATTATTATTTGATTGATTTCCTTACCAAGTGTTAAAGGCCTTGGCCATTCCTTCACACTAGTTCCTATCAACCTAGCCTACCATATGACTATCACTTATAACCACAAACTCTTTCCAAATTATGCTCTCCGACCAAGAAAAATACAAGTTCAATATTGTAACTAATGTACTTTATCCAAAGTCTAAATTAAAGCTTCATTGAAATATTTAAAACCTTAGTTATTATTTGCAAACTGTTATAACGAAAATCCACTTTCCACCTCAAATTATGGAAAGTAAAAACCAATTCCATACATTGTGAAGGATTTGATAGTGATTTTGTAAATTTGTTTTTGAGAACTCCACAATTGACAAAAAGGTGACATGCATTTTCAGAGGTTTTGGGGATTGTAGAGCACGGGGAGAAATTAAAATACAAACACATTGATCCTCCACAATTGATGAAAATCATGTTGGTTGTGGAGCCTGATTATCTTCTTGATTCATAGGTTTGTTCCAATCGTTCTTAGACCCCATTCCCTAACAGGGTGTGGGGGGGCTTGCCCCCCCATAATTGTCTCTAGGGGGGTCCAGGGGAGTCCAGAGGGGGGGATGGGTGAAAATTTTGGTAGCAACCCCCCCCCCCCCCTCGACAAGGGATTTGGGGGCAATGCTCCCGAAGCAAAATATTAGGAAAAAATTCCTTGTAAAATATTGCAATTTCATAGTCAATCTGGACCGTTCATTATAAGGTCGCAGATCTGATGGTAGAATTTATTTATAGGGTTTGTTCCCCTAGAAGAAAACCTCTCTTATGAGGGAATTGTATTGCGATTGTGGATTATCATGAATGTTGTATTCTAAGAGAGGATATTGCGAGAGAAAGAAGAGGAAGTTACAATGGTTGAGTTGTAGGTTGTATCCCTTCATTTTGTTGGATAATAAAAAGGAAGGACCTGGAAATTTCTCTGGTGGATGTAGCCCACACCGGGTGAACCACATATATTGTGTCTCTATTGTATTGTGTATCTTATGTGTTTTATTTCCACATTTGTTTTATTTTATTGCTTTGTGATCCAATTTTTCTAACAAGTCATTGATGGCAATGGTAGTGGAGTGCACGTGGGTGGTGAATGTCAAAACAAGGTAGAAGTCGGAGTTTTCTTGCGTCTACTCTTTATAAACAAACTCCTTGGCGTATTTCTTCACAAAATCTTTGAGAACATCCATTATTTATTATAATATTTCTATACATTATAAAGGGTGGAGAGATTGTGTTAGGCAGTATTGATCCCAATCACTTCCAGGGTGAGCACACTTACGTTCCTATTATGCATGAAGATTAATGGAATTTTGTTACGGGGAATTTTCTCATAATTGGTCATCAATATTTCTCTATGGTGTTGTTAATAAAGCATACTTGAAAGTGTTGGTTAAAAAGATGAAGTCAAAAAATTTGGGGAAGCATCTAAAGAATAAAAGGAATAATGATCGTTCATATTTTGCACAAAACATGATAGGTTGTTTTGAGTGATCAAGTGAAAGAGATCCCAAATTTTCTACTTTAAAGTTTGAATGGTATGCAATATAATATGGATATTATTTAGTAAAAGGTAAAACATCATTTTTGTGGTCTATATTGTGCTAAAAATTCCCATTCAATGCTCACGTTTCATCACAAATAGCCATGGAATCATTAAAGGAAAGAAGGGGTTTCAATTTATTTGTCTCATCTATAAAATTTGCACAACAACAACATTGAGATTTTGTTTCATGGAATTATGTGACCACGATATTTGCACATCATGGGCATCGAGAGGAGGTCTTGATACTCTATCAATGTATGCAACCGATTGGGATGAATCCTAATGAATTTATCTATGTATTGTTGCTAGATCTTGTGCTAAGGGAGCATCGTCGAACCAAAGCATGGAAGTCCCTTCCCATGTAATTAAATATGGATAAGGTTGATCTTGTATTTTTTTTTTCTATGTAGCTTCTTCATATACAACATCACCAACTTATTTTTACTCCATCAACTAGAGCTATCCTAACTTCTCTATAGAATTTTCTCTGTAGTGGGGTCAAGGGGTGTAAATATGTATTGGATTTTAATCTCATAGTAATAGATCACCTCGAGAAATTACATGTAGAAAGTTCTGATGCTCCACTCAAAGATGAAAATTCAAGGCTTATGGATATTCAGGCTCAATGATCTAAAAATAATAGACAACTAGACAAAATTTGATTAAAAAAGGCATGCTCAATATTGTCAAATTGGAATGATGCAATTGTAGTAGGCAATAAAATGATTGAATTCCTAGCACTATTAGCCAAAAAATTGAGGGAAGATTCATTCTATATGTTTGTCTCCACTTACAAAGTCACTACTGATGGCATGAGAGAATGGATGTCTCATTTTTACAATATCATAAATGTAGCCAAGTGTGAAACAAGAACGGGGAAAACATTTAGTTCTTCTAGGAAGACATCAAATGTTCAATGGTAATGTAATCCTTAGTCCCAAAGGAAGTCTCCTATCCTCTTCACAAAAAGTGGAGCATCAAATTTTATGCTAGCTAATCTCTTCAAAACTTCCCTAGAAAAACAACATGTTTTTTGGGGGGCATTAGTTCAACCATATGCCTAATTTTTTGAATTGTCATTATCCATCTCAACCTTTATTTCTATTCTTAGAATTTAGTTGCACAAAAGTAGTCAAAAATCAATTGTTCCATGAGGAGATAAAAATACAACACTGGGTACTTTGAATGGGTTAGAATTTTGGCAGCTAAAGGATGGCCTTTTTCAAGAGCCCTTGGGGCCCCTTTATTTTTTGAAGGCTAAGTAAATGACCTGATGGATTCACCACACCATTTGTAGAATATGTTCATAGTTTTTTGTTGTATTTATTTTTTGTCTTCATACATATTTTCTTCTTGTTTAGTTGTGTAGCCTTTAGGCAGTTTCTTTTATGTTGATAGTCGATAAAGAAGCTACATATTTTCTTCTTGTTTAGCTGTGTAGCCTTTAGACAATTTCTTTTATGTTCATAGTCAATAAAGAAGCAAGATTGTGGTATAGGGTTGCCTTTGTGATTGTAGGTCTTGTATAAGCTATTAAACATTTGTATGCAATCTTAGATATTTATTTTCACTCTATACTTTGTGATAGATGCTTGTATAAAATTTTAAATTATGCCAAGGAGTTATAAACATAGATTTTCACAGTTTTTTATATATAAAGTTATTCTATATTATGAGAATAATTATTTTCATGTTTTGAATATATTTGAAGTTGATAAGAGGTCATAGTAACAAACTTGAATTGTTGGATTCATTTGCTAATACCCATCACTTTTTCTTTCTATATCAAGAAATGTTAGAGATATCCATCCCTCATTAGTATTTATGATATTTTTTTGTATTGTTTAAGTGACAAATATTTCCATACTCATTGGCACTTGAGGTATATGTTTTCTTTTAACTTCTTCTATATCTTCCATCTAAAATCAATCTTATGTTTTTGCAATATTGGATAAAGGTGCCCAATAAAAAGGCCATGGTCTGAATATCTGAATGTGGATGTTTGTGTTCATCCTACATTACTACTTCAACTAATTTTATCTTTCTGTAACACCCCCATTTTAATCCCATGATTAACTTGTAATAATTTATGATTATTGATGGTTTTATTTCAGCATGGAGATGTTATTACCATGTCATGATGATTAATATATTTGAATAATGTAAATGTATTTTCTTTAATTAATAAAAATTCGCCAAACAGGTGACTAAAGGGTGGAGCATTGTTACTGGGCATGATACCATGAGAGGAAAATAGTTAAGGGGTTGGGGGATTACCTTTCCTTCCAAGTAATTAACCTTTTTCAAAGAGCCATGTTTACAAATTACTAAAATCTGAATTTGGAATTAATTTCTCTCTCTTCCCATTTCCCAAAAATTAGTTAATGAAGGGGGTTTTGTAGTTGAGAAACCAACCGAACACAATGATGGAGGTATGGAGAGATGACTGGGATAGCTAAAAAATAATTCAACCAAGAGTACAACAAGTACCCACCTTGTTTTCCATGATTGACCCACAAACTCCTATGCCACAAGCAAGAGAAAATTGTGAACCTTCTTGGGGGAAGAAGGAGAGAATGAAAAACAGTGCGGGGAGACAATTTTGGGGAAGAGTTGTGGAAATACCCACAAGAAGAAAGAGAGAAAAATCACGAGTGGAATCGTTGTTGGAATTTTATAGGCATGCATGACCCAAATTGGCTTCCATAAATCGTGCCAAGGGATGACAAGTGTGAGTTGGGTCAATTACTAGTGATTGGACTTGCTAAAGCTTGCACTAGATTGTTGAAATTGTGTAGAGAATCATGAACCTAGCTTGGGAAAAGGGGGTTGTGAGTTTGAGGTTGGCTGGGAAAAGAAATTGAAACTGAGAGGGGAGGGTGTTGAGGGACTATATAGGAAGTGAAGGGACTCCCTTATGAAAATGTAACCAACTGAGAAGGCATCTATGAAATTCATAGAGACCCTGGGATTGGTGGGTGAAAAAGGGATTTAGTCTATTTGAATAACTGTAAAGGAGATTGGAATTCACACCCATTAATTTCCTTGAAAAACTATGTTTCCCTAGTGGTGTCATGGCCTAGCACGGGGGTGGCCTATTGGAGAAGGATATCGGTGCAACAAGGCCTATGGTTGGGTGGAAAATCACTCACCCTCAGTTAGTTTGTCTGGTCAACAACTTAAAACAAATAACTTATTTTTCTCTCTAAAATATGTATTCTTTTGCAATTATGAAATTGTATGGTTTATGAGCAAAAATCTATGTGGAATGGAATGTTTTTATGCTATGTGTTTCCTTGTAGGCATGGTATTCTCTTACTAGTTATTTTATCTTGAAATTATTTTGTAGGCATCCTGTATCTTAGAGCCAAATTCCTAAGAATTTCATGGAATCCATATAGAGAGTATAGTTTACTCGYTAAAGGAGTTGACTGAATGTATGTTTTTCATTCCTGTGCATAATGATGAATCCATGGTGCTTAATTATGAAGAGAGTGTCAGGTTTATTGGTTAAGAAATTGGGGACAAGTGTGTTTCATATCTTWGTGTATAAAATACTTTCAACATGTTGTATTAACCATTTGAACCTTCGCCATGGCTAGGTCATGAGTTAGATTTCAGATTTTTATGAGGTATAGGCTTTGACAAGGAAGGTTGTGAATTCCTTTCCCCTAGATGGCGYAGATGGAAACAAGGGAGAAAATATCAATGTAGTTTYTATTAGTTTATGTATGGCCTTGAAACTATGTACATTKCCCTGAGAGAATCTCCCTTGGTATATAAACCATCCAATACTCTCAAGATCCATGCCCTAGCCTCATCGACGATCAGTCACTTCTTCCCATTGGGCATTGAAAATATAGTCCATCAATGATTTGGATCGATTTTTATATCGGCACATTGAAACTTTTTCAAAAGGGTGAATCAATATTTTTAGGCCTATCCTCAACGACACTTTTCCAAAAGGTGCTTCGGCGATTTTGGGTCGATCCTATTGGAATTCTCCCAAAATATGCATCAAGTATGGGTTGATCCTCATCAACGGTTTGTATATCTTCGCATCGACGATTTTGAGTTGATCCTCATCGAAAATTTGTATTGCCTCGCATAGGAGAATTTGGGTCGATCCTCATTGATGGTTTGTTTTTCCTTGCATTGGTGATTTTGGGTTGATCCTCATCGGTGGTTTGTATTGCCTCACATCAATGATTTTGTGCCAATCCTTATTGGTAGTTTGAATTGCCTCTCATTGGAAAAATAGGTCGATCCTTTCCGTTGGCAATCGATTGATTCTTTTATTGGTGATTTGTTTTTCCTTTCGTTCCTTCCTTGGTGGATCTAACCCATCATCCATTGACATTTTCCGAAATTCATTCATTGGTGATTTGGAATTTTTTCCCATCGACACTTTGGCCAATTTTTTCATCAATGCTTGAAGAGTGAAGCCACATCGAGTGTCATGTACGAAGCATGGTACGCGTGGGTGCCACGTGGGCATGATGATGTAATCATATGGGTAATGCTTATGATATTTGAGAGATCATATATTCTTGTTTGAAGCTAAAGATTATACATATCGATAGTCATTAGAAATATCTTAAGGAGAATATTTGACCTATAAGCTCATAATCAGTGTTAGAGTTATGTTTAAAAAAAGTAACTTAGAGGGAAATTTGGAGAATTTCATATGCCCCACCTATCTAATAATGATTAGGGGGGTTGGGTGTGTTATAGATTGATATCAGAACTGTGGTTCAAACATTGGACCTGAGAATCCAGAGATAAACCATAGAGACAATATTATTTAAGCATGTTTCAAATATTGAGCCTACAGGGTTCAGGGACAAAGCATGGGAATAGAGGTTTTGGAACAAATACTACAACAATGAGGATGTATCGACTAGGAACCAGACACTGAGTATTGGTTGTAGCACTAGGGATAGTATGGAATTTCCTTATGTTTTGATAATTGATTAAGAATTGTTATGTTCAGTCCATTTGATTTGTGATGGAAGAGATTAGTTGTCGATTATCCATCTAGGTGTAAATAAATGGAATTTATGAATAAGTAATGTTTTATTTGAATTCCTTGGAATTGAGTGATTCCAATTGTAAGTTGAATGTTATGTTCACAGTGATCCTCCTTTGGCATTGTAAGATATATGAAATAAGTCCCTTATATTCTCATTAATTTTCACAAGGGAGCTAAACTACAAAGAGCATAAAAGTGCCTAGGTGTTGATGGAAGTAATGAAGTGCACCCTTTAGAAACCTTGACATGGTTGAGGGATTATGCAACTTTGATTTATGATTTGCGTGACTTATTTTCAGATAGACAAAATACCCAGAGGTATAAGAACCATTATGATTGATGATACTTACCCTTGTTCATTGTATATGGTGCTTAATTCATGGATTTGAGGTATTAACCCTTTCATTAGGAATGTCCCCTTTAAATTTAAGACACCCTTCACTCATGATGTTGTACATGACTACTAAAATGGAATTGTCATATAACTGCAAGGAAATAGTCTAATTGATGTAGAATAATCATCCTAGGTGGAACCCTGTATTTCTAAGGGGAATTGGTAAGTAACAATCAGAAAAGGGTCAAGTGGAATGTGAATATGAGGAACTTTCTAAGCGTATAAATTTATTGAGTGAATTTTTTATTCCTAGAAGAATGTATATGTTCATTGATCTAATTGCATGGCATCTGATGTGAGTGCTTACATGAGTCTTGTTATCGCACAATCTGTATATTGGGCAAAGCCCAACCCAATTCACATAAGTGTGACAACTATGGGAGTATCTACCCATTGTCACCTTAGATAGATACTCCCCTCATTTTAGTGATGATGAAATCACCACAAGAGGGGAATCATGGTGACCCTAGGGGGATTGAAATGGAAAGTGAGATGATGAGTGAGTGTCTTATAGGTCAATCTTGGAAGTGGATGAATTTTTGAGAGAGAGTCTTGTGAAAGGATAAATTGTTTCCAAGGGTCATGCGCCTGCAAAACAATAATAACCCTGCCCAGAAAAAGACAAATTGTGATAAACCAAGCCTTTAAACAATGGGGATAAAAAAGAAATCTTGTTGTCCAAAATTGCAGTAGTATTGGAATATATATATATAAGGGTCATGCGCCTGCAAAACAATAATAACCCTGCCCAAAAAAAGACAAATTGTGATAAACCAAGCCTTTAAACAATGGGGATAAAAAAAAAATCGTGTTGTCCAAAATTGCAGTAGTATTGGAATATATATATATATATATAGCAACAATGAACAAGTAATGGCATATGCAAATTATCAATCAAAATCATGTATAATATACTTGGAAATAAAGCTAACAATGAGTAGAGAAACTTCCAATGGTTAGAGAAATATTTTGATGATATCAGAGGGTTGTTATCAAAAATTATTGTAACAACCAAATGGATGTAGAAAACAATTGCTACAACAAGAAATTCTAACCACAGAAACAAGTAAGTAAACCACCCAAGAATTAGCCAACACCTAGTAGAATAATCAACAAGGCTTACAAGTAAGTTTTAGTGGTAGAATAGTGAGTAAATTAAGAGATTTAGATAAGTTTGTTGCAACCCTAATGGATGTAGAATTAATTTATAACATCAAGAAGAATTAGTTGTCCAATCAAGATGCCTCAAGGGCACAAGAAATGCTTAAGCATGAAGAATAACTTCCAACTTAAACAATTGCAAAATATCAACTTTTCACGTATACCAATGCAATGATTTTATATCTCCAATGAAAGTATATTAGTGTCTTATAAATTGGGTTAATGGAGCCTCTTTTGTAAGATATAGGGTTTGTTACTTATTTAGGGGTGTAATCATTTTTAATCCCTAGAGCAAACAAAGCCTAGCAAGGTAAATCTAGGAGGGTGTAAGCCTTTTTACTCCTCCTAGCAACCTTTGCAAAATAGATTATCCAAGACAATAGTGATAGATCTTAGTGGAGGTTGTATGCCTTTATACTCCTCCAAGGGCTTAACAAAATTAACCTTGCAACCAAGAAATAAACAACACAAAGAATACATTCCCTACCTAGTCCAAGAATTGGCAAGATAAACCCTTCTTTAACAAGAATATTTCATCACAAGAGAAAGAACAAAGCATCCAAGCAATATTGCCTAGCTTATTCCTCCAACGGAAAAGTAGTATCATCCACAAAGCATAAGAGAGAGAGATATGTGATTTTCCCAAGCAGGGAAAAAGTTTCAGTCAACATGCATGTAATATTCAAGTGAGTTATGTCTCAAATGACAAAGGGGTGACCTTTATTTATATGAGGTCACCTGAAACCCTTTGTCCACAATTCGAAATGTCAACATTAAATTAGGGAGGCCGACCTCCTGTTTTTGTCCGTTTACATCTTAAAATTCAAATATTACATAAAATAAAACCCTAAATGATGATGTCATGCCCCTTAGGTGTGACATTTGGGCATAATGAGCAAGATGTTGAGGTTCTTTAGGGAGACGTTGGGCATCCAAAGGACATATCTACATGTATAGTGATATTCCTTCCTCTGCCAAATCATCATCAAATCGTCCAACATCACCAAACCCTAACCCTCAAAGTATGACGTCGTACTTTAGGAAATGATGTTTTGAGCCTCCAAGGCCAAACGTCAAGCAAAGGGGGGTTAATTTCCTTCTCCAAGGTGTTCTCTCATGCCTCCAAAGGAAACGTTCATCATATATCATGTCCATATGTGTCCAAAGAGAAGGAGGTGCATCATCGAACCTGTGGGCTTCATGCCCCAAATGAAGGTCCAAGTGACCTTGTGCCTTCATGATCAAACTTTCACTTGTCAAGGTCCTGCAAAGACAAACAAGCACACCCTCCAAGGGTCCACAAGTCACAATATCATGCCAAGTAAGCCATATATAATAAAATAATCACCCAAACATGTGCATCAAATCCCCCCTTTTCTAAATAAACAAATGCTCAAAGACCTTATATGACTTGCCAAATTTAGATATGGGAGGGGTGTCATAGTGCCCTATTGGGTGAACCAATTCCTCAAGTAGGGAATGTTCCCAAGGAGAAACCTTTCTAGGTCCTGTAGTGAATGTGAGGTGGATGGGTTTATACTTCTAGGTATGATTTCATGACATACAAGGGCTCGTATTGTCTCATTTATGGGCACCTTTGTTGAGGGCTAGCCACATCTTTTTCCTCTTTTTGTTTTTTAAGGCATATTTTTCCAAGCCCTTTTATTAGTGATTTATTTTTCACGTGTCACCAAGTTCAAGACAATAAGGGGAACTAAAAAGGAAATGCATATCCCACATATGATCTACCTTGGTTTGCATGTCTTTCCAAGTTGAAGACAATAAGGGGCACTAAAAAGGAAATGCATAGCCCATAAATGCTCTAAAATTGGAAAGTGTTATTTATTAATTAATTATTTATTTTATGGGTCCCTCACTTTTTTTATAATCATTTTATTTCTCTCGGGATCCCAAGGAGAGTCTCTATTGCATGATGTTTTTTCTAGAGCACCTTCGAGCCTAATGGCCCCTTCTTCCTATGAAATGAGGTACATGCCCTTCTTGGGTCAATAAGCAAGAAAACCTAAAAGATGGGGAAACAAAGGGGAATAAGTGATGGAGGTGTAGATTTTAACCTTGTAAAATATTTTACGGAAAATAGATTTTCAATAAAAGAACAGAAAATATAAAATGGAAAATACACACATTACACAAATATTTTTCCCCTGGAAACCCAAACAGGAAAACTAGCATATGTTATATTCATTCATAGTGATACATTGTTTACAATACAATATACATATAGAAGCCAACGACATACAAAACCCTAACCCAATGACTTGGATTAGTCAACAACCCTAATTCCTTAATCGGAAATAGAAAACCATCGGCAAAAACCATGTGTCGAAAAACCGCCCAACAATGGACATGAAAAATGGGGAAAAAATGTGACACTAGAGATATTCCATGCAAAGAATATAACACATACCCAACAAGAAGGTGGCAAGTATGAGCAGGAATGATACGATGACCCTCCAAGGAGACCCCCTAGTATCAAAAATTTCCCTAACGGTGGCCACTTACTAGGAAACCATGACACTCACCAAGGTGAAATAGGGAAAAAGGCATAATTTCAAAGAAAATGTTTTCAAAATCAAGAAAAGATCCTTTGAAACATGTTCAAATGCTTCAAATATTAAAATGACACTTACCACGATATCAAACTTTTTACCTCATGAAGCAAGACTCGTTGTCCTCTGTGAGATAAGTTGGGTGTGGTGGATGTTGTTGCCATCGATCAGATGGTGATGTGTGGTATGATAAGGGCCCCTGCATGCTCATGTGCATCTTGGTACTCCATGTTTGCAACTTGAGGGCCTTGAGACATCATCTCCTTAGTTATCCCTAGGAATGGAGGATAACAATTTTGAGCAAGAAACAATGCTTGCTTTAATTTGAATAATATTATTATTACCTGGTTGAACCTATTATGAGGGTTATGTTTTGTAGTATTTGGGCTAGTAATATGATTTTGTTGTAAACCACTCCTCGGAAAGAGAAAGTGAGAAGGTATGAAATGGTCATGTGGAAAGTGAGCAAGAGTGTGGCATATGATATGATATATGATATGTTTCCTTTTGTCATTTGAAAGAGAACAACATACTTATGGGTATGCCTCTAAAATTGGGAATTAACATGATGATAGACTTTCATAAGGAAAATATATTTTTAAGATTGTGTTGAAGGTGAAAGAATTATTTTCCACCCATCAAATTATACTATGGACATGCCATTATAGTTCTAGGATGTGAAAGAGTATGTTCAACAACACATGTATTCCAACATAGGGTGAACACCTTCAGTAACCACTCACACAACCAAATCAAATATCAACACACTGATGTTTTTACATGCTAAAACCCATGTGGGGAAACATCCACGACCCCAACCAACGTGGCCACTTGAGTAAATTTATTAATGCAAAAGAAAAAATATTACAGAGGTTTTCTCACAATCGATCATCAACAAATGACCCTCCATTATCTTTAAATAAATATCATGGACCAATCGGGTGCTAAGCCATGGATCAATGTAGTCATTAAGATCAAGAATAATATGAATTTTCAGATCACTCTATGTTGGGAACATATCATGATCATTGGATTATAAATGCATACTAAAGAAACACACTTTAACCTAACAATGCATTAGACCAAGTTGATCTTAACTAACTCCTAAGTGTCTAAATATCCTACCATCCCCCCTCAAGAACAACTTGGGATAAGATTGAAGGATTTACAAAGGTGACATAATAGGAGAAGGAAGGAGGAATTAGAGCTTATCCCCCCTTAATGACAACTTCTTGAACTCCTAACATAGATCGAAGTTTGTAAAAATTCACTTCTATAAAAGACTTTGTGAAAATGTTTGCAACTTCATCTTCTGTAGGGAAAAAGAGAACTTCAATAACTCAATCATGAATGATATTTCTAATGAAGTGCATGTGTATCTCGATCTGTTTTTTGCATTGATGTTTAACTAGATCTTTGACGAGCTTGATGGCACTTTGATTGCCGCACCAGAGGATGGTCAGATGTTGTTGTTGGAATCCTAACTCTGAAAGGACCTGTCAAAGAGACAAGGTTTCTTGACTTGCATTAATCGTTGCATGGGCATACTTTTCTTCTGCCAAAGAAAGATAAATAGCCTATTGTTTCTTACAAGCCCAAGTGATAGGTCTAGAACCAAGGCTAAAAACACAATATGTAGTAGACTTTCGATCTTCAGGGTTGTTGGCCCAATCTGTATTAGTGAAACCAACCAACAAAGGAGTCCCCTTGGAACTGTAATGTATCCCAAACTAAATTGTACCCCAGACATACTAAAGTATCCTTTTAATTGCTTTCCAATGGATTTCATGGGGTGTTTGCATATATCAGGCAATAATACCAACAACAAAGGAAATATCAGGACATGTATGAGTCAAACATAAGAGGCTACCAACTAACTAATAGTACAAGGTGGCATCAACTTCAGGACAAGTACATGTGGCAACAAATTTGACTCCATATTGGAAGGGAGAAGGGGATGGTTTAGAATCATCCATGTGAAAGTGGAGAAGAAGGTCACAAGCATACTTAGACTAGGAAAGAAAAATCCTTCCTTGGTTTGAAATACTTGGAGGCCAAGGAAATAATGAAAATAGCCTAATTTTTTTATTTCAAATTTATTTTTAAGGATGGATTTCACATGGATTAAAAGTGTAGGGTCACTACCAATGAGAATAAGGTCATAAACATAAAGAAAAATTATTATGATATGGCTTCATATGTTCTTGGTATAGACATTAGGGTCAAAATGACATTTAGAAAATCCATTGTCAATAAGAAAGCTTTCCATTTTGGCATACCAAGTTCGAGGAGCTTGATTAAGACCATAAACATATTTATTAAGGTGAAAAACAAGGATGGATTCATTCTAGATGTATCCGGGAGATTGTTCCATGTATATTTTCTCTTGTAAACCCCCATGCAAGAAGGTGGATTTAACATCCATATGATGGACCTCCCATTTATGTGAGGTAGAAAGGGTTAGAATAAGGTAGATGGAATTCATTTTGGTTGTAGGGGAAAAGGTTTCATTATAGTCAATGCATTCAACTTGAGAGAACCCTTCAGAAACTAACTGAACCTTCTGTCATTCAACATTGCCATCTGATGCATACTTAGTTATGTACACTCATTTACATATGAAAAATTTTCTTCCTTTCAAAAGAAGTACAATGTGGTGAACCAACTCGATTCACTATGTAATTATCCAAAATACTTGGAATATAAAGATATCGAAAAGGACAATAAATAATATAAATGTAAATGAGAATGAATAAAATAGTATGAGATTTATGATGAGTACAATGAGAATGAGGGCCTTATATACCCACGCAGGGGTTCCCTTTCATGAAGAGATGTGACCTTTCATCAAGAAGGTGTATCTTCATTATTAATAATTAACTATTGATTATTTATTATTATTTGTATTTTATAATGTATTTTTTGGCATTAATGATTGTGTGTTGTCATTGATGGAAACATGAGTCAAACATGTACAGTAAAAAGAGAAAAAGGAAGATCATCATGGGGCAGGGGTACATCACCTTGGGATAGAATCAATTCATGATCACTGTTGATCACGATAGGATCATCAATGATCCTATGTTCCTAAATCTCAAGAGAGGTAGCATGCATAGAATCCACATATAGAAGAAGTAACAAAGAATAAGGAATTAAGAGCTCGAGAGGGTTAGCGACTAAATATCAATGCATAAAAGAATGTGCAAACATTAATCGGAGCTTAGAAGAGATGGCGCATTTGAATTAACAAAGGAGAAAGAGTTATGCAAGTGAAGAAATCCTTTTGTAAAGGATCGAGTTACAGGGGCCATTCATTCTTAGTTCGAGACAATCCAGGATCATTAGATCAAGGTGAAGTCAGAAACTAGGAAAGATTAAATCTCGATCATTAGATCTGGAGCAGTAGCATTATGACAATTCGATCAAGCCAGAATCATAGATTGAGAGATATTAAATAAGAGTCACCATATTTCATGGAAGAAATTCAAGTGAGATCTCAACCATTAGATCAGTTCAGGATCTATCTCGATCATCAGATAGAACCAAGTGGAAGGACAGGATAAGTGGACCCCGTAAGACGCAAATTCTTGAAACCCTCTAAGTCCCAAAGTAAATAAGGGCCATAAAATTTGGGAATTGCATAGTGTTTATTGGATGAGGATAGGTGGGTCCAATGGTGGTCAACTCCCATGCTGACCACTTCAGTGAAAAGGAGCCTAAAACATGTAAGTTTACCCAAAGGTTGAAGCCCCGAAGTCATGAACTCTCGTCGAATGTCAGATCATAGGAAGAGCAAGGAAATCCCGTCAACCGTTCATCTAGAATAAATGTTGAACCTCGAGATCACACTAAAAGAAATAAGTTGGTCAACTCCAGCGTTGACCACTCTGACAAAAAGGAGTCTAAAACAAGTAAGTTTACCCGAAGGCCAAAGCCCCAAAGTCGCGAACTCTTGTTGATCATCAGATCAAAGGAAGAATAGGAAATCCCGTGAACCATTGATCTGTAGTGAAAATATTGAAATTTTTAGATTGTGCTAAGGAACAAGGTGGTCAACTCTGGATTTGACGTATTACGGCAATAAGCATCTCAGATAAACCAAAAACTCTTGAACCTTGAATTTTCAGAATAAACAGAAGTCATCGATCAAGACAAGAAAATATCTACGGTGATAGATCTAATCGACTCTTCGGCAATGATCGAAGGATGGTATAAAAGTACCAAAACTCCTAAATCCACAAAGTACCGAATTTGTGAAGTGTAAATCCATGATCCAGGAGGGAGACACGTGGCCCATTCAGATGGTGACAAGTGTCAGGGTCTAGTTGGCACTTTAGGTATACGAAAGTCATGAATCAAGGTGACACGTGGCAGCCACTCAGCCAGTGCCATGTCAATAGTGACATCAGCATGCCACATCACTATGGGACTACATCCTTCGGGGATATCCAACTTCTCCTAAAATATTTGAAGCGTCGAAGGTTGAAGTCACAAATTAACGTTTCGTCAT
This sequence comes from Picea engelmannii, assembly GCA_009831015.1. Classification (NCBI taxonomy): domain Eukaryota; kingdom Viridiplantae; phylum Streptophyta; class Pinopsida; order Pinales; family Pinaceae; genus Picea; species Picea engelmannii. Next base: position 1,261,224 of record ML776900.1, on the reverse strand, counting down.
TGATCTAAGATCCTGCAAAATATTTCTTGATCGTCCGATCAAGTAAAGTGAAAGGATAGAGTAAGCGTGAATCACGAAGTAACGCTAAACGTTGATCTACTTCGGGAGCATTCTCGACCGTTGATCAAGCATAGTGGAAGGATAGCGTAAGCAGAGGTGTTAACTGAAAGAAATCATTCACCACAACTTTATGACTTATTCGGTAGGTAAACACTCTGGAGGGATTGAACTACTTCAGAGTTTGAGTAGCCCAAAGTCCCAGAGTCATGAATAGTCGAATACCTGGAGAGTGGGAGCTATTTTGTGCCTAAGTCGATGGTCCTATCTCCTAGACATGTGAAGGTTATCAAGCAGGGAGCGTTGATATGCACTTTGGTGAAATGCACTCCGGGAGGATTGAATGATTGCAAAGGTCGGAAGTCTCGAAGGACTAAGTATCAGAGAACTTGGTTCTAGCACCTGTCACGTGATAAGGTTAAGAATACAAAGGGGCTAGAAGTAATAATCCCTTGGACGCTTGAATACAGTCCCACGTAGAAGAATAGAGGCGGAAGAAGAAAGGGCTAGGAACAACGCTTAATGGATAAGCCTGTGGTATTTGAACATTGGATTGAAGGAATCACCTCATACAAAATTCATTTCTATAAACAGATTAAAGCCTGTAGAGTAATTTTACAGAGATTAACACCATAAAAATACAAAGATCAGGTCGAATATAATCTGTTGGCAAACTTGGGAACGCAACAGAATCATGGGAACGATATAATGAGTCGATTCATATATGTGATTATCTCATGTAGACAAAATTTGAATCAAGATTAATCTTCTAATTAAGGGGAAGACTATCTATGTAAAATTAAATAAAGAGATGCAATGGTTCATGTCAAAAGACACAATGGTTCAATCCTATACCTATTGAAATACTATATAAACCAGAAGTAGTGGTGAATCTTAGTGTGGCTTGGTGGATTATATATATATATATATATATATATATATATAGAATGGAAGTTCATTCTATCAGGTTGGTGCTTGTTTACAAGTTGAGTCTTGTTATGAGGGTTGGATTCCTCACATATCATTTGGATTTTAGATCAACAAGTTGGGTCTTGTTATGAGGGTTAGATTCCTCATTTCTCAGTTGGATCTGAGAACTACAAGTTAGGTATTATATCAGAGAGTTGAATTTCTCATATTCAGTTGAAGTTGGAGATATTAAAAGATTGATTTTATTTGTATTCATTCAAGTTAAATAAATAAAATAAAGATATGTTGTCTACTTCATAGAGTTTGTGTTACACATGTTTATGAATAATTAATTGAGTTGCATGTATCTTATTCAGTTGATTTAGTTAATCTATGAAAGTGTGAAAAGAATTCAAAAGTTCCAGACACATATTCACCACCCCTCTCAGTGTTAGTGTGTGTTTCAACAATTTGTATCAGAGCAGGTTCCTTCAGCACAATTTAAACACTCGAAGGTAGATTCTGAATAAATGGGTGGAAAAATGGCTCTCTCCACAAATGAAGCTCCTTTATTTGATGGAGCAGACTACTCTTCATGGAGGGAAATAATGAAATGGTATCTGAAGTCAAGAGGATATGGTGTTTGGGATTCAGTAGTATCTAAACCTTGGTACTCAACTACCTCAAAGAACAAACCCAAAACTGCAAAAGAAGCAAAGAAAAATAATTCAATAGCATTAAAGGAAATCCATAATGGAATATCAGACCAAGTCAAAGAAAAGATGGGACACTACACCTCTGCTAAATTTCTATGGCTCCAACTAGAGAATTCGTATCAAAATAAAGAACAAAACAAAGAAATGGAGAATTCCAATCAGTTTATAAAACAAAACTGTTAGGGTCCTAACCCGCACATAGGTAGATTAATATATTCG
>ML776900.1:1242367-1259223 GCA_009831015.1 Picea engelmannii | reverse complement strand
GACATAAATAAAATAACATTACTAATATAATATGCCCCAATTAAGGGGTAATAAATAACATTACTAATCTAATATGCCCCAATTAAGGGGTAATGAGCCAATATTAGGGCTTAACATTTGGCCTTCACCAGCAAGCAACTGTCTGAAAGGAATCTGGGCAAACCCATTTATGAAAAGGAAATGTTGGCTATTCTGCATGTCGTTGAGCTATGGCACCCTTATCTCTTGGGGAAACGCTTCCAAATCAAGACCGACCATCAAAGCCTCAAGTACTTTTTGGAACAACGCATTTCCTCCCAAGAGCAACAAAAATGGGTGACTAAGCTCTTTGGTTATGATTATGAGATCATTTACAAGAAGGGAAAAAACAATGTAGTGGTGGATGCACTGTCCCGAAAATATGAAGAAGAAGGATCCCTTTTTTCTCTTTCCTTCATTGTACCCGATTGGCTCCAAGCTGTGTGCCAGGAATGGCTTCAAGATCCCAAAAGTTCGCATCTAATCCAGCAATTGTAGACCAAGGCTCCGGCTCCCCCAGGGTACTCTTGGCTCCAGGATGAGCTTCGAATACAAAGGCCGTTTGTATTTAAATAAACAATCAAAAATTAAATCCACGGTACTTTATGAGCTTCATGCTACACCCACATCGGGGCACTCAGGGTTCACAAAACAGTCAAATGTTCTTTTTTCTGGGATGGTATGAAACAGGACATCCTTAATTTTTTAGTTGAATGTGAGGTGTGTCAACGCAACAAGGGAGAAACAGTCAAATCTTCGGGCACACTACAATCGCTTCCGATTCCACCGGCTATTTGGAAGGATATATCTATGGACTTTATTACTGACTTTATTACCGGATTACCCAAATCAGGGAATAAATCACTCATAATGGTGGTTGTGGATCGCCTTTCCAAGTATTCTCATTTATGCGCTCTTCAACACCCATTTACTGCATCCACAGTGGCTCAACTTTTCATGGACCAAGTCTTCAAGCTTCATGGCATGCCGCACTCTATTTTTTCTGATCGTGACCCAACTTTCACAAGCAATTTTTGGCAAGAAATGTTTAATCTCCAGGGCACCCAATTGCATCTCAGCACAGCTTATCATCCCCAAACTGATAGTCAAATGGAAGTTGTCAACAAGTGTTTGGAAACATATATGAGGTGTTTTGCTTCTGAAAAACAACATCAGTGGGATCAATGGCTACCCCTAGTCAAATGGTCGTACAACACTTCCTACCATACAACTACTCACATGACTCCTTTTGAAGCGGTATATGGACATAAGCCACCTTCAGTTCTCTCATACTTATCGGGTACCTCAAAGGTCCAGGTGGTTGACCAAACACTTACAGTTCGAGAGGATATTCTTCATACCCTTAAAGAGAACTTGGTCATGGTACAAAATTGCATGAAGCAAAAAGCAGATAAAGGTCACTCTAAACGTCAATTTGCAGAAGGGGATTAGGTGTTTCAGCGACTGCAACCATACAAGAAAACTTACCTCAAGGCCGAGCATTGTTAGAAGCTAGCGCCCAAATTTTATGGTCCTTATACAATTCTCAAGCACGTGGGACAAGTCGCATATCAGTCAGCTCTGCCCAGTCAGTTGAAGATACATCTAGTTTTCCATGTTTCATGCTTAAAGAAGATGATTGGAACTAGGTGCCAAATTCAAACCAACCTTCCCGAGTTAACTGAAGAAGGATCCATTTGGCTACAGCCAGAAGTAGTTTTGGACCAACGTGAGCATTGCCTTCATCAGAGAACCATCAAGGAAGTGCTAGTCCAGTGGAAAGATACGAATCCAGCAGATGCCACTTGGGAACCAACTACCATTCTGCAGCAGTTTCCTCATCTCAAGCCTTGAGGACAAGGTTGGTTTTAAGGGGGCGGACATGTTAGGGTCCTAACCCACACATAGGTAGATTAATATATTCGGATGTAATAAAGGTCAATATTAATAAGGCCTTTCAATAAAATAGAATAAGGTGGATGTAAGAAGACCTAATAGAAGTTTCTGCTTCTAGAAGGATATTCCTCTAGATGCTTCTCTTGATAGACATATTTAGTATAAATAAGGGTCGAGGGTATGAAAACCCTATCTTGGAGATTATTGTAACAGAGCGTTGCTCCATTGGAGGTTTCCCCCTCGAAGAGGCCTGTAAACACTACCTTCTGAATCAAAGTGTTATTTCTGTTGTTGTTCTTATATCATTTCTATGTTATTGTGGAGATTATGCTAGATATATTACTGTTATTCTGCCATTTCTAGCATTTTATTTTTGTTTTGCATATTTATTATATCCGGTATCTTGCAAAAACAAAGAAACGGAAAAATCCAATCAAATTAAAGAACAAAACAAATAAATGGAGAAATCAAATCAGATTGAAGAACAAAATACAGATAAAGAGAATTATGATCAGAATAAATAACAAAAAACAGAAGAGGAAAATTCCATCAAAGAATTGATGCAAACCCCAGTCATCAACAGAGAAGACTACTACATCAAGGAATTGATGAATACCTTAGTATTCACTAAAGAAAAAGTATTAGATTTTAAGGCTGATGTTATAACTACATTTGAAGTGATTAGTATGGAACCAACAAATGATCTATATATTGAAGTTACTAAGGACATTCTTGACCAGCTTGAATACATAGTTATGTGCACTTATGAAGAGCTGGAGAAACTTCAAAAGAAAGATATGTTTCTACTACAACAGTTAGATCAATCTAACCATGAAGAACATGAGCAAAAAATTTAGCTAGAAGACAAAGAAGAAGAAATCAAAATATTGAAGACCGAAGTTGCTAATCTAACAGAAGAAATGGAAGAATTGAAGACACGTGACAATAAAAGAAAATAAGTACTAGAAGAGACAAAAGAAATGGTCATAAAAACTCAACTTGAAGAAGCTAAGAAAAATGAAGAAGCCCAAAAGATCCAATTAACTAAAAGAGAAGAATCATGTCACATGTTGGAATTGGAAATTGTTAACGTCAAAAAGATAATTAAACTACTAACACAATTCTAATGACTCAAATTGAAGAAGCACATAATATCCAATTAACTAAAAAGAAATAATCATGCCACGGGTTGGAATTGGAAGCCATCAACCTCAAAAAGATTCAGATAGAAAACAAGGAAGAAATCAAAAGATTGAAGAATGAAGTTGTTGATCTAACAAAAGATATAGAAGAGTTAAAGACATATGAAAAAACTAATAACTGCAAATAAGTCTTGGATGATACAGAATAAATGGTCATAAATCTAAAGACTCAACTTGAAGGAGCTAAGGAAAAATAAGAAGCCTTGAAGATTCAGTTGACTAAAATGGAAGAAGCATGTCACATGTTGAAAATGGAAGTTATCAACCTCAAAAAGAAGAATGAAAAGAAAAAAAAACAACTGTCAAATTCCAGAACAACTCAACTATCCTAGATAGGATATGGAACAATCAAAGACCAATTGATGAAAAAACCAGTCTTGGATACAATAAGAAAGAAGAAGGTGTCAACTAGAGAACCATTCAAAAACATAATAAAGGATCATACTCCTCAAAAGAAAAATATGCAGTCACAAACCTAAAACAAACCATGAACTTTATTAAGGAAGGAAGCTATAAAAGTAAAAAACAAGAAAAATATCAAAAGACAAACCTCTGATATCACAACAGACCCAAGTATGAAAACACCTTCAATGGTTATTGCCTTTCTTGTAATAACTTTGGTCACAAAGCATTGGAATTCAAGAGTCCTGAAAAGAAAAATTCAGGAAGGTCCAATAACTCAATGAGATGTTGGAGATGCAATTATGTTGGCCACACAAAAAAGTTTTTTCATTAAATGAGATGTTACAACTGTGATAGGTTTGGTCACAAATCCCAAAACTGTGGAAAATCAGGAAGTCAATCCATGAGAAATAATTCATACAAGTCAGCAAGAAAATCTAATGAAGGTTGGAAGAAAAGAAGAAATGACAAGTCTCAAAGAACAAATTTAGAAAAGAAAGATCCTACAAACAAAATATTTCATGAAAAGGTATGGAGAAGAAAATCTGAAATAGAAAGCAAGAGAGGTGATCTGGCATCTGAAAATGAAGAAGTTGGACTTACAAGAATAGTGATGAATCTTCAATAGCATATCAACCAGAATAATTGAGCAGTTGAAATATTGGAAGTTTTCCAATGTTATTTTCATGAACTACTAAATTTCCCCTCAACAGAAAATATGAATAAAAGGAAGGAGGAAGGATTTTACAACATTATTTGGTGTAAGTACTACAAAATACTACTAAGGTATGGTATGATATAAACCCAATGAGGAATTTCCAAAAGAATGAAAAGCTTATGAAGAGGACTTAACAAACAAAAGATGAAATGACCAATTCAATCTTATTTCTAAGAGACAAAAGTTGAAGTTGGTTCCTGCAGAGTCAAAGGACTGTGAATAAGATATTAAATGTGTTGAAGAATGGAAATTAAATTAATTGGTATAGATCAAAGCTATTCTTATGAAGTATCAGAATATCAACAAGAATAAAGAAACAGATCAAGAAGATTAGTAAGATTCACACCCTTGTCCTTTATGACAAAGAAGAAGACAGTAAAACCCTATGAAATAGTAAAAACTCAGGGGGAGTATTTAATTTGGTCATCAAATGAGGAATCCATTGGATTAGGTTTAAAAAACTTGATCACTACAAAAAAAAAAAAAAAAATTGGTATCAATAAGACTACCTATTTGAACACAAAATCCCAAGAGATTGAGATAATAGTTGACATGTGCACAGGGGGGAGAAAAAAATTAAAAATTTAACTCTTTGTCATTGATGTCAAAGGGGGAGAAAAAAAGTAAAACAAATTTGGTATTTGCATTTGGTATAAGTAAAAGTTCAATCCTCCAACCTGAAAATGGGATCAGTGATAGGGGGAGAAAAAGTATTTGTTTTACATATATGTTTCCCTCAATGCCAAAGGGGGGTATTGTTGGCATTATTGATTGTGTGTTGTCATTGATGGCAACATGAGTCAAACATGTACAGTAAACAGAGAAAAAGGAAGATCATCGCGGGGAAAAGGTAGATCAACTTGGGGTAGAAGAATTTTTTTATCAATGTTGATCATGATAGGATCAACAATGATCATATGTTCCTAAATCTCAAGAGAGGTAGCATGCATAGAATCCACATACATAAGGAGTAACAAAGCACAAGGAATTGAGAGCTCATGAGGGTTAGTGAATAAAGGTCATTGCATAAAATAATGCACAAACGTTAATCGAAGCTCAGAAGAGATGGTGCATTTTAAGTAACACGAGAGACATAGTTCTACAAGTTAAGAAATCCTTTTGTAAATGATCGAGTTATAGGAGCCATTCATTCTTAGTTCAAGATAATCCAGGATCATTAGATCAAGGTGAAGTCATAGATTGGGAAGGATTAAATCTCAACCGTCAGATCTAGATCAATAGCATTATGGATAGTTGGATCAAGACAGAATCATAGATCAAGAGAGATTAAACAAGAGTCATCAGATTTCATGGAATAAATTCAAGTGAGCTCTCAATCGTTAGATCAGTTCAATATCTATCATGATCGTCAGATAGAACCAAGTGGAAGGATAGGATAAGTGAACCCCATAAGACACAAAGTCTTGAAACCCCCAAAATCTCGAAGTAAATAAGGGCCATCATATCTGGGAAATTCATGGTGACCGTTGGATGAGGATAGGCAGGTCCAATGGTGGCCAACTCTGGCACTGACCACTTCGGCGAAAAGGAGTCTGAAACATGTGAGTTTACCCAAAGGCCAAAGCCGCGAAGTCACGAACTCTCGTTGACCATCAAATCAGAGGAAGAGAAGGGAAATCCTATCAACCATTGACCTGGAATAAATTTTGAACTGTCATATCACACTAAAAGAAAGAAGGTGGTCAAATCCGACACTAAACACTCTGGTGAAAAGGAGTCTAAAACATGTAAGTTTTCCCGAAGATCGAAGCACCAAAGTCGCAAACTCTCGTTGATCGTTGAATCAGAGGAAGAACATGAAATCCTGTCAGAGTGAAAATATTGAAACTGTCAGATCACGCTAAGGAAGAAGGTGATCAACTCCAACTTTGACCTACTTTGGCAATAAGTAGCTCAAATAAACCAAAAAATATTGAACCCCAAAGTTCCAGAATAAACAGAAGTCATCTATCAAGACAAGAAAATATCTACAATGATATATCTATTCTGCACTTCGCCAATGATCGAAGGATGGTATAAAAGTGCCAAAACTCCCCAAGCCATGAAGTGTAAATCCATGATCTAGGAGGGAGACACGTGGCCCAATCATATGGTGACAAGTGTCAGGGTCTAGTTGGCACTTTAGGTATACGGAAGTCACAATCATGGTGACATGTGGCAGCCACTCAACCAATGCCACATCAATAGTGACATCAACAAGCCACGTCACTCCGGGACTACATCCTCTGGGGATATCCATCTTCTCCAAAAATATCTGAAGCGTCGAAGGCTGAATCCACGAATTAACATTTGGTCATTGATCTAAGATCTTATGGAATATTTCTTGATAATATGATCAAGTACAGTGGAAGGATAGAGTAAGTGTGAATCGCGAAGTAACGTTAACCGTTGATCTACTTAGGGAGCGTTCTCGACCGTTGATCAAGCATAGTGGAAGGATATCATAAGCGGAGGTGTTAACCGACAACAAGCGGTCACCACAACTTTATGATTTATTCGGTAGGTAAACACTCTGGAGGGATTGAACTACTTCAGAGTTGGAGTAGCTCGAAGTCTCAGAGTCACAAATATCTGAATACCCGAAGAGCAAGATCTCTATTGTGCCTAAGTCTACGGTCCTAGCTCTTGGACATGTGAAGGTTATCAGGAAAGGAGTGTTGATACGCACTTCGACGAAATGTACTCCGGGAGGATTGAATGACTGCAAAGGCCGAAAGTCCTGAAGGACGAAGTACCAGAGAACCTGGTTCCAGCACCGGTCATATGGTAAGGTAAAGAAGCTAAAGGGGCTAGAAGTAATAATCTCGTGTACACTTGAATGCGATCCCACGTAGAATAATAGTGGTGGAAGAAGAAAGTGCTAGGAACAATGCTTAATGGATAAGCCCATGGTTTTGAGCCCTTGGTATTTGAACATTGGATTGAAGGAAGCATCTCATACATAATTCATTTATGTAAACAAATTAAAGCTTGTAGAGTAATTTGATAGAGATTAACACCATAACAATACAGAGAGCAGGTCAAATATAATCTGTTGGAAAACTTGGGAATGCAACATAAGCATGGGAACGATATACTGAGTCGATTCATATATGTGATCAGCTCATGTATATAAAATTCGAATCAAGATTAATCTTCTAATTAAGGGGTAGATTATTTATGTTAAATTAAATAAAGAGATGCAATGGTTCATGTCAAAAGACATAATGGTTCAATCCCATACCTATTGAAATACTATATAAACCAGTGAATCTTAGTGTGTCTTGGTGGATTATATATATATATATATATATAATATCTTGTATGGAAATTCATTCTATCAGGTTGGTGCATGTTTATAAGTTGAGTCTTGCTATGAGGGTTGGATTCCTCACATCTCAGTTGGATTTGAGATCAACAAGATGGGTATTGTTATCAGGGTTGGATTCCTCATTTCTCAGTTGGATCTGAGAACTACAAGTTGGTTCTTGTATCAGAGAGTTGGATCTCTCATATTCAGTTGAAGTTGAAGACATTAAAAGATTGATTTTTTTTGTATTCATTCAAGTTAAATAAATAAAAGAAATATATTTTTCTACTTCATACAGTGTATGTTACACATGTTTATGAATAATTAATTGAGTTTCATATATCTCATTCAATTAATTTAGTTAATCTATGAAAGTGTAAAAAGCAGCCAAAATTTCCAGACACTGATTCACCCCCCCCCCTCTCAGTGCCAGTGTGTGTTTCAACAGTATTTACATTTATTATTATATATTGTGTTCATAACATTGCCTTCTTGTTAAGAATGTTTTTTCCTCAAAGAATATTGATGAAAATCCTTGATGACTTTTTCTTTGGCTTGTAATGTCTTCTCATCATTCATTTTTTTGGGAGTTGTCGTAGTTGATGATACGAGACAATATGAACCTCTGAGTGCTGAGAAAATTTTTTGAATCGAAAAAGGATCCCACCATCCCAATTCAACATTTTTTGGGACGTTGCACTTCCATGATGAATTGATATCATGAGATTTACTTGTTGGTATCAATAGTTTTTGGAAAATAAGTCAGTTGTTTCCATCCTTAATGATATTGATAAACTGTCTTCTTAAGATATCTGCTCTTATGATTTGGATGTCGATAAGGAGTTTGTGTAGTCTGATTTTCCATTATCGTACTTGTAACATTTTCTTGATTTTCCTTACTAGTAGTGTTTCTTTGTTAACTGATGAACTTCTATTAGTGAGTACACTTGGAGCTTCTATTGTTTTTACTCTCGTTGACCCGACTTCAACTGGACTTGTATTTGTTCCTTTCTCTGCAACTTGGATCTTTATAGCTGATGTTTTCTTTATTTCCATGGAATCAGTCATTGTTTCCTTATCAATCAATGAATTATTGTTGGTAAGTTGATTTAATGATTCTTGATGCGACTTCTTCTCACCTTTTAACTTCTTAATTTGGGCGATTAAGTTCTGAATATGATTCTTGAGGCGAGAAATTTCTTTGTTTTTGTCTCTGATAATTTTATCAATTTCTTTTTTCATATTTTGCATTGTTTTTTATTTTCTTGAAGTATTACTTTAGAGATATATTTAAATTCTTCTGGCATTACTGGATCTGACTCCAATGTAGAGTCCTATCATGTTATCTTTTTCTTTTTATATGAAAATGTCAAAAACTTATTTTTCGTGTTTAGTATGAAGGATCCTAGTGCTTAGATCAAGGATGAACCTAGAATTATGTCACTATCATCATGAATAAAGATTTAATAGTGAATTGTGATACAAAAGTATAGTCTCCAATGCTAAGTTCTAAATTGTTTGTGCCATATTGTTTTTCACCCATTGAGTCTATCATTTCAATAATATTTGACTCAGGAATCACTAATCGGTTAGCACATTCAGTACTAACATAATTATTATCATGAGTAGGAGCAATAGAGATAATAATATCCTTTCCTGCAAGTGTTACTTTGATTTGAAATAACGCATAAATAGTTTACTTAAAGTTTTGGGAAATCTTCTTTTTTCCTCAATATTGGACTCCATTTTTCTTTTGTCGATAATTTGCGATAAATGATAGCTTTTTTTTAATCCTTCTTAGCGAGTTCGATTAATAAACTTCATAGATTTATTTGTTTTTATTCCTTTATATATATATATATATATATATATATATATATAATTTTAATTACTTTATTTCTCCCAAAATCCTTTTAATCTTTCACTTTTTTAACCTTAATATATATATTTTTTAATATTTGTATCTTGGATTTTAATACTTGCTAGCGGGAAAATCCCCCCTTTAACTATACCAGGGTTTAAGATGTAGACAGAGCGAATGACCATCTAAAATTTAATCTATTTGACTCTACCCCAAACATACCAAAACAAACAAAAAGAAAGCAATAAGAGAAGAGATCAGGTAACTATACCTTTGATCCCACATTTGGTGATGATCTCCTCAAGCTTGGTAGTTTCAATGACTACACATCTCCTCCCAAGGTTGAACTGCATCCAAATATAGGCAAACAAGGACTACAAGCATGCTATTATATTCATGAGTTAGGGTTACATATTAGAGCTAAGTATAAATCAATGAAAATACACAAAACATCATCATTTGGGACATGAAAATTTGATTCTTTTATTCACCATACAAAGACTGAAACTTACAATCTGTGTCGGACAACTTTCCGTGAACCTGGTCTAGGATCCTCTTTACTATGCTCCAAGTGCACCTTGAATTGACTTATTCTCTCAATCTTTTGATCACCTCAAGGGAAGGGAATGGATTGAATGGAGGAAGAAGGGGTTGATGAGGGAATGTTGAGGAAATATCTCACAAAAGGTAGCAAAAGCTTGGGCAAGGAGGGGAAGTGAAATTGGGCATATTTTCATTGTTCTTATGCTTGGATGTGAAATGAGACCCCAACACCTCCTTTTATATGATAAAAGGATGGTTATTTAGTTGGGTGACGGGCTATAGTAGGTGGATTAGTTGGGAAACCTCCAATAGCCTATGAATTTCAATGAAATCCTTGCAAATTTTGCAAGCATACGTGAATTGTAATGGTGCAGCAAGTGTATGTATGCAAGTTGTAGTAGTGTGGCCAGCGTATGTACGTGAGCTCTAATGGTGCACGACGCATACATCTTCTAAAAAATGGTTTTTTAAGAAGAGCTTCTCAGTAGTGCTTTGGAAAAATATGCAAGTAAGAGGGCCAAGGCCATGTGTGCATGAGTAGGGAATTTTAGGGATATAACAGATGCCCCCTAATGTGTGAGGTCAGAAGAGAAACTGATGGCTGAAATACATTACAATATCTTCACCAATGTACGAAATCAAGTGAGCGAGGGACTAGAGTTCAGGAGGTACCATCTACAAAACAACTATTGTATCTCAGAGGCGGGCATACCCATGCTTGGGATGAACTAATCATGGCTTCTAATCAAATACATTGCATATCCATGTCATATTACTATATAAAGTGTAGCCGTGAGCAATACACAATGTATCTACATCTCAAAATCAGTCGAAGATATACAAGTATAGTATCCATCTTCAAGAAGCTAGTGATGCCTAATGGTTGGAGATGAGCCCTTCATAGCTTGAGAAACAACTTCAATATATTCAAAACTCAGGTAGGAGTACAATGGGAGCATATAACTCACTACCCTGAGGTATTCGATAGCTCATCGAGAAAAGACATGAGGATCTCGATGATAAAGTAGAGAACTTCGTCGATTTTGAATCTGGACTTGACTGGACTCTCGGGATGGCCGACTCATGAAGGTCAAGAGACAAACTATAGAAAGGCCGATTCAGGTTGAGTGAAACTTCCCTTGGAAAAAATCACGAAATATGATTAGACTCAGGCAACATGACATTGACATAAGTTCACGATGCAGGAGGCAATGCAAACTCTCCATGTGTTTGGAAGAGTAACCAAACAAAGGAGGATGCAGCTCTATGTAGCGAGAACAACTTCCCAAGGTCATAATATATCCCAATGCTTGATGAACAAACGAAAGGATGTAATTTGTCCAAGGGTGACTCTCTGTGTTGCTGAAAAAAAAAAAAATGAATATTTCCCTTCCCCTCTTTTTGGAATATTTGATTTTTTTGTCTTTTTCAATTTTTTAAGAGATTGAAAAGGAATAAAAGAATGCTACGTTACAAAGGAGGAAAGAGTGTCATGAACACGCATACTAGTTCCAAGCGCAAGGAACATACTAATGCTCAAAGCAAGGAGACATGTGCCGAAAAAGGAGACTCGGAGAAAATTCCTCCATGGGTCAAGATGTCAGGTCGTAAAGGTAAGAAGTGCTACAAGGATTGTGTATAAGGCATGCTTCAAAGGTTTAGTTGAGAGCAACATGGAGTCGGCATTAGGCCAAAGATGAAAATATGAAAATGTGATTAAGAAAGACACAATGAGACCCCTTCCATGTAATTTTAACGAGCCCAGAGAAGGTAAGATCGATAGTTTTTTCATGTTTAGAGAGTCTGAAAAAATGTAAAAGAAGACTCTAGGAAGTACATTTTTCGGAGATAGTCTAGTCAGTTCGAAAAATGGTTAAACTTGCACCAAAAAGACGTCTATTCAAAACCATTTTAATGAGTGTGACAAAGACAAGATCACTCGACAAACTTTTCAATTTTAAGGGGTCTGAAAAGAGCTTAACTATGGACTCACAACATTTTTCTGAGTTTAGTCTCCTTAGCCCGAAAAAGTATAAAAGTTACTAAGGAGAAATATCCTGGCGAAACGAATATCCTGAGGCGTACCTTTTTCCAACTATAATCTATAGGCTGGAAAAAGGGTTAAACTCATGCCAGTAGATGTTCTTCTGGACCAATTTAATGAGTGTGAAGGAATAGGGTCACTCAACGATATTTTCAATTTTAGGGAGTCTAGAAAGAGCTTAACTATGGACTCTGGGAGGGGTCCTTTTTCCTAAGTAATCTCCAAGCCCTGAAAAATCTGATAAACCACAACCAAGGAGAATGTTCCTTTTTCAAATATTTAATCCCTCGGGCCCGAAAAAGGGTTAAACTTACACCTGAGAATACTCTTCTAGCGAATCGAAGTTCCTAGAGAATACCTTTATTCGTAAAATTAGTCATCCAGACTGAAAAAGGGGTAAACTACCGTCTGACAGATGTGCCTTCAAATTTGAGTTTGACGAGTGTGAAGGGAAATAAGATCAATCGTCAATATTTTCATTTTTAGAGAGTCTGAAAAGGGATTAAAGAAGACTCCAGGGGGTTAATTTTCTCAATTAATCCTGACGAGGTCGAAAAGAATAAATATAGTCTCGTTGGATGTTGCTTTCGTAATTTAAAGAAAACTTGAAAGATAACAAAGAGTGTTCATGAGGGAGTCCCATAGGGTAAGATCTACACAAACACTAGGAACATATAAAGGGGCAGCCTTAACTAACATCAAATTAGGATGGTGATTATCAGATGTCAGTTGGTCGATAGTGACAATGCTTCCATTGTGAGGGAAATGGATCACTCGGAAGAGCGTAGACACCACAACATTCATAGCATATACATAATCATGCATGAGAAGCATATTGAAAACTAACAGGCCTTGCACCACTATAGCATCGACAAGGACATTCTTCCCACCAAATATAGGCAACTGAGGAAGAATCACCAAATATCCACTGGGACGTCTGTCAAAAGCCAACAGCTCATGCGATGCAGTCACGAGATCAGGAGAACCCAAATCTTGCCAAGCCGAGGAGGATAAAATACTTGCGGAGGCTCCTTCATCTACAATACATCGGTAAATGTTATATGAATTAACTTCAACCCTTAGTTGAAAGGGTGCAGAAGAAGGAATATGAGGCTCAACAAGGTCATTCCAATCAAAGGAAACCATCCTAGGGCTTGGAGGGGGTGTGCTCGAAATGAGCAGAATGCACCCTTGTTATGTAAGTACTGAACTTGAAATGCTAAAAACATAGTCGGTAGACACATAACTATCCAAGATAAGAGTGGGATCAGTTGAATATTGCATTAGCATGACCACCTTGGTAGACTTGACACTCTGTAAAAGTAGAGTGGGACCAACCGAAGATTGCATCTGCGTGACCACTTTCTCAGCCATTGGTTGAATAGGTTATGAGACAACATGGTCTAAAGGTGCATCACCCCCCAAAAGGGAAGTGGGATCGGTCGAATATTTCATCGGCACGACCACTTTCTCAACGACTGGTTGAATAAGCTATGAGGAAACCTTAGAAGACTCAGAATCAGAAGAGCTTGCAGACATGGACCACAATATTTGTACCTCTGGAAGCCCAAGGCATAAATGAGTAAGGTGATATCCCTTACAAATATTACAAGGGAACTTAGGATTACATCCTATACATCTAGGTTTCTCAACAGAATTAATGCCCCTAGCAAGACTAGTAGAGGTTGGTTGCACATCTCCAACATGACTTGCAGAGGTTGGTGATGGGTCAATAACATGACTCGTAGAGGCTACAAACCTATTTCCAGTATTACTAGCAGTGGTTGGACTTTTTCCCCCAATATGACTTGCAGAGGCTAGGTTCTTTCCCCCAGCATGACTTGCAGAGGATGGGTGTTGCTCTTCAACATGACTTTCAGAGGTTGAGGAACTATCTCCAACATGACTTGCAGAGGTTGGTGATTGAACTTCAATATGACTTGCAGGGACTAGGTCCATGCCCCCATCATGACTTGCAGAGGCTGGGTGTTGGTCTTCAACATGACTTGTAGAGTTTGTCGACCTATATCCAACATGATTCACATAGATTGGTGATTTCTTCTTCCTATTTTTCCTCTTTCTATTTCGTTTAGACTTTTGGTTACTAGTAATTATACCTTCACCAGAGAAGGAAGAAGGAGGAGGAGAATACTTTGTTGATGAAGGAAAATCAACATGATTCCCATGACATAAGGTGCTTAACTAAGAAGCATCAAAATCGTTAAGGACATTTGGAATGGTACCCAACCAAACCGGTAATCCCACATTCAACCCAGGAATGTACAAAGTGGTCATTAAAGGGACACCAACATTTTTGAAAAAGGAAAAGCACAAGAATCCCCTAGTGTCATACACCCACTACGGAAATTAAAACTTTTCGCCCCTTAACTTCTTTTCTCCAAAGAATAGCATTCTCGAAGTCCTACGGGGGCCTAGCGCAAGCTAGCTCCTTCCTTGTCCACCTCCATGTGATCGTGGGTCGCGATCACAGGCTGAACAGGTATGGTGTTCTTTCCTTCTTCACGACTCAACGCTACCAGAGCGTCGAGTCTTTCGACTCTGCAAACCCCGACACGGTGAAGCACCGAACCTCGACAGGGCTAGTGAGTGGTAAGGTTCCCCCTTGGGGTCTTGACCACAGGACCCTGTCTCGTGTCTACATGCTTAAGCTAGTCAAGCGCTTATCGACTTTTTGCTACTCACAACCTCGTAGGTGGAAACGTTGAGCTCTCAGGCTCTTCTTCTCCGAAATACCGAGACGCGAAAGTCAACAATGGTTGACTTCCTCTTCACTCTTCTCGCAACTTGCAACCCTGCAAGTTGGACCGTTGAGCCTTCGTTCTCCTATCTCGTGAATACCCGAGACGTGAAAGATAGTAATGGTTTGACTTCCTTTTCGCACTTCTCGCATCTCGCCACCTCACAAGTTGGGGCGTCGAGCCTTCGTGCTCCTACCTCGCGAACCTTGGAGACACGAGAAGCCAACAGAATGTTGACTCCTTCCCAGGCGACGTGTGTCCACCCGTTGGCCACGCGGGCCCCACTTGATGGATGTACCACGTGTTCTCGCGAGCCTTGGCTCTTGGCACTTCGTGAATTTTACGGTTGAAAGTGGCCCCTTCCAACCTCCGAACCCCCGAACTCCCGGTATACAATATCTCCACGAAGTTCTGATCCAACGGTCCTCCCGTTCCTAGATTCAACGGTTCAGATTCTCCTCCTCGCGTTTCACACCTCGCGACTTCGTGGGTTGAAGCACCCAACCCTAACCACCTTGCAACTCTGCAAGATTCAACAGTTATCGACTGTTCGACACTTCTATCTTGAAGTATCTATGTCGTTCGTTCCTCCTCTCTTCTGCGCGCGTCTGGACGTACATTTTCGACGACCCAGATCTATTTTGCTCCAGCTAATCTCACGACAGTTGTATCTCTTCCTTGAGCATGCACTTCTCTTTCTTCTCCTTGGAAGATTTATTGAGTATCAAAGGTCTCGGCCTTTGCTTATCCTCTGCGACCTTCGCAACTATGGCTCCATGCACAAAATGACACTATCATTATTGAGCTTCTCTACTCTGAAGCCGTGAAAGGTTTCCTCGACCTCTGTGAATTCCTATAGGGTTTATGCATCTGACCAGGTGCTATCTGTCCTAAGCTTTGTCAGCTAAGAGGGACTTGGGATCTTTGCGCTCTTTCTCCTAGGTTTGACTCTTAAAAGACTCTTCAACACATCTATTTCTCTCCTTCGTCAAGTCTAGGACTTGAGTGGGCCTCAGTCTCTACTTGCTTCATAGGGAGCCTGTGCATAATTGCACTACCTCTCCTGAGCTATACCTTTAACGCTACTCGTGAAAACAAAGGGAAAGGGGTTGAGGCATTTAACACCCCCTCTTCTCCTTCCAATATAATGGTCATGAATGACCGCATATATTCCGACATGATCTCGCCCGTCAAACGGTACTTATCCCTACACAGCCATCTCGGGATTTAAAGAGGATCGTTCCTCCTAGTGCAGGGTTACTAAGGCCTTGCACCTTCACATCCTCTTTCCAGGTTCTTGATGGGATTTTCAAGGAGGGTATTTCTATGGGAGGTTTACCCAGGGTACTATCTGAGGTAGATACATGCATCTCTCTCTCGAGAACCAGACATAAAGTCTAAATTAGATCAATATACATCTAAATAGTGATTTATGGAAACATAAGCCACGCGTAGTCTTTCCATTATAAACATGCAACTACCAATACTGATCATAACACCATACAGACATTCTTGTACTAAAATCATTCACAATTTCACATCTTATGAGCATAAATATCAGAATATATATATATATCAAGATGCTAGAGAAAAAACACTTATCAGAAAAACACCAGAGGTGGTGCAACTTCTGAGAGGGGTGCTTGTTTCCACCCAACCGTAGGCTCAGCGACTCCGAACGGATTTACCGCTAGCCACCCCCAAGCTGAGACCACGATGCTACAAGACTGTGTCTCTGTCCGCAAGTGGACAAGAACGAAGGTTACTCTCCTTCTTCTCTGCTATCACTCACTCTGCATATTTTTCTAGAGTACTTACTCCCTTGCGTCTTCTCGTGATCGCACACTCCTCCTGCCTTTTTCCTTTCCAGGGAGGTTGTGTGTGGCACGATCTCCCTTGCGGTGGTCAGGTGTTAGGACCCCATGGATGGGTGGTTTCACCCCCATCCCTCATTATGCATGAGGAGCCATCCACCTACCAACCTGCGAGTAATTAATTTTGGGCCAGCGAGTCGCTCTTGGTTCTCCGGGCCAGTGAAGACCAAATATGGTATTGGTTTTTGGTGGAAGTTAACACCACCATCCCAGGTGCCTTCCACCACCT
>ML776900.1:1198030-1226281 GCA_009831015.1 Picea engelmannii | reverse complement strand
ACGATCTCTTTCGGCATACCATGCAGTCTGAATATTTATTTCATGAATACCTGGGTGATATCGATTGCCCCTCAAGTCGACTTGATGGGGATGAAGTGAGCATACTTGCTAAATTTATCAGTGCTGAGTCGCGAAGAGAGAAAGAACACCATATATGTTCAGCCTGTGATCGTGACCCACGATCACATGGAGGTGGACAAGGAAGGAGCTAGCATGTGCTAGGCCCCCGTAGGACTTCGGGAATTCTATTCTTCGGAGAAAAGAAGTTAAGGGGTGAAAAGTTTTAATTTCCATAGTGGGTGTATGACAAATTGGTATCAGAGCGTCGAGTCTTTCGACTCTGCAAACCCCGACATGGCAAAGTGTCGAACCCCGACAGGGCTAGCGAGTGGTAAGGTTCCCCCTTGGGGTCTTGACCACAGGACCATGTCCCGTGTCTACGCACTTAAGCTAGTCAAGCGCTTATCGACTTTTCGCTACTCGCAACCTCGTAGGTGGAAATGTCGAGATCTCGAGCTCTTCTTCTTTGAAATCCCGAGACACAAAAGTCAGCAATGGTTGACTTCCTCTTTGCGCTTCTCGCAATTCGCAACCTCGCGAGTTGGAGCATTGAGCCTTCGTGCTCCTATATCACGAATACCCGAGACGTGAAAGACAGTAACAGTTTGACTTCCTTTTCGCACTTCTCGCAACTCCCCACCTCGCAATTTGGGGCGTCGAGCCTTCGTGCTCCTACCTTGCGAACCTCCGAGACATGAGAAGCCAACAGAATGTTGACTCCTTCCCAGGTGACGAGTGTCCACCCGTCAGCCACGCAGGCCCCACCTGATGGATGTACCACGTGTTCTCATGAGCCTCGGCTCTCGGCACTTCGCAACTTCTACAATTGAAAGTGGCCCCTTCAAACCTTCGAACCCCCAAACTCCTGGTATACGATATATCCATGGAGTTCTGATCCAATGGTCCTCCCGTTCCTAGATTCAATGGTTCAGATTCTCCTCCTCGTATTTTGTACTTCGCATCTTTGTGGGTTGAAGCACCCAACCCTAACCGCCTTGCAACTCTCTAATATTCAACGGTTATCGGTTGTTCACCACTTCTATCTCGAAGTATCTTTGTCATCCGTTTCTCCTCTCTTCTGTGCACGTTTGGACGTACATTTTCGACGACCCAGATCTATTTCGCACCAGCTAATCTCATAGCAGTTGTAGCTCTTCCTTGAGCATGCACTTCTCTTTCCTCTCCTTGGAAGATTTCTTATGTATCAAAGGTCTCGGCCTTTTCTTATCCTCTGCGACCTTTGTAGCTATGGCTTCGTGCACAAAATGGCACTATCCCTCCCAGGCTTCTCTACTCTGAAGTCGTGAAAGGTTTCCTCGACCTCTGTGAATTCCTACAGGGTTTGTGCATCTGACCAGGTGCTATCTGTCCTTAGCTTCGTCAGCTAAGAGGGACTTGGGAGATTTGCGCTCTTTCTCCTAGGTTTGACTCTTAAAAGACTCTTCAGCACATCTATTGCTCTCCTTCGTCAAGTCTAGGACTTGAGTGGGCCTCGGTCTCTACTTGCTTCACAAGGAGCTTGTGCATAACTGCACTACCTCTCCTGAGCTATACCTTTAACGCTACTCGTGAAAACAAAGGGAAAGTGGTTGAGGCATTTAACGCCCCCTCTTCTCCTTCCAATCTAACAGCCGTGAATGGCCACAGATATTTTGACAGGATCTCGCCCGTCAAACGTTACTTATCCCTACACATCCATCTCAGGATTTCAAGAAGATCGTTCCTCCTTGTGCAGGGTTACTAAGGCCTTGGGCCTTCACATCCTCTTTCCAAGTTCTTGATGGGCTTTTCAAGGAGGGTATTTCTGTGGGAAGTTTACCTAGGGTACTATCTGAGGTAGATAAGGGTATCTCTCTCTCGAGAACCACACGTAAATTCTGAATTAGATCAATATACATCTAAATAGTGATTTATGAAAACATAATCCACGTGTGGTCTTTCCATTATAAACATGCAACTACCAGTACTGATCAAAACACCATACATACATTCTTGTACTGAAATCATTCACAATTTCACAGCTTATGAGCATAAATATCAGAATATATATATATATATTTCAATATGCCAAAGAAAAAACACTTATCAGAAAAACACCAGAGGTGGTGCAACTGCTGAGAGGGGTGCTTGTTTCCACCCAACCGTAGGCTCAGCGAATCCCAATGGATTTACCACTAGCCGCCCCCGAGCTGAGACCACGATGCTGCGAGACTGTGTCTTTGTCTTCCAGTGACTGAAAATGAAGTTTACTCTCCTTCTTCTCCGCTATCACTCACTCTGCATATTTTTCCAGAGTTCTTCCTCCCTCGCGTCTGCTCATGATCGCACACTCCTCCTACCTTTTTCCTTTCCGGGGAGGTTGTGTGTGGCATGATTTCCCTCATGGTGGTTAGGTGCCAGGACCCCACGGATGGGCGGTTTCACCCCCATCCCTCATTACGCATGAGGAGCCATCCACCTACCAACCTCTGAGTAATTAATTTTGGGCCAGTGAGACACACTTGGTTCTCCAGGCCAGTGAAGACCAAATATGGTATTGGTTTTTGGTGGAAGTTAACGCCACCATCCCAGGTGCCTTCCACCACCTTTATCCAGCCATCATGGTCTCTTTTTCAACATATTCCCCTCTCAGTAGTCCTGCAATATATATATATTCATAATATTATTCACATTCATCGACCTTTTTCACAAGGTCTATTCACATTACACATTCACTTTTTTTATTTTTCCACAATACTTGGCCAGTATAGTTATTTTTACAGACTGGGGGAAACAGGGTGTTACACCTAGCGAAGGGGTTCCTTGGTTGGTATCGTCGGGAAATTTATCCATGAAGATATTATGCATAGGTTCTCCCCTTGGGGGAATGTTCAAGTCTGTAAAAGTCTCACACACTGACTTTGGTGAACCAGTGTTATAAAAAACAACACCTATAAAGAGGCAACTCCATGTTTCTAAGCAGAAGACCGAAAAATCATCACAACTGATGGAGTGGGAAGTCTACCACCTTAGGTCAGAAACCCAAAGTAATGACTGACTAACTCACTATGGAAAACTAGGGAGCACTGAGCACACACTAAAAGTTTCCTAAAGATAAATCAAACAATCAACTAACTAGTGGGACAGATAGTTATGTTAATCGACACTAGAGAAACTAACCGATGTAAGTGCAACTCGAACACGGAATCACCCTCTGGTTATACTCTATGAAGCACAATCCAACGTCTACCCCAGGTACCATGGTATACCCCCATAGTCACCTGTGTAATTCCCTAAAATATGTGCAACTAGGTTGTCAGCTCGTAGTTAGTTACCAGGAAGCTACAGTCGATATTCTAGCAGATCGTAATGAGCAGGATAACAAGTTTGAATCCCTTCAAGGGTATCGAAAGAAAATAGTTCAGAAGACAACAGAGGATCTAGGATGGATTCAAGGTCCACGAAGCTCCGTAGGCAAATGCAGTCGGTATTATTCCCAAGAAAGACCCTCAATATACAATCCCCACTATGTTCAGTCCACCTTTGGAGGGGTTATCTCCGTTGCCTTTCCTCACGCGACCTCGTGTTTATCCCTTATGTTAGAGGGGGGTCCCGGCTAAGTTTTACGACACTGGACTTAAATCACTCCCTAAATTGGACTCCAATGTCTGATTTAAGTGGATTTGAAGAGTTTCCTCTCCAAACCTAATTCAAGGCCATAAAACCCTAAACTAGTTTGTGAACCCTACAAACAAAAAAGTCTAATGTATTTTAGATTAGGCGTTATTTTTAAGGCTTGATTTACTGAAAAGGTGCGGTAGTGCAACCGATGTTGTTAAGACTCTTGCAAAAAATTAAACTTATAAGAACACGGGCAAAGAAGGATTATCTTTCTTATTTTCTTTTGAAATGCTTTCAAGATGAGAAGAAAACACAACACTACGCTAATTATTTTTCTTTTTCAAATAACAATACAAAAAAAATGCAAAGAAAGAAAGAGACCTAACAAACTAGGATTTTTTTTTATATTTTCTTCCAATCAAAGCAGAACTAACAAAATATTCTAAAAGAAACTGATGAATTGAGACCTAACAAACTAGGCTTTTTTTTTCCCATTCCCTTGTTGCTACTCATTTTTCTCCTTCCCCCTCCCTTCAAAATGCAACTCATTTTTCTTAAAATTCAAGATAAAAATAATCTATGGCCACAAACAGAGACTCTGGTTCGAAAAATCTCTGAGAAGTGTGAACTTCAATCAGGAAAGAGGAAAACTCCCTCTTTTTTAAAATAATTTCATGAAACAGAGACGCGGGTTGTTGCATCAGAAACCTGCGTATGTACGCGGGTTGTTTACTATGAAGAGCGCTTATGTACGCAGGCTGACCCAAGATAGGGCACATACACCTCTATGTCTTTTCAAAAATGAAAAAGGCCAGGCAATATTAGCGTGTAGGGACAACTGGTATGAACCCTGGAGGTGACCAGAACCCCTTGATAGACTCAACAAACTTGAAAGAAACTTCTCATACATAACCCCTTGGTCATACAATTAGTCATTTCTTTTAATGTGTGATTCTTTTTCTTGACAATACCATTTTGTTGTGGTGTATATGGAACACTATGTTGCATGTGAATTCCCTATGCAATGGAGTAACTTGTAAATTTATCATCCACATAGTCACCTCCATTATCTATTCTTAACCTTTGAAGTTGATGTCCAAATTTTTTTTCTACAAGGGCCTTGTAAGCCAAAAGCTTTTAAAAAACTTCACTCTTAATTTTTAAGAAGTAAACCCAAGTGCATCTGGAGAAGCCATCAATGAAAGTTAAGAAATACTTGCACCCAAAGAAAGAAGGAGAATAAAGAGAACAACAAAAATCCTATGTTTATTAAGTAAACAACAGTATCTACATCATCTTCCCAAAACTGTAAGGGAAAACCAGCATGCAATATCATACTCCTTGCACGCTCCATGATTGTCCTATTCATCCTTTCTGACAAACCATTTTCTTTTGGTGTTCTTGGAACTGTCTTCTCTCTATGAATCCCATGGTATGAACAGTAATCATCAAATCATTGCTTCAATATTAACATCCATTGTCTAATCTGAGACACTTCAACCTTTTTCCTGTCTCATTCTCGACCAAAGCTTTCCATTTCTTAAAAGTATCAATAACATCATATTTTTATCGAATGCAATAAACCCAAGTTTTTCTAGTTGCATCATCAATAAAAGTAACATAATAACGAGAGCCACCAAGAGATGATACATGAGTTTGTCCCCATACATCTATATGCACAAGATCTAACCTTTCACTCTTCTTTTCTTTTTCGACTCTGAGAAATCTAACTCTCTTTGTTTTCCATAAACACAATGCTCACAAAAATCCAAATCAATTTGTTTAAGATCTGCCAACAAATTTCTTTTGTGAAGTATATGCATCCCCTTCTCACTCGTTTTCCAAGCCTATGATGCCACAGTGTTGTATCCACTCCTATAGAAGCTAAGAAGAGTAAGTATTACCAGTACATAAATACAATGTACCTACCTTCTCTCCCTTTTCTATCACCAATTATCTTTTGGTGACCTTCCACACCTTATCTGTAAA
Organism: Picea engelmannii; assembly: GCA_009831015.1. Taxonomy (NCBI): domain Eukaryota; kingdom Viridiplantae; phylum Streptophyta; class Pinopsida; order Pinales; family Pinaceae; genus Picea; species Picea engelmannii. Next base: position 1,220,632 of record ML776900.1, on the reverse strand, counting down.
TATGGATATCCAACCTTCACTTGCCAACTGCCCTGTTGAAATTAGATTTTTCCTTAGATCTAGAACATGTATTACCTCTTTCAACAACCATTGGTTTCCATTGCTTTGTTTTATTTTTACCTTTTCCATTCCAACAATTTTGCATGGTGCATCATGACCCAAATGAACCTGTCCAAACTCAATTGAACATAATCTAGAAAATGTTTCCTTTGGGGTGTGGCATGAAATGAATCCCCTGAATCTACTATCCAAGACTCAGAAATATTATCTATAGAAAGAATCAAAGAATCTTGTAACACATCACTTATTACATTTTCTCCCTGATTTTTCTCTTGATGTCCATCTCTTTGTTTCTTTGGAGCTCTGAAGTCTTTCTTCATATGTCGTTTCTTCCCACAATTCCAACACTCTATTTTTCCAAATCTGGATTTGGATCTTCCCTTCCTAGAATTCACGCGGTTCCCTGAGCCCTTTCCTCTATTCTTTTTTCTTCCCCTCTTCTCCATGTTTAACGCATTACCTGATGTCTCCCCTGTGTTTTTCTGTCACATATCCTCACTAAGGATAACACCAACAACATCATAAAATTTTAAAGTGTTTGAACCAAAGATAGAGTTACTTACAGCCATGACCAAGTCGTTCCATATTTATGGCAATGAGCACAAGATTAGAAGAGCCCTGACCTCATCATCAAAGTCCACTTTTATATAACTTAGTTGATTAGTAACTGTATTAAATTCATTTAAATGATCTGCAACATGCCCACCTTCTAACATCTTCATATTAAATAATCTCTTCATTAGAAATACCTTATTGGATGTCAAGGGTTTTTCATACAGTTTACCCAATGCATCCATCAGCTCCTTTGTTGTCTTTTCTTTCGAAATATTGAAATCCATCAACGTTGTCAGGCTCAGTCATATCGTTCCTAGTGCCTTTCTATCAAGAACCTCCCATTCTTCGTCCTTCATGGTCGTCGGCTTCCTTTCTATTCCACCCAATGGTAGGAATGTATCCTTCTGATATAAATAATATTCCATCTGCATCTTCCGTAACTGGTAATTTTGGTTGTTAAATTTCTCAACCCTAAACTTTTCATCTTCCTCCATTGCTCCCACTTGAACCAGGAACCCTATTTTCCTACAAGTTACCTTTTTCTCTGATACCAGTTGTTAGAAAAACAGGATCGCGGAGCAATAAAACAAAACAAATGCATAAATAAAACATAGAAGATACATAATACAATAGAGACACAGATATACGTGGTTCACCCAGTGTGGGCTACATCCACTAGAGAATTTGCCAGGTCCTTGATTTATTATTATCCAGCAAATGAAGGGATACAACCTACAACACACCCGTTGTAACTTCCTCTTCTTTCTCGCACAGTCTCCTAACTCAAAATAGAATATTCGCAATGATACATAGAAGCAATACACTTCCCTCATAAAAGAGGGTTTCCTCCTAGGGAAAAAAACCCTAACATAACTTCTACCATCAGATCTCCAAACTTATAATGAACGGTCCAGATTTACAATGAAATTACAATATACATTTACAAGGCAATTTTTCCTTCGGGGGGGCACTTGCCCCTAGACCCCGTAGAGGGGGAAACCCTCCTTTGTAATCCCTTGCGTGGAGGATTCTACATTATTTTGAGGTGTAAAGTCTTCATGGGGTATAAACAAGGCTGAAAATAAAGACCTCTGAATCGGGAAGATAATCAGGCTCCACAACCAACACTGCAAAAGGGTTGAGGCGTGGCAATAGGCACATTTGTCAAAATTGTCTCGATGATGTTTTTCAAGAACGTAATTAGCATAAACACCATCTCTACAAGAAACAAGAGGAAGACCAGTCACCATGTGTTGATTACATAGTTGATGAAATGAGTGATAGTTTAGATGACCAAACCACTCATGTCAAAGTTTTATCAAGTCATTACTATGAGCAAAAAAAACCGATGTAAAATATGATGACCCAAAGTTTTCAAACTTGTACAACCTGGTAATATCATCAACAATTCCAGTTGTGAGGGCATGTTTATGATATTTTAAATCCTTGATTACAAGTTGGTGAGGGGAAAACTCTACAATTTTACCTTCACTTGAATGAGTGATCTGATACACTGATAGAAGGTTGTATAAAAGACTTGGAACACATAATACATCATCAAAATGAAATTTATCTACATAAACTATTCTAAACCCTACAACACTAAGAGATTTGTCATCACCCAAAAAAAAATGGTTGGTGTTACATTCATTTAGAGCAGAAAAAATGGTTTTATCCTTAGCCATATGATAAGATGCTCCGGAATCAATAAGCCACTCATCAGAAGAAGGAGTAGAAGTTAAATTTAAGGAGAAACCAAATTCATAAAGTGAATTCATGATCGATTTATTGAAGTTATTTTTTTCCCTACAGAATATCAAGTTGCAGACGTTTTCACAAAGTCTCTTACAGAAGGAATTTTTCCAAACTTCGATCTATTTTATGAGTTCATGAAGTTGCCATATTCGACAGCATGGGTATTCCAATAGAGGACAAACACCTTCAGTAACCACTCACACAACTATATCATGACCAATACAACGATGTTTTTACATGGTAAAACCCCTATGGGGAAACATCCATGGCCCCAACCAACGTGGCCACTTGAGGAAATTTATTAATGCAAAAGAAAATATTGCAGAGAGTTTCTCATAATCAATCAAAAACAAAACACCCTCCATGCTCTTTAAATAAATATTAGGAACCAATTAGGTGTTAATCCATAAATCAATGTACTCATTAATATCGAGGAAAATATGAGTCATTGGATGACTCTATGTCGAGAATGCACTGTGATCATCAGATTACAAATGCATACTAAAGAAAGACACTTTAACTTAACAACACATTAGACCAGGTTGATATTAACTAACTCCTAAGTGTTTAAATATCCTAATAGAATAAACTAAGATGTCAATATCGATTGGTCATTCATTGAGATAGGACATCGTTGTGTGAATTGGCTTGTCTAGATGATGTGCAATAATCGTATAGAAATGACCTTGATTAATGAATTTTATTGAAAGGGTAGAATAATACAAAAAAATCAAATAACATTATGCCAGCGAATAATATTATTCCATGGCATATCTTCCCATGTTCGTATCTCGTCACCACACAATGGTTGCATCTTACTCAACCATTGTCATCAAGGAAAACTTCCCTTAATTTTCATGATTCTACGAACTTTCACTACCTTTTGATTTCAGTTGCTTCCATATTTCCGTTTGTTTTCCCATTCTTCTATGTGTTGGATCCCTTCGTTTTTTTGAATTCCTCTTATTTTTGTCACCACTCATTGAATTCCAAACAGAAATCAACCAATCCATCCATTGTCTTAGCCAAATATCCACATATCTCCTCAAAATCAACAAGCCTTTGTTCCACTAACATGAGATTCCTTTCTTTTTATGCGTTAGTATGTCCAACTATCACCCCACATCATCCAATTTCGTCTCCACAAGGTTTCTTACTCTGGTTGTCCACATCAGCCATTTGCAAGGAACACATTTATGTGCCCCATTCCTTCATCCTTATGGTCGTAATCAAACATGGAGTCTATCCTAAGAAAATGGATAAATTGTTCATGTGAGGAATCAATGTTTCCTTTTCCTTCCTCATAAACTCTTATCCCAACACAACTTCAAAATAATCAATGGGAAAAACGGTGAAAATTTTCTTTTTGCACAAGTCACCAAGATTCAATGAGATGTCCTTAACCACACCAAGGACTCTCTCCAAATCTACATAGACTGTCTTGAATGTTTTATGCATCATTTCATGCTACAACCTAAGCCTTTGCACCATGTCTTTCCTCAAGAAGTTATGATTGTCCCCACTGTCCACCATGGCTAACACTAACTTCCCATTGTGTTTGTCATGCACATAGAAAAGTTTCATCTCATCTTGCTCTTGGATCTCCATAGATTCAACCCCCATGACAATGTTCAATACCTGCAAGACCATAATAGATGGGTTTTCTTCCTTCTCCAAAGCATTCAACTTCTGTTTCAAGGGAGAATTCTTCGCATAGTACTCCTTAACACAAATCCAACATGAAATCGACTTCTTCTCTTTCACTGCTTCCAGTTTATTGGAATTGTATTCACTTCCCTTGGACAACTTTGTTTATCCCTTGTCCTTATTTTTCCCCCTCCCTTGTTGCTACTCATTTTTCCCCTTCCCCTTCCCTTCAAAATGCAACTCATTTTTCTTAAAATTCAAGCTAAAAATGCTAGGAAACACAAGAAGATTAAGGAACAAGTAAACCAAAAATATACCCAGGTTATGGCCACAAATAGAGACTTGGGGCTGATTCAAGAAATCCCTAAGAAGTGTGAACTTCAATCAGGAAAGAGGAAAACTCCCTCTTTTTCAAAAAACTTTCATGAAACAGAGACGTGGGTTGTTGCATTAGCAGTCTGTGTATGTACGCGGGTTGTTTACTGTGCAGAGCGCGTATTTACGCAAGCTGACCCAAGACAGGGCGCGTACACCTATGTGTCTTTTCAAAAATGAAAAATACCATGCAATCTTACAGGGAAGGGACAACTGGTATGCACCCTGGAGGTGACCAGAACCCCTTGACAGACTCAACAAACTTGAAAGAAACTTGAATGGAAAAAAAAACAATCAATCAAGCCAAAACCCCATAAAAAACCCTAGAGAGATCCCCAGTATGGTCATCAATTCTTATAGCGGGGAAATCCCCCCTTTAACTACACCAGGGTTCAAGATGTAGTCAGAGTGAATGATCGTCTAAAATTTAATCTATTGTACTCTACCCCAAACATACCAAAATAAACAAAAAGAAAGAAATAAGAGAAGAGATCAGGTAACTATACCTTTGAACCCACGTCTGGTGATGATCTCCTCAAGCTTGGTAGTTCCAATGACTGCACGTCTCCTCCCAAGGCTAACCTGCATCCAAAGATAGGAAAACAAGGACTACAAGCATGTTATTATATTCATGAGTTAGGGTTAGATATTAAATGCTAAGTATAAATCAATAAAAATGAACAAAACATCATCATTTGGGACAGGAAAATGTGATTCTTTTATTCATCATACAAAGACTGAAACTTACAATCTGTGTCGGCCACCGTTTTGCGAACCTGGTCCGGGCTCATCTTTGCCATGCTCCAAGTGCACCTTGAATTGACTTATTCTCTCAATCTTCTAATCACCTCAAGGGAAGGGAATGGATTGAATGGAGAAATAAGGGGTTGATGAGGGAATTTTGAGGCAATATCTCACAAAAGGTAGCAAAATCTTGGGCAAGGAGGGGAAGTGAAATCGGGCAGAGTGTCATTATTCTTATGCTTGGATGTGAAATGAGACCCCAAATCCTCATTTTATATGACAAAAGGATGGTTATTTGGTTGGGTTACGAGCTATAGCATGTGGATTAGTTGGGAAACCTCCAATAGCCCGTGAATTTCAACGAATTCCTTGCAACTTTTTAATTTTTGCAACTTTTGCAAGCATACACGGGTTGTAATGGTGCAGCAAGCGTATGTATGTGAGTTGTAGTGGTGAATCAAGCATATGTATGCAGGCTATAATGATGTAGGGCACGCACATCTTCTAAAAAATGGTTTTTTAAGAAGATCTTCTCAGCAGTTCTTTGGTAAAATATGCAAGTAAGAGGGCCAAGGCCATGTGTGCATGAGTAGGGCATTTTAGGGCTATAACAATACTTGAAATTTCTATCGTAATTATTTGAGTTATTGGCCTTTATTATATGAATTATGATATGATTTATTAATTATTTCTTCATATTCCAACCCCGTATACCTTTTTTCACTTTAAATGATATTTTATTTTTTCTATGACTCGTATAAATGTTTTTATATAATCTAATCCTTTAAAAAAATATTGGCTTTTTACCCAAACTTCATGATTCTCCCAATGATGGAACAGGACCCACAGATTCATCGAACCAATTAATTTGTTGCTCTATCATACCGATGTACAGATGACCTTTAGCATGAACAACAAATGATCCAATTAATGGCTTCTCTCTCACACGGATGTATGTAAAACAGTGTACGGACGAGGTACGAAGCATAGTGGACAATAACATCTATAGTACGGACAATCTACCAAATCGTACAGACTGTAATTGATTTAAATGTATGGTGGAAAAGTATGGCTGAAAATGGTAAATTGGATGGCTAGATGCAATTTTTTTGGATGTACGGATCAGATGGTACATAAATTTTGTTGTGCAGAATTAATTGTGGTTGTACAAAATGTTTACTTCCTTTCCTTTGTGTTCAATTTTGTTTTTTAATCTTTCTTTAAATTTATTTTGCAGTGCTTCAGATTTACTTCAAGACTGTTAGCTCACACAAATTTTTTGTATGTATGTTCAACTGACACACTGTAGGAGTTACTCGCACTACAGGATGAATTGTGATTTAATATATAATATTATATTTAATTGCAATTATTATTTTTCCTTCAACGAGAGTCATATATTGGACTTTTGATTTTATATATATCCTCCTTATTTTATATTTATTTATTTATTTTTAATGATATGGATCCTTTTAATCATTTTTTGCTCTCTTTTTTTTATTCTTTTTCTTATATATACATATTTGGTAATACTTTATTTTTCTTCAATATTTTAGTCCGCAACAGAAATTTTAGACTTCAAAAGGCCAACGACCAATTATGGTCAAGGACTAGACCTTCAAATAAACTCTTGAGAAACACTATACTTGTGGCCAACAACCAATAGATATGTTTCCAAGGGAAACATAATTTTAACCAAAGGTCAGATGGCCAAAGGTCAGATGGCCAAAGGCCAAGATCATACATCGCCCTGATACCAATGTGGTGAACTAACTCGGTTCACTGTGTAATTATCCAAAATACTTGGAATATAAAGATATCCACAAGGAAAATAAATATTATAAATGTATATGAGAATGAATAAGATATTATGAGAATTATGATGAGTACAATGAGAATGAGGGCCTTATATACCCACGCAGGGGTTCCCTTTCATGAAGAGATGTGGCATTTCATCAGGAAGGTGTCTCTTCATTATTTTTCATTAACTATTGATTACATATTATTATTTATATTTTATAATGTATTTACATTTATTGTTATATATTGTGTTCATAACATACAAGATCCAAAGTATCATTCATCATTAAAGAGTTATTCTTCATCCATTGTTGTGTCCCAATCTGGATGACCTGGAGCTTCTGCAAATGTGTTTGGATCATGATTCTCTGAAACTTCAGCCAAAAGATAAGAGGCTTATTGGAACTGTGAATGTGTTTGAGGTTGATATGAAGGATCACCAACAAGATCACTAGCTATTTATCGAGTTGAATGGACCCATCTAGGAAGCAGTGGTGTTGGTGTAAGTTCATGTTCAATGGACTCATCTAGAGGAAGGTGAGAAAACAAAGGTGGATTTCCATCCTCACCATCATCATGTGAAGAATAAGAAGAAACCATAATAGAAACGGAAATGGAACAAACGTTGAAGATGGCACAAACACTGAATTAGGCTCCCATGCTAAGAGATTTTCATCAAATTTAACATCTCTTCTAATAATAATTTCATTGGAATGAGGTTGAAGAATTTTGTAACCTTTGACATCTTCAGAATATCTAAAAAAAATACACTTCTCACTTTAGGTTGTAAATGTTTCCTTTTCTCATCAGGAATGTGAGCCCATGCTACACTACTAAATACATGGAATTGGATTACATCTGGCTTAATTTTATTCCATGCTTCTTCTGGTGTTATATTTTTTAGAGCCTTTGTGGGAGTGCAATTTACTATGCAATTTTCACATTTGATGGTTTCCGCCCAATAATGAAGACTTAATGCCTCAAATTGTATAATACAATTAGCCATTTCTTTTAATGTGTGATTCTTTCTCTCAACAATACCATTTTGTTGTGGTTTATATGGAACAATATGTTGCATGTCAATTCCCTATGCAATGGAGTAACTTGTAAATTTATCATCACATAGTCACCTCCATTATTTGTTCTTAACATTTGAAGTTGATGTCCAAATTTTTTTTCTACAAGAGCCTTGTAAGCCAAAAAAAATTCAAAAACTTCACTCTTAATTTTTAAGAATTAAACCCAAGTGCATCTAGAGAAGTCATCAATGAAAGTTAAGAAATACTTGCACCCAAAGAAAGAAGGAGAATAAAGAGAACAACAAAAATCCTATGTTTATTAAGTAAACAACAGTATCTACAACATATGCCCAGAACTGTAAGGGCAAACCAACATGCAATCTCATACTCCTTGCACGCTCCATGATTGTCATATTCATCCTTTCTGACACGCCATTTTCTTCTGGTGTTCCTGGAACTGTATTCTCTCTACAAATCCCATGGTATGAACAGTAATCATCAAAATCCTTGCTTCAATATTCACCTCCATTGTCTGATTTGAGACACTTCAACCTTTTTCCTATCTCATTCTCAACCAAAGCTTTCCATTTCTTAAAAGAATAAAAAACATCAGATTGTTGTCGAATGCAATGAACCCAAGTTTTTTTAGTTGCATCATCAATAAACATAACATAATAACGAGAGCCACCAAGAGATGATATATGAGTTGGTCTCCATACATCTGTATGCACAAGCTCTAACCTTTCACTCTTCTTTTCTTTTCCGACTCTGAGAAATCTGACTCTCTTTTCTTTTCCATAAACACAATGCTCATAGAAATACAAATCAATTTGTTTAATATCTGGCAACAAATTTATTTTGTTAACTATATGCATCCCCTTCTCACTCATGTCTCTAAGCCTATGATGCCACATTGTTGTATCCACTCCTGTAGAAGTTAAAGAGATAGAAGAGTAAGTATTACCAGTACATAAATACAATGCACCTACCTTCTCTGCTTTTGTTATCACCAATTATCCTTTGGTGACCTTCCACACCTTATCTATAAATATGGATATACAACCTTCACTTGCTAACTGCCCTGTTGAAATTAGATTTTTCCTTAGATCTGGAACATGTATTACCTCTTTCAACAACCATTGGTTTCCATTGCTTTTCTTTATTTTTACCTTTCCCATTCCAACAATTTTTCATGGTGCAACATCACCCAAATGAACCTGTCCAAAATCACTTTGAACATAATCTAGAAAATGTTTCCTATGGGGTGTGGCATGAAATGAAGCCCCTGAATCTACTACCCAAGACTCAGAAATATTATCTACAAAAAGAATCAAAGAATCTTGTAACACATCACATGTTATATTTGCTTCCTGATTTTTCTCTTGTTGTCCATCTCTTTGTTTCTTTGGAGCTCTGCAGTCTTTCTTCAGATGTCCCTTCTTCCCACAATTCTAGCACTCTATATTTACAAATATGGATTTTGATCTTCCCTTCCTAGAATTCTCGCAGTTCCCTAATCCCTTTCCTCTATCCTTTTGTCTTCCCTTCTTCTCCATGTTTAGTGGATTACCTGATGTCTCCCCTGTGCTTTTCTGTCGCATTTCCTCACTAAGGATAACACCAACAACATCATCAAATTTTAAAGTGTTTGAACCAGAGACATAGTTACTTACAGCCATGACCAAGTCGTTCCATCTTTCTGGCAATGAGCATAATATTAGAAGAACCTTGACCTCATCATCAAAGTCCACTTTTACATAACTTAGTTGATTAGTAATTGTATTAAATTCATTTAAATGATCTGCAACAAACCCACCTTCTGACATCTTCATATTAAATAATATCTTCATTAGAAATACCTTATTGGATGTTGAGGGTTTTTCATACAATTTATCCAATGCGTCCATCAACTCCTTTGTTGTATTTTCTTTCGAAATATTGAAATCCACTGACGCTTCCAGGCTCAGTCGTATCGTTCCTAATGCCTTTTTGTTAACCCTTCCATTATTCGTCCTTCATGGTCATCGGCTTCTTTTCTATTCCACTCAATGGTAGGGATAGATCCTTCTAATATAAATAATCATCCATCTGCATCTTCCATAACTTGTGGTTTTGGACATTAAATTTCTCGAACCTAAACTTTCCATCTTCTGCCATTGCTCCCACTCGAACCAGGAACCCTCTTTTCCTATGAGTTACATTTTTCTTTGATACCAGTCGTTAGAAAAATAGGATCACAAAGAAATAAAATAAAACAAATGCGGAAATAAAACAAAGAAGATACACACTATAATATAGACACAGATATATGTGGTTCACCCAGTGTGGGCTACGTTCACCAGATAAATTGTCGGGTCCTTCCTTTATTATTATCCAACAAATGAAGGGATACAACTTACAGCACAGTCGTTGTAACTTCCTCTTCTTTCTCTCACAGTCTCCTCACTCATAATACAATATTCGCAATGATACATAGCCACAGTACATTTCCATCATAAAAGAGGGTTTCCTTTTAGGGAAAAAAAACCCTAACATAACTTCTATTGTTAGATCTGTGACCTTATAATGAACGGTCTAGATTTACAATGAAATTACAATATACATTTACAAGGCAAGTTTTCCTTCGAGGGCTTGCTTTCCCTCGGACCCCGTAAAGGGGGTAACCCCCCTCTGCACTCCCCCGCGTGGAGGAGTGTACATTCTTCTAGGGTGTAAAGTCTTCATGGGGTATAAACACGGCTGAAAATAAAGACCTCTGAATCAGGAAGATAATCAGGCTCCACAACCAATACTGCAAAGGGGTCGAGGCGTGACAATAGGCACATTTGTCAAAACTATCTTGATGGTGTTTGTCGAGAACGTAATTGGCATAAACACCATCTCTGCAAGAAACAAGAGGAATCCCAGTGACCATGTGTTGATTACATAGTTGATGCAATGAGTGATAGTTTAGATGACCAAAGCACTCATGTCGAAGTTTTATCAAGTCATTACTATGAGCAAAAAAACCAATGGAAAATATGATGACCCAAAGTTGTCAATCTTGTACAACCTGGTAATATCATCAACAATTCCAGTTGTGAGGGCATGTTTAGGATATTTTAAATCCTTGATTACAAGTTGGTGAGGTGAAAACTCTACAATTTTACCTTCACTTGAATGAGTGATCTGATACACTGATAGAAGGTTTTAGAAAAGACTTGGAACACATAATACATCATCGAAATGAACTTTATATACCTAAACTATTCTAAACCCTACAACACTAAGAGATCTATCATTGCCCAAAAAAATTTGTTTGGTGTTACATTCATTTAGAGAAGAAAAAATGGCTTTATCCTTAGCCATATGATAAGATGCTCCGGAATCAATAAGCCACTCATCAGAAGAAGAAGTAGAAGTTACATTGAAGGAGAAACTAGATGCAAAAATTGCATTCATGATCAATTTATTGAAGTTCTCTTTTTCCCTACAGAAGAACAAGTTGCGGACGTTTTCACAAAGTCTCTTATAGAAGGAAGTTTTCCGAACTTCGATCTATTTTAGGAGTTCATGAAGTTTCAATTTTCTACAACATTTGTATTATAATAGAGGATGAACACCTTCAGTATCCACTCACACAACTAGATCAAAGATCAACACACCAATGTTTTTACATGGTAAAACCCCTATGGGGAAACATCCATGGCCCCAACCAACATGGCCACTTGAGGAAATTTATTAATGCAAAAGAAAAATATTGTAAAGAGTTTCTCACAATCAATCAAAAACAAAACACCCTCCATGCTCTTTAAATAAATATTAGGGACCAATTGGGTGCTAATCCATAAATCAATGTACCTTTTAATATCTAGGAGAATATGAGTCATTGGATCACTCTATGTCGAGAACACATCGTGATCGTCAGATTACAAATGCATACTAAAGAAGCACACTTTAACTTAACAACACATTAGACCAGGTTGATCTTAACTAAATCCTAAGTTTATAAATATCCTAATAGAATAAACTAAGATGCCAATATTCATTGGTCCTTCATTTAGATAGGACATCGTTATGTGAATTGGCTTGTCTAGATGATGTGCAATAATCATATAGAAATGACCTTGAATAATGAATTTTATTGAAAGGGTAGAATAATACAGAAAAATGAAATAACATTATGTGAGGGAATGATATTATTCCATTAAACTTATTGTCACGACCCCATAGGATGCCCAAACAGATCTTGTGATTGTTCGTCTCTTGAAGGTGTGTGTCACCATGATGGTTCTCACTTGGTTGCTTAAGAATAATTCATTCAGAATACGCCTCTTCACCTGGAGCATACCCATACTCCATTCTAGGCTATCGACAAGTCACACTCCTACTCTAGTGCAACTCTTGCTTACTTAGACAATTGTTAACAGAGTTTAACACTTAGTCTTATTTAAGCATGCATCCATAAACAAGAGAACAACCACAAAACAAAAATGAAGACAAACACAACAATAGTTTAGGTGACACAAACGGTGTGCAACACCTAGCTAAGTCTTTGTTATTTTGAAACATTTACAAGGAACACTATCGACTCGGTTTACAATAGGGAAGAGTCAAATGACTCACCTCGCCTCACTAGGACACTTAAGAACAGATATGTCACCATAAGACTCTTTTCCACAACCATCTTCACAATTCTTTGTAGTGTGCCTCATACATGCCCACAGCCACAGACTTGTTGTCGTTTCGTTTATACATAATTTTTCCAAGCTAACATAGATTTCGGTTCTGCCTCACACGTGCCTCCACAGACATATGTTTTCAAACTTCCCCACAACCTTCCAAAATGTCCAATTCTTGGATACCTATCTTCCATCTTGGAAACTCTTCCTCAGTTCATTATCATAGACTTTGTCTCCCAATCTCTTGTCAAAAAATGTTTTATGCCTCCTCTTGGTGGTGCACCCTTTCTCTTATAGGATCTCCAAGGATTACTTGTGAGAAATGATGTGTCTCTTGGGGTTTCATTCCCCTTCACAAACCCACACTCAACCAACTCATTGTTCCCTTCAGTGGACCTGGTGTGCCCATCCAAAGCCCGCAAACCCATCAACTATTTGTCTCTCGAATCGAGGTACCCCATCCTTTGTTACGCTCCCTTTTCCTTGTGATATCTTCATGTCAATCACCGTGACTCCTCATGAGTGTGTTGATGGGGTTATCCAACCTCTCTGACATGTCCATATTTCCAAAGGCAGATGAGTTCACTACTTGGGCATGCTCCCAAATTACCTTTTCCTTACCCAAATGAAACCTAAGTCTTTGTCAATTGTTATAAGTCAAGGTGTGTGCCCCCTTGGCACTGCATGTCACCATCATACACCCAAGGTACTCCTAGCCACACCCAAACATCTTCATTTTCCCAACCGATCACTCCCTTCCTTGTGCTCTTTGTCTGTTCATCACCGAATCTATCCAAGGAGAATGCGCGCTCGGTGGGTGTCATGGGAGACCCTTACATCCTCCCCCACTCCAAGTTTTTGTCATCCCTGGAAACATTTGTTGAATTCCATGGCGTCTCTTCTCATATTCGTATCTCGTCACCACTCAATGACTGCATCTTACTCAACCATTGTCATCAAGGAAAATTCCCCTTAATTTTCATGATTCTACGAACTTTCACTACCTTTTGATTTCAGTTTCTTCCATATTTATGTTTTTTTTCCCATTCTTCTATGTGTTGGATCCCTTCATGACTTCAAATGACTGGGTAGATAATCCAATCATCATGCATTTGTCTCAATAATCACATCTTCACTTTCAAACATTTGTTTATGTCTGCAATCTCATCACGTTCACAACTCTTCATTTCCTCCAATTTGGTAAGTCTCCCACGACGTTCTCAATAGTTTTCAACAAGGCACCCCTTTGGCCTCGTTGCCTCCCATTGAGACAATGATCCAATCTGATGCATCTAGTTGAAAGGTGAAGGGGTATGGTTGGTGGGGCCATCTCCCTAATCTCCAATCCATCCCAATGTGATCAATGAAGTGTCACCATACTTCTTTGTTATATGCATAAGCAGTGGTACAATTGAATCAATCTTGTCTTTGCACTCTTCCATGAGTCATTCTAGTTCAGGGTCATATGGCCATTAACCATGTCCAAGTTTGCTAGAGAAGGAAATAACTCCTTCCTTGGTTCTATTCCACCAAGTTTGTTATGTCTCCCTCTTTTCCTCTTGGTCTATTAATGGTTTATGCTCCTATTCAACGAATTTCTATGGCATATTCGTTTTTGTGAATTCCTCTTATTTTTGTCGCCACTCATTGAATTTCAAACAGAAATCAACCAATCCATCCATTGTCTTAGCCAAATATCCACATATCTCCTCAACATCAACAAGCCTTTGTTCCACTAACATGAGCTTCCTTTCTTTTTCTGCATTAGTATGTCCAACCATCACCCCACATAATCCAATTTCATCTCCACAAGGTTTCTTACTCTGGTTGTCCACATCAACCATTTGCAAGGAAGACATTTGTGTGCCCCATTCCTTCCTCCTTATGGTCGGAATCAAACATGGATTCTATCCTGATAAAATGGAAAAATTATTCATGTGAGGAATCAGTGTTGCCTTTTCCTTCCTTGCAAATTCTTATCCCAACACAACTTCAAAATAATCCATCGGAAAAATGGTGAAACTTTTCTTTTTGCACAAGTCACCAAGCTTCAACAAGATGTCCTTGTCCACACCAAGGACTCTCTCCACACCTGCATTGACTATCTTGAAGGTTTTCTACATCAGTTCATGCTACAACCCAAGCCTCCAAACCATGTCTTCCCTCAAGAAGTTATGGTTTTCCCCACTATCCACCATGGCTAACACTAACTTCCCATTGCGTTTGGCCTGCACATAGAAAAGTTTCATCTCATCTTGCTCTTGTCTCTCTGTGGATTCACCCTCCATGACAATGTTCAATACCTGCAAGACCACAATAGATGGGTTTTATTCCTTCTCCAAAGCATTCAACTTATGTTTCAAGGGATAATTCTTTGCATAGTGCTCCTTGACACAAATCCAACATGAAATCGACTTCTTCTCTTTCACTGCTTCCATTTGCTTGGCATTGTCTTAACTTCCCTTGGACAACTTCGTTTATCCCTTGTCCTTATTTTTCCCCTTCCCTTGTTGCTACTTCTCACCTTTGGTTTCCTCACTATTCCTAGGACCTATCTTTGGTTCACCTCAAAAGTCCAAAAGTTTCTTTGTTGCGGTGATCGTTGCTGCAAAAATCTGCACATTTTGTCGGTTCACTCTACGCCCATGGTTGTACACCATTCATGAAGTGCAAAAGTTTGTCTTCTACTGACATATATTTGATATTACCAGTGTGATTGACATCCAACAATTGATTCCTTGCGATCCATGCTTGGTTCCCTGAACCAAACAGTTCCTTCAAGGCTTCCTTCATCTCTGCCCAGTGTTCGATATTCTCAATAGTTCTCCCAACAACTGAGTCTTTTTCTCAATTCCTCCACCAAATATTAGTGGTTCCTATCAAGAACATTTTTGCAACGTTCACCTTGGCTTCATCTAAAATTTCGTTCAGCTGCTCCAAGTACTACTCAATGTCCCAACAGAAGTTTCCTAACAACTTAGCATTGTGAGTTCCATTATGTGGCTCAAGTTCATTTTTCTTGATCCTCATTGTTGGTGCGTAAATATGTTCATTGTATATCTCACACTCATTTGAATGTCAATCTGAGATTCGTAATCGAAAGAGTCGTTACACCATATGTGTCGAGAACAAGTAACCTGTCTAAGTCTGTTGCATATAGGAAATAATTAATAACATAAAAATTCCATTTCTAAGATCTCTAAATACTTCAAAATATCCTTTGAACCTAAAAGAGAAAATTGATAATGAAACTCAGACAAACAGTCAATCAAAGAAATGTTGTCTCAGAGAAACAAGTGTTTTCATGTTAGGCACTTGTATTGAAAAGATGAACTTTAAGAAGCTTGTTTCCTGTAGTGATTAAAACAATCAATTCCAACCATTCTGTAAACAAAAACCAATTTCAACTTCATGTAATTCAATCAAACCAACACAAGGGAAATTCAGTATGACTAAAAGACTTTATTAAAGCACATGTAGATAAAAGATAAAGCCTCCTGGTCCCTTGCGGTACTACAGTCATAAACTTAAAATATCAGTCCCACACTTCAAATCATGAGATAGTTATCTTCAACATCTGAGAATAAAATGTCTATTCGATATAACACTTGTTGTTACACACCAATCCAAAATAATGAACTCAATGCTCAATCCTGAGAATGAATTAAAGATTAATCACACACACACATTGTTGTAAACTATCCACACAGACACGGAGAACATATACAATGAGGTTTACCTTAGTTGGGGCGGTGGGACCTTGCCGAACTAACAAGGAACCTCTT
The DNA here is from genome assembly GCA_009831015.1 of Picea engelmannii. Taxonomy (NCBI): domain Eukaryota; kingdom Viridiplantae; phylum Streptophyta; class Pinopsida; order Pinales; family Pinaceae; genus Picea; species Picea engelmannii. Next base: position 1,204,231 of record ML776900.1, on the reverse strand, counting down.
AAGGATTTAACAAGCTAAAACTTCCACTCACATCCAAGAATTGTCATAAAAGATCTTCTGTATTAATTCAACTGGTAAATTGGATCAACAGTCTTTTACTTCATACATGACGACGAAGAGTACTGTCTGTTTCTTATCGTATATTTCTTACATTCCTTTCTACACAGAATTCCTTATATAGGTAAGCCGATACTACCAATATTTATGGATAAACATTAAACAGTTCGGGAAATTCCAGAATTAAGATTTACATCCACTTTTGAGGAATCGACTCCATCTTCACGACACGAAGTGCATGAGTGATGGAGTCTCTTGCAACTGGAGAACTAACTTGGATGCTTCTATCCAATTGTCTTCTCAAAATCTCCACCATTATCCAGGTCCAAATGGCGCATCCTAAAACAGAGGTTTTAGTACTAGATTGCACACAGTCGAAAGTCCGGTACCAGAATAGAATAGAGCAAGGAGTACTGGAATAGCGCACGTCTTGGTACCGGATCAAAACTGTCTTGGGTACCGAAATGGATTTGGTACCGGATTACATGGTGTCTGGTAGTGCCAGATAGACTACTCATAAATCAAATTATTAGAACTATACAAAATAAAACACTTTCAATCGAATTAATTAAAGAAAGTTAAACAAACATGCTTTAAATCACCAATTACCTCTTGTAAACATGACATAGCTATTAGGCATGTATTTTGGGAGGGAATAGTTCAGTATAGGTTTATAACAGAGGAAAAAAGACTTAGATAGAGAGTAAGATAGGGTATTATCTTATGGCAAAATGGAGACTCAACATTTCCCCCATGTTGAAGATGTTGCATATCCTCATGCAATGTTATCAAAAACCGATACTCAAAAAACTTTATGCACAATTGGACCCTCCTCTGTCATTCCTCAGATTACAAAATGTTAACACTGGAAGCTTCATTCTTTAACTCCTTCTTGATCATCCTAGTGTAATGGACCAATCGCAAGACTTTGTTAAGTTTGGCAGAGACCTCCACATGTTGTTCCTTCAATTCTGCATTCTCTGCCTTGATATGTCTATCCAATATTTTGTATTCTTCAATTTCTTGTTTCAATCTCTCAATTTCTATTAATAATGTTGGTTCATTCAAGGACTGGTCTGGACTTGGTGTGAGTACTTCCTTGGCCACCATCTCTTGAGCCTCTTTTTCTTTCCTCGGACTCCTCAGAACCTTTATCATCATCTTTCGTCTGCTAAAGGATTTGCCTGGACTCGGTGTGAATGCTTGATGAGTGACCACCTTTCGAGCTTCTTCTCCCTTCCTCAAATCCATCAAAGTCTTTGTTACCAATCCTTCCATCTCACTTATTGTTACCAGTCCTTTTGTTTTACTTGCGGCATCTCCCCAGCCACTCTCTTTGTCTGGAGAACTTGGAATATCCATAGGTTCTCTTTGAGGAGAAGGTATGTTTGGAATTGTCTCTTATTTAGCCATACTTTTGGTGGTCCTACGTATGGGTGACGAGGCTTTCTTAGACTTCCTGACAGGGGTAGAATTTTCTTCAAACAATTTCCTTTTCTTATATTTACTGATAGGGACAGGCCTAGACATCTGTACCTCCTGTGTTGACTGGACCTTTATCTTGTGGGCTTGAACTGTAACTTATGGGGTTTGCTTTTGTTGGCAAACTCATATTCCTAACCTGGAAGATTGAGGCATGGGCTCTAGAACTTGTGCCTCCTTCCCTTCTAGTTTCTTTCTATTTTTACTTGTCACCTTAGCAGTCTCCTTCAAGCCACCAACTAAGTTATGGGAAGACAGAGTAATTTCAGAAATACTTTTCAATTCTTTAGGGGATTTTGGAGGGGGTTTTATAGTTGGCTCTAGTAAAATCTTCTGTTGATCTGTCTCCTTATTTTGTTTCTTATTTTGTGATCATTGGTCTTTAGGGTGTAGGACTGAGCTAGACGCTTCAGCTAGTGTAGACTTTTTCTTGTTTTGTAACTGGGAGTCAAGGGTCTGCTCTATTTGACTAGCTGGTTCTAATGGCATTTCCATAATTGTTTTGGGAATGTTATCTGATTGACCACATGGTTCTGAGCCCTCCTTTTGTCTTTTACCCCTTTGAACCGAAGTAGAGCTTACTCTCTGGAATTGAGTGGTTGTTTTCTTTCTTGATATAACAGGCTCTCCCACGACAGAATTTTCTGTCACTGATTTCTCAATGGGCTGAGATGAGTTGGGTGCAACAGTATTTTCTTTACCTCTTGATGCCATGTCTTTCTTCTCTTTTCTGCTTGAGCTTTCACTGTGTGTCCCTACCTCTCATGTCTTATCCTCAGTGGTCAACACAAACCCAACCTTGGCAACAGGGGTGGAGAAGACCTGTATATGGAAATGTTCCCTTTCAACCAACAAATTTTCCCACCTATCGACAATATCCTTCGAATATTTCACAGTTTCTCCCAGGTTTTAACCCCCCTTCTCTTCTTCCACCTCCATAACCACAACAACCACTTGCACTACCCATGAATCCAAATATGCAGCAACCAATGCAAGTTGCACCCATCCAAAACCCTCCTCAACCTACTCTTATTCCTGCACAACCTATCCCTAACCCAAATAACAGACCGACACAGACTATACAAAACATTGAAGTACAAACCTTTCCTACATATGTAATAATGCCAGCTCCATTTAATGGAATTGAATTAAGGTCAGGAAGGATTGTAAATAAAACAAATCCCACTGTGGTCATTCAAGAGGAACATGTGCATAATCACACAAACCAAGAGGAACAAATAGATGTCCAAACGATTCAAATAGAAGAACAAATGATTGATCCAATGAACGAAGAAAGAAACACTTCAGTACCACAAGAAATCCCTTCACCCAACTCCTTTGTAGCAGAAACACCCCATGAAGTGAATCCCCCTTACCCAGAAAGGTTGCTCATAAAGAAAACCGAGGAACCTCTAGAACATAATCTAGAGACTGAACTCCAGAATATATGTGTAAAGATCCCACAATTATAGGTCATTAAATACATACCTATCTATGCTAAAATTGTAAGGGACCTTTGCATTAAAAAGCCATGGAGAAAGAGGAAAGAGCCTCCTGTCATATGAATGGTAGGATAGTTATCCGAGTTTATAACAGAAATGTCTTCCAAGTATAGTGATCCAGGGAACCCAGTGGTAGCAATAAAAATCAATGGTGTTGCCTTGCCTAACACATTGATTGATCTAGGGGAAGCAATAAATGTGATGTCAGTAAACACTATGAAATCACTGCAACTAGATCACTTAATACCTACACAAACTTTGTTAGAGCTTGCAAATAAATCAATCATCACCCCAGTAGGAAGTTTAGATGATATAATAGTGACATTGGCCTCTTGGGAATACCCTGTGGATTTCTTGGTAATCCATCCCAAATCCCCCAAACCAGGCCACCCGGTGGTACTAGGTTGACCTTGGTTGGCCACTGTTGATGCATTCATCAGTTATCGATCTGGAGAAATGACAATTTCCAATGGCACTCAAAGTCAGAAACTTATCCTTTTTCCCCTTGACCAACCAGCCATGGAAGTACCTCTCTGGTTGGAGAATCCATATGGGGAGGAGGACTGTACCCAGCCCTTGTTGACACTTGAACAAGTAAAAGGAGTACAAGAACACTCTGAAGAACAAATCCTAAGTCTATTCTTGGTTGCTTCGGCATGCATTGACTATCCCCAATATTTCCCCAACTACACACACATCTTTAACCCTGAATTTCAAGAAATTTGGCACCCTTCTACTTCTACAACAACCACTCTTTTGCAAATAGAGGAAGGGAAGGAGTCTATTGTCCAAGATGTAGAAATCATACCTGGGAAGTCCCTGTATATCAATGCCAGCCTAGAAACACATCAACAACAAAAACTGGTACAAATGATTCAGGGGCAATCCGATGCATTTGCATGGGATTACTCTAACATGAAAGGGATCCACCCAGATACATGTATGCATCATATTTACACTAACGATCAAATCATACCTATCCAACATTCCCAGAGAATAATGAACCTAGCCTTGAAAGATATCATAAAGGAAGAACTCCAAAAACTCCTACAAGCCAATTTCATTTACCCTATATCAGATAGAAAATGGGTCTCCCCATTAGTTACTGTACCAAAGAAAAACGGGAAATGGAGGATTTGTGTGGACTTTTGAGAGATAAACAAGGCCACCTATAGATACTACTTCCCTTTACCTTTCATTGATCAGGTCTTGGATACTTTATCTGGGAAGAGGTACTTTTCTTTTCTGGATGGKTTTAGTGGCTACAACCAAATACAAATTTCACCAGAAGACCAGGATAAGACCACATTCACCTGCCCTTGGGGAACCTATGCTTATAGGGTTCTCCCCTTTGGGTTATGTAATGCCCCTGCTACCTTTCAGAGGGTTGTCTTGGCTATTTTTTCCGATCTGACCAATGAYTGTGTGGAAGTCTACATGGATGACTTCATGGTATATGGGGATGATTTCCAACAGGCATTGGATAATCTGAAGAAGGTACTGGTTAGATGTAGAGATACCAACCTCTCACCCAGTCATAAAATATCAAGAATGATGCTTAYTGAAGGAATCGTTCTAGGTCACCACATCTCCAGTACCGRAATAAGAGTGGACCCTGTCAAAATCGACATCATTTCCCAAATTAAGATCCCTAGTTCACAAAAGTAAATCAGAAGTTTCTTAGGGCATGCTAGCTACTATAGGAGGTTTATTCAAAATTTCACAAACCTAGTTGCCCCCCTTTTCAAACTACTAACGAAAGATGTTGAATTTTGTTGGGATGAGCAATGCCAAATCTCTTTTGAAATCTTAAAAACAAAACTGTCAAGTGCTCCTTCTTTGAGAGATCCAAATTGGTCTCTTCCTTTCCATATCTATACAGATGCCTTAGATACCACTTTGGGAGCTGTATTAGGACAAAGGGAAGGGAGGATTCCTTATGCTATATACTTTGTTATTAAGAACCTCTCACCTGTTGAAGCAAACTATACTGTCACAGAGAAAGAATTCTTATCAGTAGTACATGCCATCAACAAGTTTAGACACTATATAATAGGATACGAAGTTTTTGTGCACACAGATCACTCAGCTATCATATTTCTAATGAATAAACCTATTACAAATGCTAGAATAACTAGATGGATCTTGTTACTACAAGAATTTAATATCACTATTATAAATAGGCCTGGAAGAGATAACTTGGTTGTTGATTTTCTGTCTAGGCTTATCCATAGAGGTGGCAGTACTCCAGTAGATGATGATTTTCCGGATGAGAATTTATTTTCCATTTCTACTTTTCACCCCTTGGTTTGCAGATGTAGCCAACTATTTGGTAACCGACCAGCTACCTCAAGGTATGACATCTAGAGAAAAATAGATAATCATTCAGCTAAGTGCCAATCATATGTGGCATGAAGATACCCTATACCGAACAAGACCTGATTTGGTAATCAGAAGATGTGTCCGGGAAGATGAAATGCAGGATATCTTCAGAGCCTGCCATGATGGCCCATGTGGTGGCCACTTTGCTGACAAAAGGACATCTTACAAAATCTTACAATCTGGCTATTATTGGCCGACCATTTTTAAAGATGCAAAGAAATATGTGCCCAGTTGCAATGATTGCCAAAGAATGGGAAGACCTACATCAGTCGATGAAATGCCACTCCAAGCCCAAGTAGTAATCGAACCCTTTGAAAAATGGGCCTTAGATTTTGTAGGACCTATCAATCCCATGTCCCGAAAGAAAAAGTACATATTAGTTTGCACAGACTATGTAACAATGTTGGTGTGTAAATATGTTCACTGTATATCTCACACTCATTTAAATGTCAATCCAGGATTCGTAATCGAAAGAGTCATTACACCATATGTGTCGAGAACAAGTAACCTGTCTAAGTCTGTTGCATATAGGAAATAATTAATAACATAAAAATTCCATTTCTAAGATCTCTAAATACTTCAAAATATCCTCTGAACCTAAAAGAGAAAATTGATAATGAAAATCAGACAAACAGTCAATCAAAGAAATGTTGTCTCAGAGAAACAAGTATCTTCATGTTAGGCACTTGTATTGAAAAGATGAACTTTAAGAAGCTTGTTTCCTGTAGTGATTAAAACAATAAATTCCAACCATTCTGTAAACAAAAACCAATTTCAA
>ML776900.1:1115094-1185503 GCA_009831015.1 Picea engelmannii | reverse complement strand
TAGAAGGTTCTACTTCTAGAAGGTTCTACTTCTAGAAGATTCCACTTCTAGAAGATTCCTCCTCTAGAATGTTCTTAGGTGATGGTAGCACTATATAAAGGGGTTCAAGCAATGTAATGAGACATGAAGAGAATTATTGTATTTAGATCTGAAGCTCATTAGGAGGTTGCCCCCTCAAAGAGGCAAGTGAACAGGAGAGGATCCCTTCCATAATAGGATCCATTGTATGGTGTTGTCCTACCTCAAGGGTTTGGTAATAATAAAGTGTGGTTTCTTCTATCTTACTTTATGGATCTATTATGTTTTCAGTATTTGTGGTGATTATATCTTCAGATCTGGTATTGGTTCTTAACATGAGGAGAGGTATCAAAAACACCCAAAATACCATCCACAACCAGAGAATTAGAAATGGAAGAAAAGAAGGACGAAGTGTCATCGAGATAACACTTACCTGATAAATCCTTCAATCGATGGCTAGCCTCCGTTGCATGAAGAACATCCATTTTTGAATCCTCATTAATAGGGTCTTATCATTTTTCCTCTAGGAGAGTGGGGAACCCCGATCTTTCCTTTTCCATAGGAATGACCTCTATCACCGCCGCAATACCCCCTTCCTCCAAACCAACATTGGAAGGCGGTATTGTATGTTTAATTGTCTACTCATCTCCCTTGTTGTAGTGGGATTTACCTTTGAAAGGTAAAGTGCAGTCTGCAACCCCGTGACCATAAACATGACACCTGTGACATCTGAAAGGAATACCTTCATAGTCTAAGGTATGAACAAAAGACCCAGTTGACGCAACAATAACCAATTCCTGAAGAAGACTTAGACAAAGGTCTATTCCTGGCCACTGACATAAGACCTATCTCTTCAAAATACATGTCCACTTCAATGAACCTACCCAACTTATTCCCAATCGTTGAAAACCTGACAAGGTTCCAGAACTGCATAGGAAGACTCGGAAAACAAACCCAGATGGGCTCCCCATCCACCTGCTCCTTTGCATCAAAGGTAGGAGTCCATCTTTTGAGAACAATAGGTATTCCTGCCATACTCCAAACTTTCAACAAAACCCAGCTTACATCCTCCCTAGATGAGAAAATAAAAGCAAACCAACCCCTTTCCATAAGTCAGATGAGTGGCATCTTTGAAACATCTATAATCCAATTAGTATTCACCCAATCCTTTAAGAAGGCCATACCCAGTTTTTTCCCCCTAACTCTGTCAACCACTGCATGTTCAAAGAATTCCACCACCCTATCCATATCTATATCATCCCCAAAGACCAAAAGATCAGTTTATTTCCTATCATGAGCACATCGTGGTCCTTTGCGAGAAGAAAATTTCCTTCCCCCAACACCTTTCATACCCTTTGAAGGATGTTCTATAAATGAGTTGTAGAGAATATGGTTTTCCAAAATTGGTTCAGACTCAGTGCCCTTCCTACCATTCACCTCATTCCCTGTAGTATCACCCACATCCTTCACCACTCCTCCAAGATCACTTTCCACATCAAGAAAGACATCAGACGAAGAAAAAACAATGTTGTTACTAAGCCCTAGAGATGTCTTTGGGGACGACCCCCAACATCCCCCTCGATATAATCCCCAATGTCGGGAGCACTGCCACCCAACCCAGCAAACCCCAAGGCTAGGATCAGATCTGAAACTAGCCCCACATCCCCATAGGAACTCCTTGAGAAACCGACATCCAAACCTCCAGAGAAGTCAAACCCACCAGAAAACGACAAATCATCCGTGGGAGAAAAAATCGAACATGGCACAACTGACAAAAAATACCCCAAACCCAAAAAACCCTTTGTCATCATCGGCCCAGGTTCATTGAAAATGAGCATTGGATTACCTCCTGAAAATTCCTCCCATACCGCATTATTTGAAATCATACCCTCTGAGGTTCTATTTTCTTCCATTCTGAACGATCGAATGCTCGTGTTTAAACCTGCACCATCAATAGAAGCATGGCCTCTCCCTTTCTTGACCCCTTCCATGGAAACCCTTAAACCCTGCTCTGCACTCAAACCATCTCCACATCGTTGTAGCATTCAAAGTTCACCCCCAACCTGAGTAACCTACTAAAAACCCTAGCACCATCGTCGTCCCTCTCTCCAATCCACAATAACGCAACATTTTACAGCATTTGACAATGCAATAAAATAACAAACCCATTTTATTATATATTAATAAGAGACCCATGGTCATACAAAATGAGATAACGTAAAGGTCCACAATAATTAAAATGGAACCAATATGTAATTTTTACATTTATTGGTAATGTGTCCTCATGCAATTGGTACATTATGTCCACTACATTAAGCAAAAATATCCTTGATTTTTACAGAGTGATATTACAAAACATATAACTTGTAGTAAAATTCAATTATATTGATTGTCATTCATCCCTTGAATTGTTGTCATTGCTCAAGTTGTGTGCATCCCTTATTTCTTGATCAGTTGTAGTCGATATTGTACTTTGGTTATTTAAATGGATGTTTTATTACTGAACTTCTTGTTGACGTTCCAGCTGCTCATCTTCCATCTACAAACATAGAAACATTGTAATAAGTAAATCTACATTTATAATATAGTAGAATATACATGATTTCATAAATAAAAAAGTGTACCATATAAATGAGTGATTCATAAACCATACACATCATTTTGAAGCCTTGTCTCATGTCAGTTAACACAATATTTTATGTTGGCTCCTCTTCATACTTTGTTTTCTGCATGTTTAATACGCCATGACAAAGCATAGTCAGTATAATTAATATAAGTTTTCTTGTTGTTCCATTAATTATAAAACAAGGGAAATTAAACAATATTTCTACTTACAAATTGTTCAATTAAACCTTGATACTTCAACATATACTCACATCCATTGCTTAACCCAATGTTGATCAATTGTTCAGTTGGCTCTTGTTTGTATGTTAGCACCTATTAGAAGACATCCATAGATCAATGTAAATTAATTATTTAAATATAAATATCATAACAAATATGAAAACTAAAGTAACATTGAAAATGTAAGTACTCACAAATTTTGCGATCAACCATTTTCTTCCTTGGCGTCATGTCTTATGTGTTGATTGGGTTCCATTTTGTTTTATTTTCTACAACAAAACAATTGAAAATTAATATTTAATATGATAAATCGGTTTGATGTACATAATATAATAAATGATGATCACATACCTCAGATGCACGTTGTTGTTGGGATACATTCTCTTGTGATGCAAGTATGTTCATTTCTTCTACCATCTCCTTGTACACTCTTTTGGACACCCGTATCGACATGTATTGGATTTAATCTCGTTTATTCCTTGAAATTTTCATAATCTTCCTGAAAAACGAAAAAGAACAATATTTTTTCTTAAATGGACATGAAAGAAAATATAACAAACAAATTAATTTGGTAATTACTAGAACACATTATAAATAAACATGTTGAGTAATAATACCTTTTATATGATTATTTTTGTTATTGTAAGTTTTTGTTATTGCAAGTCTCACTAGTCTCATTGACCATGGCTCCGAAAACACTTCTTGTAGTGTATGTATAACCTGATTCTTGGAGTCACTAAATTGATTTTTGTATTGTAAGTGGAAATTGCGTCTACACGTTATTTCCACTATATCCCTCAAAGCTCTATAAGAAAATTTAACCCTCAACTTCAAGCACCACTCTAGATGACTAATGACCAAGTTGTCATCATCATTTACATCCTTAATAATTTTTGTCCTCTTAGCACAAGATTCCATTCCCTCACTATCAGTCCCCACATAACATTAAAAAAATGTGAAATCAAATGTTTAAAATTTGTTAGCGATTAATGCTAAGAAATTCATTTTTAGTAAAAGTCAAAGAAAAACTTAATGTCGATTACCTTTTGATCCACCTGTTTCCTCTCTTTGTAACATTTCCATAAAGATTTATGCTCTTTTGCCCTCAACTTCAAGCACCACTCTAGATGACTAATGACCAAGTTGTCATCATCATTTACATCCTTAATAATTTTTGTCCTCTTAGCAAAAGATTCCATTCCCTCACTATCAGTCCCCACATAACATTAAAAAAATGTGAAATCAAATGTTTAAAATTTGTTAGCGATTAATGCTAAGAAATTCATTTTTAGTAAAAGTCAAAGAAAAACTTAATGTCGATTACCTTTTGATCCACCTCTTTCCTCTCTTTGTAACATTTCCATAAAGATTTATGCTCTTTTGCACTCAGGTTGTGAACAATCTTATCGAGTTTCTTCAAGTTTTTTCTCTACATGACACGCATTAACCAATGCTCATCATTAATTTAAAGTTACAAATATTTCAAATATATTATCTTTTCAATCAAACTTAAAGAACTTTCCTCTCTCTCTTATTGGGATGAGCTACCATTACGCTCTACAATAAGATGTTTTCTTTAAACTTCTATCATCCATATTGTATAAAAAAATATTAGGAATCATCATAAATATAAATTATGATATTTTTATACAATCTAGTATTTCGGTGCGTTTAATTAAACAGAATGCACCAAGTCGTCAAACATATAATTGCACCAATCCATAATATTAGTCATTGTGCACCACTAACTTGTACGCATATGATACGAAAATCAAAACTATTTATTTTTTCAACCAATCGGTGCTTTTCACAGATATATGTGCCCTAGTGCGCTTTTCTATATAGTGAGCACCAAGTCGCTACCTATGTACAGTGTGCACTGGGGTGATTTTCCTATACAGTGTGTATCGGGGCTATTTTCCTATACAGTGTACACTGCATACCATGGAATTTTTTTTTTAAAACTCACTAAGAACGACAGGGTTGAAAAAGTTTGGGATCTGATGCAATGAATGGTACCATTCCAATAGATACAAAACACCCCATATACAACTAAATAAACCCTATAAAAATCTATTTCTTAAAAAAATAAACCCTATAAAAATATATTGCTTAAAAAAAGAGGGGAACAAGAAAGCTACGACTTCCAATACCGAAGGTAACTATGAAACCCTCATATTTTTTTAACATGCATTGAAAATAGTTTGAATCAAATACGGAAAGATTGAAATGATCAATAGAATGAAATCACATACCTGAAATTTCTTCTGTACTAATTTGTATGTGCCCTACGGATCTCTTCCAAATTTGGCTCTTCAAAAAAATCTAGCCACTCTAAAGTCTTTTGTGGTAAATCTCTCTTCCACAAATCTTCCCTCGAAATTCCGCCAAAAAAATGAAATAATGAATAGTGGTTTAATTTATAAACAAATACGTTTTGAAAAATTAAATTCCCTCTCTTTTTTCGGTGTGTTTTTTCAATTTGTATGTAAAAACACTTAGTAAACTATATATTTTAAAAATTAAATTTGTCATCAAATCAGTGTGCCTCGCAGCTTCGTGTGCACCGATGAGCATATACTAAACAATGCATTGATACCAATTTTATAGACAAAATAGAAATGCAAACCTCCGCTATTAAAATAGATATTTTGGTTTGCTGAGGTTCTAATAGATGTACGGTTCAGTGTGTTGCATAGTTGGTCGCACCAATGCATTATAAAATAAGTAAAAGAACCGATAAATTTTAATATCAGATGCATGCATGTATTGATTATGGTTTTGGCTCAAATGCAAGGAAAATAATGTTATAACATCAAATGGCCAATACTTCAAATTCCATCTCATTCCATATTGTTGCAAGTTTTTCAACTTCTCCCACACCGTTTGAAGTAAATCTAGATTTTATTTATAATTCATTTATCTAATTGAATTTATGTCATTTATGCATGTGCAATTGAATAATTATTCAATTAATTTTCTAGGATCATAAATTGGAATCAAGTTCAAATGAGAAAGATATTACACCAGTGCAAAAATTTTGTAAGCTCTTATCAGGAGAAAGATACCATAGACAAATGTTTGATGAAAATGGACAACTGCTTTACCTTCCCAATTGTAACATGCCATCTTCCAGTAACTTGTAGCATGGGTCAATGGTATTACATTGTGAATTGGATCTATTTTATGACACGCCAATGGTATGTGGTTGTTCAAAATGTAAAGGGTTGAAGAAGAACCCTCGACATATCACATTGTTTCATTACATTAATGATCGACTACCCAAAGTTGATGGTCTAATACCTCCTACTGTGGTCAATAATACAATAGTTGATATAGAAAAGACACATAGGAACACTTATGTATGCTCCTTTTTTGAAAAGTTTGAAGCTAGATCAACTATGTTTCATCCTAAATTGGCCAATCTATCACATGTTTTTATTCAACGAAGAGTTATTATAGTGAGCCAAAGTATGATATCAATACTACTCAAAACATCACGACTAGGAGATCGAAAGAGTTGTAAGATCCAAAAGAAAAAACGTTCAAGTACACACCAAAGTATGTTCAATTGTTGGGAGGTAGCGATGACTTCCCTCTTCCTATCCATCTGCAAAGTAAATACCAAACTTTTTACAAGCGAGCTTTGTATGGCACTTGGTTGTCGTCCATTCATGTGCCCAATGTTGGAACCAAATTCTCTTTTTGTGGTATAGTTATATGATTTCCAAGTCTAAAATAGATGTTGCAAATCTTGGGTTGTTTATTATTTCACGTGTATTTTTTCCTATCAAATAATAAATGGAACTTATGCCATTTTTTGGTCCTCTTTATAGTCATTTTGATTACTTGAATATTGTGAAATACAAACATAGTATTTCCATGTATAGTATGTGCACGAATGGTTATGCTTTTGGAAACTTTAACATGAAAAACCTGTTATATGTCGACGTTCGTCCATGAATTCATGGGAACATCGCAGGGTTCATAAATAGTTGTAGGGCCTCATTATTTAGTGCAAATTGTTCCTTTGAATAACACTCCAATGACAAAGACGTATTTATGAAAAGGAATACATCCAGATTTTTTGGTGTGCATGCAATGCGTAGTTTGTCTCCTGGTGATGAGTTGTTAATAAAATATAACTTTCATAGACCACCAATCGCTCGTCAAAAATGTCTTGCATTGGGTCTATCTTTAGATGTCCCCTTGGGGCGTAAGAAAAATATGATTGAGTAATTGTATTTTTGGATTTTCAATGGAACTAATGTAAATGTATTTCTTAACGAAAATTGTTTTATAAAGTGGTTGGTTGCATGTTACAATCATTATATCAAAGAGGGGGAATAAGCTCCCTATAACTTATACACATGGACTTTTGGTTATTTTATTTATTGAGATTGCTTACTATTTTTTGTATTTTTTGTATTTTTAAATATTAATATAAAAATAAAAAAATTAATTAATTTAATATTATTTTAACCCTAACAAATTAATTTATTTATTCACTAACGAAATCGAATACTTCCATTTCCCTATGAGGAGATTCATAATTAGAAAAATTTATCATAGCACCTATATTTAACTTGGGGGCCAAACATCCCATTTAGATGGGTCATGTGGTGGTTTTCTAGCCTTGTTCATGGTCCATGAACCATAGAAGTTTCATTTAGAACCTAATTCCCACGTTTTCCTTCTCCTACAATGGTCAATTCTCTGATACCCACCCTTCATTTGAAAAACCTCCTACGAGTTCCTAAGAGCTTCGTTTAGGGTCTCGAGTCCTTTGACTTCCTAACCATACCATGATAAAGTCCCCCAAATCATCCCTTGAGTGCAAAACTCCTAATGGAACTCATCTCCCACTCAGAGGCCCAAAATCCTATTCATATCGCTTAAGTGGTGGATCAATGCCTTGGTCCTATCCCATAAGACTTAGAAGGTTCACATAGGGCATAAGCTCCTTGTTTTCCTCTCTAGACTATGGTGAAGGGCTTGAGATCCATACCTAGTGCACAAAACCTCCATGATGGCACTAGTATCCCACTCAAAGACCATATATTCCCTCTATAGCATATATGGCAATTCCAGGTTTCATTAGGGAGTAAAAGGTTCATAGAGAAGCATTTTTAAGGGAGCAATCCATTATTAAATGTGACATTTAATTTAAAATGGTTGCATAATTAAGTACAACCTTCAAAATTGTATCATATTTGTCAAAAGATTAATTTTTTATTCTTTAAAAAAAAAACATCTATATAGACACAACAAAAGTGTATAACAACAAAGTTGTAGATCACTTCAAAATCTTTGCAATTATATAAAGAGCAAAAAAAATGGATGTTGGGAAAAAACATTGTGAGAAAATTGCAAATATTATTTTTCCTGTCAAAAGATTTATTTTTGTATTATTTTGAAAACAAGAAAATGCATATCAAGAAACATAGAAACTTAATAACGTAAAATTTGTATATCTCTTCAAGATCTTTCCAAGTATATAAGTAATGCCAAAAATGGATGTTGGGATAAAATATTATAGACAAATTACTAAATTACTCTTGATACGCTTTAGCACATTATTGTTAAAAATAATGTGTTCCCATTATTAATGAATGCACATTTCTAAAGTGCATGAATGCTTATTTTTAATTCTTATTTGGCAATCTTCGTAGTAGTTTGCATGGTAGTTCAAAAGGTATTAAGGGTATTTTAAAAGGAACGTGTGCACATTTTGAATAATATGTACATTTTCATGCGAGAACATGTTCCCAAATTCCCAGTTTCCAATTTTTTAACCATCAACTTCATGCAGGATCCCTTTTGTCTGTTCCATAAACCACTTCATGATGTTTTCATAAGACAAAATTGACTATTACAAGGTAACAAAACAAAGGTGTCAACATGATTGTTCAAGAAATAACACCAACATCATATGGCCTGAAAGATGTTTTTAGGGCTCATGAACCATGCATAGGATCCAAACAACCCTACATTCCCTCTAAAAGGAGTATTTGGTGAATGAGTATAATAATAGTGATGTTATAATGTTTTTTGCTCCATAAAAAGGTATTAGGGACTCCAGATATGGCATGAGGAGGAACACCAATATTAGGGCCTAAATTATGACTTAATGTCTCATGGACCCTATATATGGTCCCAAACCCACATAGGCCCTATAAAGGGAACATTGATCCCATGGATATGATATGTGCACCATTATGCGTTTTTCCAAAACAATGATGAGTTTGAAGGCCCTAGTCATGGTTGGAGGATGAAAACAAATGTCTTAGGGCATGAAGCGGGGTTTTAGAATTCATGGGCCATCGTGCATCAGGTTTGAAACCATCACAAGGGACATTTATAATGAATCTTTTCCATTATAATACTTGCACATTAGGGATTGTATTAGGGCCTAATATGGCCCACATGTGAAAAAAATTGTCTTTGCCCTTAAATTTGATGCTTTATGGATTATTCATGACGCAAAGTGCCATATAATATCAAATAGGATCACAAAGGGAATATGTAAAGCATCACTTAGTTAAGGATCTCTTAGGTTTGATTGTGGAGGACAGATGATAGTTGTATATTAGTTATTTGATAAGACATATGTATTAATAAAATTATTTTCATTACATGATTACAAAAAATATGAGAATGAATATTAGTAATTGTATAATTTACATAGAACACTGATGTCATAGGATAAATGCACATTATGTAAAATTGATTTTTTTAGGAGCGAACATATCATATGTCCATGTTATCTAATGAGTTTATGTCAAATTTTGTTATTCTAAAATTATGGTGGTGTATGGGACCGCATAAACCAATTAATTAAATTCATCATTTCCAAATCATTTGTCATTGTGTTTTATTTTGACAATTTTTTTAAATAGTTTATAGAGACTCATCTTTGATGAAATTGCATGCATTTATAGATCTATTTCTATGGATTCAAAATATATATTTTTATATAAATGTTATTATTTGATGAATTGCATGCATTTATAAATATATTTTTATTAATTCCAAATGTATGTGTGTGTGTGTGTGTTATCATTTCCTATTATTTTAATATTTTTCGTGTAACATGTACCATAATTTAAAAATGCATGTCTATGTTTTTGCAATAAAATTTTAACATGACCATTTTATAAAAATTGGCATTTTTTCCTATAAACTGAAAAAAAAAACATATTGATTCTATTAACACCTTTATTAATTTTTTTATTATCAATATAAAGTGAGGTGCATTTCATACTCTAAGTGACACTTGGAATAAGTCATCCCAATATAATATTTGGAAAAAAAAACATCCCAATATGGAAGATATTTGTACCATCACTACTCATAAATATAACAATTATAAATCTAATTATGAACAATTATTACAATGTTATCAATAAAATAAATGAGAAAATAACATTTCATAAAAGTAATTTTTCTTTGTAAAAATGTTTAATCAACATATCATATCTTGCTGGAAATTAAACAATTCACCTTGAAGAAGAATTTAACATTATATGGCATTAATAGTTATAAGTTTTCTCTATTACAATCCAAAGTAAATGATTTCATAAAACAAAAGTTAAACATTGTATGCCAACTCTAAATTCTAATGAGTGATATATCTTAAATTTAATTTAAAAATAGAGAAATCATTAGTGTACTTATAATACATTTTATAAATAAAAAACAATGACATCAACATGATTTGAAAAATCACAATATACATATGTGCTAAATTGTTTAAGCACACCAATGCGATTGAAATCCCACTAGAGAGATTGTTACGTAAAAATGCATCGAGAAACAATTTAATTGACAAAGTACATATGCAAACTTCCAAAATTAAAGTTTTGGAGAGGTTGTTCTTTGTGAAGGAAAACACTCTTCGGTGCCTACATAATTTAGCTCATGGAATCGATCCTCTGTCAATTCCTCAGTGCTCTACCTCACATCTCCTCCTCCGCAGGCCGATCAACTTTCTCCAAGATATTGTCATCATCATTCATGAGGCCATAATATTAACTAGTGTTAATTTGTTTGTAAATCACATACATACACCTCCTCTTCTTCACCTCGAGGGGACTTATAAAATAACTCTTTTAGGATGGGGAGGAATTTCACATCCCCAAAGTATCTGTAACTGGGGCCCTTGTCGGTGGCACAGGGCACATCAACTTTGTTCCCTTCCAAGTCTGTCATATTGCCCCCTACTTTGTCATAATTAGAACTGCCAAGCTCTATTATGAGGAAAATCAGTCTATGGCATGGGGTAAACCACAACAGACAGAAATGACTGCAGAAATCAACTCTAATCTCAAGTATGCTATATCAAAAAACATGCTAACAAGAAAAGATAAAGAGCCTACCTCGTCCAGACGTTCGATGAAGTCCATTGTTGAGCACTTGACTCAAATCTATACACCTGCAACTTGTCCTCAACAACCAAGATATGCAAGAATATGGCAATAATATATAAAGTTAGCACATATAATAGCATAATCCATCAATATTCATAACAAATATGCACATGGAATAACAATTCAAATATTTGCAAGACATTAATTGGACGAGAAAAGAGTATTTCTACTAAAATGTAGTCAACAGAAGTGTATGAATGACAAACTTCTGTGTCGACGTGTTTCGAAACCGAGAAACTAAGTCCCTTCCAGCTAGGCCTCCACCACTTCAATCCTCCACCAAAGGCAAGCTCATATAAGAGATACAATGAGGTTCTCCATCAAATAGGGAAGAGCTTGGGGGCTGAACAATGTGTTCAGACTTAAAAGGACAAAGGGATGCAGACTCAATATGAAGTGAATAAATTCTCCAGAGTAATTTTTCTCTCAAAGTTGAATTATTCTCCCTTCTTTCCATAGCTTGGATATGGCCCACTTATAGCCTTCAAGTGGAACTGAAGGACCGAGTCAGAACGTTTCCAGTATATGGAAGGTCAAGGATCACGGATCTCGTGACGTGACATGGAAACCTGACACCAGTTTTTAGTTTTGGGCACAAAACCCAATGTACGCGGGTTGTAATGGTGCAACCTGCGTATACGCATGTTGTATAGTTGTTAGAGTGTGATTATGTGGAAAAATACAATTTTTAGCTCTAGGCATCGCAAAAAGGGCTTCAAGTCTGCAGAGGGAAATGGAAAAGGTATTTTGAGCAAGTTGCATGGGGTGAGGCAAATATTGCTATAATAGATGCCCCCTAATGTGTGAGGTTAGAGGATTATCTGTGATGGCCAAAATACATTATAATTCCCAGAAGTGGAGTAATGGAGACCCAGCTAAACAAACTAGTTTCTCATAAGAATATTACAATCCATAATGACTTTCTACACATGGCCACCAATTTGAGTTACACTGCAAAATGTACCAAACAGTTGTTCATGGCCATGAATAGGCAATACAAAGTAGATACATGCCAATCGTTTTCATAGTCACAAACAAGGTCAGGCGAAAACCAGTCTCAAAATCAATCTGAAGATATATGTATACAATGGAGTACAATTTGATCTCCCATGATCATTGAAGTCATATAGGTACTAGTCCAATGAATGATAGCAACATCTCGGGAAAGTTGCAACTATAAACTGATGTCTTCAATTCTTCTACATGATCCGTTGAACGTGCAAGTCTACATCATGTGAATACAAGATTTGAGGTCGAACACAATGAGACTTCGTTTGGGTATCAGTCAATGAGGTACACCATTAACAAACACAAGATAGCCTATCGATAATGAAAGTAGGTATCAAGGCACTGAGTACATTCTTACAAGTGTGAATAAAGGAGTTGAGGTCGAACACTTGAAGAATCCATCGATTGGAAGACATTGATGTATTCCCAATTGTCGATGGTGATAGAACATGCCACTGATGACTGCAAGCCTCTAGGTACTCATAGGACTCTAGGCCTTGTTTCCATAATAGATGAGTTGAAGTCGATGGAAGAAAACCCGCTGAAAGGGGAGAATTAAGGCATCTCTCATCAGTCAGCACGAGGTACAAAGCAATATCTTGATGATTTGGAGGAATTCAGACGAAGAACATGTTTACGAACCAATGACCATGTGCATATTTCACATGCACCAAATGCAATCAGTGCATGAAAAAGACACTCTGAATAGTAGCCAATAAGGAAAATTGTCGACAAAGGTAAGGAAAGAACCAATAAGGATAATGACATCCAAGAAACTGCATGAATCCCAATGTGTGAATAGATTTCTTGCAGTCGAACACAAGGGAAACCCCACAGTTAGTGACCAATGAGGAGATATCGACTATTGGGTTCAAGGTTACCTACCCATAAGGAAAGTAGGACCAGGGTGCACGGTAGGACTACAATTTTATGTAACTCTGAGACACATTAAGGGTATGGCCGACATGCAAAGTCAAGAGTTTTGAGAGATGGTTGACATAGGTTTATAGACATCCTTTGAACAAGAGCATGAGACATATGGAGGACTCTGGTAGCATAGACTCATTGATGAAACTTTATGATGCAGGATGCACCAATCAAACTCTCCATAGGGACTGGAAGAGTAACCAGTCAAAGGAGTAAACTCTAAGTAATGAGCTCATCTTACTAAGGTCATGCTAAACCCAAACTTTAGATGAAAAGTGGCCTCAAAAGTGTGTGCTATGTTCAAAGGCAACACAATTTCTGCCAATATGAGATAATATTATTTTCTCACCCACCTTTTTTTGTTTTCTCATAAACAAATGAATGTTATGGTATAGAGGAGGAATTGAGTGTCGCAAGAAAGAAATGGGTTCCAGTAGTGGAACATACCTATGCTCAATGCAAGGAAGTGCATGCAGGATATGGACACTCGGGGGAAAGTTTCTTCGTAGGGTATAGGGTGTCAAGATGCAAATGATATAAACAAGGTTATGCTTGGTTGATGATGCGAACTACTGAGATAATAGGATTATAATGCAAAAGCAAGAACCGGCAATAGGCTCAATACTGCAAGCAAGAGGATGAGATGCAATTACAACTTAACTCCAAAGAATGTATTTTTTCGTAA
Organism: Picea engelmannii; assembly: GCA_009831015.1. NCBI lineage: Eukaryota > Viridiplantae > Streptophyta > Pinopsida > Pinales > Pinaceae > Picea > Picea engelmannii. Next base: position 1,171,592 of record ML776900.1, on the reverse strand, counting down.
ATTTAGTCCCCTTTAGGGACTCCTGACCTTTTATGGAATAATCTCTACATGGGCACCAGATGGCACAGAGGTTCTAACTAGGGTACCCATGTTTGCTAAGTCTCTACCATTCAATAATGACACTTCTAGTAGCAGTAAGGATGTTTTGTGTCACTAATAAATGGGTTTTCACCTAAGGCATATGAATCATAGACACAGGATAAAAAATGCAAGATGGAGTGAGGACCTATCCTATATGTTGGTCAAAGAAATAATACCTGCCAAAGTCACGAATAGGCGAAAGGATGCTAGAAACCACAAGAATCCCTAGTTAAAACCACCAAAACCAACTCCTTCCACTGCACTATTAGTCCACTTGGCCAAAATATTAGCAAAAACTATGTAAAGTGGCTAAACATTTTCTATAAATAGTAAAAATAACCAATTTTACCTTACCATTTCACATTTTCACCCAAATAGTGCATTTTGGACCAAATTTCCCATGAACTTCAAGTGTCAATTGTGGGAGCTACGAGCGATGAAATTTACAATCGTCTGGACCGAGTAAGTACTATTTTCCTCCTCTTCATTTATGGTGGATTAGAATTTTACATTAGGTCTCACTTTTTGAGTTTTTTAAAGCGTAAATTAGGAAATAGGGTGTATGGGGGCTTTAGATCATAGGGTCTCGTATGTGTAGCCCTATATGTGCATGTTATAAAAAAAAACTACGTATATGCATCCTTGTACGCTACTGTGTAAACTGCATCTCGCGTACAAGTCCGTAACTTGGGTTTTTTTAAAGGAATTTGACTCAAAAATTGGATTTTTCTTGTAGGATGGTACTTGAATGGAAAGAAAGAGAGCATGAGGAAGTTTATGATGCAGTGAAAAGAGATCCATGGGCCCAACTAGCATTAAAAAGATGAGGTCTTTATAAGTTTTGGGCTCTCAAAGGGATGAGGGCTCAAGTGAGGCTGCTCCAAATGCTGGTGAACTTTTGGGATCCAGATACAGAGACCTTCAACCTCGATGGGAAACCATGGAGAATTGAAGTCGAGGATACATACTTTCTTACAACGTTGTCATGTCGGGGTGAGGTGGTGAACCTCAAAGCTAAGGGAGCTAGGAGTGGCATGAACATAGAGGACTACATCGCCACTCACTGTGTCGTAGGCACAGAAAGGTAGGGAGTCAACTCCCTATTCGGGCGATCAACAACCTGAGTTTAAAGATGTGTGTTCTTGTACTCACACAAATCATGGGGTCGGCCTTATTGCACCAAGAAGCAAGGACACTAATTTTCTACTCAGTGGAGTGCTTACGATCCATAGTGTACGATTGGTGCACCTCACTACTGGCTACCATGAAGAGCCAGTTGAAAAACTGCAAACAAGGTAGGAAGAGGAAGTTTGGGTTCGCATATATCTTGTGTAGTTTTTTCTTCAAGCGGGTTCCAAGATTGAGCCTTAGAGTCGAGATTGTTCTGCATATGCCGCTCAATCCATCAATGTCACGATGAACCGAGGTGATGAGGCGGTTGGGAGGTGGTAGGGTATCGACCCCCTACAACGATGAGTTCTTCTCCTGGTGGCATTGATAGGTGATAGCCCTAGAGTACTACCCTTATGCAAGGATTGACTTTAGAGGAGACCCAGACATGCCATTTCCACCAGGTTCCTCCTATGGAGACATAGGTATGAAACAATTTTCAAATATATTTCATTTTTTTGTGTTTTTTTAAAGGAAATAAAAAAATGCAAATGTTTTTGGATGGTGTCAAGTATTCTAACAAAAATGCTTTGTTGTGCAGACGTAGGTCCACGACGGTTGGATGGATTTCCATGACACCGGAGGAGGCACCAGTTGGACGAGCTAGTAGGAGGAGACTCAGAGAGAGTGCTTCAAAATGTGCAAGGTAACATGTCTCGTTTGATGCACAGAATACCCATGGTTCAAGTAGAGGATTTACCAGAGGTGACGCAACGACAGGTGGTGGGTGTGCCCCGTGCATGGGTGCGACTCTTCTAGGGTCTCACAAACGCCATAGTATTTTATCATGACACACATCTAGCAACACATGCATAGATGTCGTGGTTATTGTATAGATTGGCTATATATGTATTTTGAGGGTGTGAGCCCCAATTTTGTACTATAACACCATATTTTTTGGAGAAATGAAATATAAAAACATGGGTCTTCAGCTTTACTTATATTACAATGTGTACATTGGTGAATGTGTTTTCTTTACTTTATTTATGTGAGAAATTCCAATCTAAAACATAATTAGCATATGCATCGGATACATAATTAGAACTTCTAGGTATATTATTATAAGTAATAAAATCAAAATTTCCAAAAGTCATACCTGTAGGAATCGTTGGAGTAGAGAAGGGTCTCGCACACAGTAATTGTCGTTGAACTAACCTACTACTAACTTCTAAAGAATCCAGGCGAACTTCTAAAGAATGAATACCATTTGAAATAACATCACGTAAAAGCTCTATAACGGTGTTATATTCAGCCACATTATTCATTGATGGCCCTAGACACCAGTTGACCCTCGGGTGAGAAAACAACCCAAGCGGTGAAAGCTAACTTCCGTGTATGACGACTGGCACCGTCTGTGAATCCTAAGTAAACTAAAGAATCCATTGACATATGCTAACCAAGGAAAAAATCAATAAGCAATCCGATGACAAAAGGGGGAAAAGATATATACACTAAGATACACTAGTATACAAAGAGTTACGCCCAAGCTTGGAGCTCAAGCGTAATATATTTTCAAGTAGAGCCCAATTATGGGCTCAGCCAGCATATTCCCTTCATAATATTCTAACTTGTAGGCTCCTTTTTCAAAAACACATCTCACGATATAAGGATTGTGCCACATGGGGTTGAACTTGTCTGCCCCCAGTGGTTCTTTGGCTTGGTCATACAAGAGGACCAAGTCACCCTCAGCGTACTTCCGAGGACATAGAGACTTATCATACCAGACCTTGACATGTCGTTTATTCGCTTCGATAGTCATAGAGGCATCTCAACGCTACTCATCTAGGCTCTCTAGGTGTACGAGGCACTCTTTGAGATCGGAATTGTCAGGTAGGAGCTTAACTATCATTCTAAGTGAAGGGATTTCACATTCAATGGGTAGGATCGACTCCACACCATGTACTAACTGAAAAGGAGAAAAATCGGTGGAATTTTTAACCGAGGTTCGGTATGCCCAAAGTGCAGGGTACATCATGAGATGTTGGTCATATTTTCTTTGGCTGATAGTTTTCTGCAAAATGGTCTTGAGAGACTTGTTCACGGCCTCTACTTGTCCATTTTCCTGGGGATAGTAAGGGGAAGAATGATCATGTTTAAAACCTAGTTTCGATGCTAATTCTTTCATCATTTTGTTTTAAAAGTGACGGCCATGACCAGTGCCAATATAACTCGGGATTCAGAACCGGGCTATAATTTGATTGAACACAAAAAAAGTTTCAGTCTTACCATTGGATTTAATTGTAGGAATGGCCTTGGCCCACTTAGTAAAGTAGTTATGACCACAATAATATGTTGATGCCCCCCATCCGAAGTTGGGTTACAATCCATGAAATCCACCCCCAACTTGGTGAATGGACCGACGGTGATGACCGGGTGAAGAGGGGTTGGATACGATCGCATATTCTGAGTGAACACCTGGCATGGGTGACACTTCTTGAACGCCTTGACACAATATTTAAAAATAGATGGCCAAAAATAAATGGCTTGCAATATATTTTGGGTTGTCGCAAGCCCAGATAGATGACCACCACAAGCCCCACTGTGACAGTCATTAAGAATGGACTCATCCTCCACGTGAGTCAAGCAACGATGCAAGATGTTATCTACGCCTCGGTGATACAATGTGTCACCGACCATAAGGTATTTCTTAGCTTGATATCGTATACGTCATCGATTGTCTCTCGAAATAGGTTGAGATAACTTCAAGGTTTGAAGATAGATCAAAATGTATATGTACCAGGGGTCCAATGACGAGATAAGGAAGATGTGTTCATCCGTAAATGAATTGACATGAATGACGTACTCATCTAACTGAGGGAAGTTCGACATTAACTTGAAAAAAACTAGTGATTTCTTGGATTTTGTTGAAGCAAAATCGAGATCAAACTCTTGCAAGATGACAATCCATTTATTATATTTCCCCCCTATCATACGCCTAGTACGGATGTATTGAAATGGATTGACGTCAGCAACTACAATAGTTTTGAAAAGCAAAATATAGTGTTGTAATCTTTGAATCCCATGTACGCCAGCCAAAGCTAGCTTCTCAACATGAGAGTACTTGAGTTCAAGGTCGACTAAGTTTCGACTAAGATAGTAAACGATGTGCTCATGGAGCTCATCATCCTTTGAGTGAACTAAAACTGATCCAGATGTATAGTGGCCATCCACCTCTTCCACTAAATCACCATTTTGAGCATGTGGTTTTCATAAACCACGATATTCACCCTTTTGATGGGGAATGGAATGTAATGTCATCTTCATTTGTTAATTACAGACATCATTTAATGATTTCCTAGTGGTCTTATGCACATCCCTACAACATAGTGTTTGTTGAAACATACATATTATTCTAAACTTTAGATAAAAATAAGTTTCATTTTTGTTTAAATAAAAGCCAAAAAAATTACTTGGATAATCATCGTCGAATGAAGCCTTCTGATTAATACAACGATCTAAAATTATTAAGATATTATGGAGCCACCTATTTATTAATAAATCAATTTATATAAAGGTTTGCTTTCGAAATTTTGGGAGTCAGGGTTTTGCGAAGTACGAAGGTTCAACATTGAGCATCTTCGAAGCCTCGATACCCGAATTCACGAAAGTATTAAATGTTAAGTCGAGTTAATTAAAGATTAAGAAATATTAGCGATAAGTAAATCTCATCGCGACTTCGTGATTTGGGAACTCTTACATAAAAAAGATTTTGAAGTCCTGATACCCGAAACCCCGCCATTCTAAAATAAATCGTGGTTAATTAGAAGAGTTAAAAACGATTATACTTAATTAAATCTATCGCAACTTCGTGTTTTGTAAGTCTTAGTTTAGACTATTATAAAGATCCCCGAGATCTGAAACGTTGAAACTTGATTAAATGATAAGTATGATTAATCAATGTACTAAATGAGGATTATACTCTACTTAATCTATTGCTTAATAATAACTCGGATACATTCAAATTTTGCGCTTTTCCGGAGGTATCGACCATTAATGACATTAATATTTGATTTAGGGAAATGATTCCAAATAAGATCCAATTTTAACACCCAAATCTTTTTTATTAAAGAAATTAAACGCGTTGTCAATGAAGGTATACGCATGGTTTATGTGTTTAAGGTAAAAAGATTTTTTTAGTTCTGAATTACATTCTTGTTTTCATAGAGCTGGCTTAGTGAAATAGCTAGTTTTCTACATTCTCATTCTCTGTAACAAGTAATAGTACTCTGAAATTTGATATCATGGCTCCACAAAAAGCACCTAAAGCAAATGGCGAAAGTCCTGGCCAGAACACAGACTTTATTTCGGATACTTCACCCAGAAGTATAAGCACAGAAAACCTAGACGCATGTGTTCAACACCATATAATACGAAGTGGTAAACTGCCCTGATGATTCAAGCGATAACGAAAAGGATAACTTATCTACCAAATATAAGATTATCGCTCAAGCAGATTTGTATAAGGTAGAAACAAGGCTGAGGCTTTTACCCTACACTGACATGATTGGATAGGCATTGGATCATGTAGATATCCCAACTAGAACTATACTCAACTCTCAGAAGGTAGTTGTAGGGTCATTTCGGCCAAAACACATACAGGTGATGTATAATTTGTCTGCAACATCAAACTTCGTTTATGATATCAGTTTTCTAGTGAATTTTAATAAGAAGGAGTGGGATCAATATGGAAAGAGTCTTTCTGACTTGATCAAGGACTAGTTTTCACGCCCCGAAAAGTTCAGAGCCGACTCTCACGGCGTAAATTCAATCTCATCGCTTGAACCACAGTTCATGTGTATAGCCATGATGATGTGAAAAATTTATGGAAAAGAGAACACATCCCATTTCTTTCTATCATGGGTACCCAATATACACACAGTGGCGGAAGGTTATTCTTTCGAATGGGCCAAGATATTGTCAGATAGTCTAGCCATTAAAATTACAAAATACCAAACAAATAAAGACAAAGGGAAACCATCTTAATTTTTCATGTCATCCTATATTATGGATGTCATCTGTTTCATGACGCCTTTCCCACTGATGAGCTGGAGTTGGACTCCAGATAGTGCAGAACCAATTCATGATTATCATTCAAAGCTCTGGGAAGACAAGGAAAAAGAATTGTTTTATGAAATCTGTAATTGGGTAGTGGTGTCGATGCATATTATTATATTTTTTCACCCACCTCCTAGAATTTCAGACAACATTATGGTTAACCTGGGAAAAGTGGCAGACTGGTACATAGAGGCACACTTCTCTTATATCAGAGTTTTTGGCTTTTCAGTTCCCCCATATGCATTACCACAATTTTTACCAGACCGACTGGTATGCTGGGAGTTTGCATGACAAACTGTACTTGGCGGGATTAGCAAAGAGCTCAAAGTTGTGTAGAAAAGTGTATGGCCATCTTTTCCTTTGCCGATTGGTTCATTTTCCTTATTGGATTTTGGTCATTCCAAGGTGGAGGCTATGGCCTTAGAAGAAATAAATATGGTTAACATTGAATTCAAGAGGCATGACCCACAGAAGGTCATGGGAAACCATATGGCCAATTGCAATCTTAAAAGGTATGAACATGAAGAGTCCTCTCAGGACGAAATGTTCTGAGGGATAAGATATTACCAAGAATTTTTGAGCCGAGTTCGAGCTCTACCACCTGGTAAATGGTTGAGTTTTACAATTTCCAAAAACACCAAAGAAGTAGTCTTCTGAAAGTATTATGAGGGGAAAACCTAATGCATCCTGCTACACAACAAACAAAAACCCAGAACCCAGAAGTCGAGAGCTCTAGCAAACAAGAAGCCCCAGAAAAACCAGATAGCTCTGAGATATCGACTCAGAAAAAGGATATCCCATCGATAGAGGTATTTAATGACCAATCCAAAGATCAATCAGAAACATTAAAAAAACAAGGAGAAGATAAGCCATTGTCTTAACATGATAAATCAACTATAGGTGGAGCTAGAAAACATTTTTCCATGGAAATTGGCAGCCTCAATGATCGGCAGCCCCATTGAGGCTATCACGCCATTAAAGTTCACCAGAGGAAACCCTAATGCAGAGGTAATATTCATGGGGGATCTCATGCCTATCCCTATTGAAGAAATACCTCCTATCGATTTATTTTTCAGTAAGAAAAGGAAAGTTGTGGTAAAGAAAGAAATGCACCAGAAAGAGGGTGCAATGGTCAAAAAGCACAGAGTATTATTGGATGGACAAAATTTGGAAGATGAAGACTTTGCTACAAAGGTAGCAGGATCTTTGGGAGCTTTTTCAACAGCAAACTTATTCTCAGTTGATAATCTGAAAGAAAGGTTGAAGCAGAGAAATCAGATGATAAGTCAGTTGCAAGATCAAATAAGGAATACAAAGAATAATATCAGAGATGAGGTCAATAAAGGACTTGAAAAGGCTAGAGCCGCTGATAGACAAGAAATTCAACTACTCAAGTCTAGTCTTGTCCAGCAAGATGAGCTGGTTAAACAATTACAAAACAAGGTAAGTTCCACTAAGAAAATGGTTATGGATATAGTAGTGTTCCAATATCAAGCATCGAAAGTGCTAAAGAAACCAGAAATAGCACAACAAATCCTTTGGGATAAGGTAGAGATCATCCAAAATAATTTTCAGGAAGTAAATCAATCATTAGATAATATCAGTTTCAAAGAAGGAGAGGCTACTGCAGCTCGGACCACCTTTAAAAAAGTGGTCACGTCATTGGCTAGATAACGAGTACCCATAGCTCCCAGATTGACTGTTACAGAACAAATCAGAGGTGATATAATATTGAAGCCAAGGGAGGCCAATATAGCCGAGAGTAAAAGAATGGCCAAAGAAATAAAAGAGGATTGTGAAGAGGTTTTTTATTTTCTAAATAAATAATCACTAGGCATTGGAAAGGATGATTGTTCTGAGATACTAGGACAAATCAACATTGTAAAACATCAACTTGACATCAAAGAGAGCTTAAAGGAAGCTCATATTGAAATCTCACAGCTAAATCAGGTTGACATCGCTCATATAGATAGATGGTTGGTAAAGCCAAATTTACAGTTGCAGTCAATGACTTCTGAAGATAAAAACATAGAAGACAGGTTACCACAATTACAAAAGAAGTTGTGTCTTTTTGAGGTAAAATATGTGACAGAACCTTCTAAACTATTAGTACAATTTCTAATCAGGGGTGTCAAATTTCTTGAGCAAGGTGAAGGAAGTACTTCAAAGAATCAATGAAGTAACATGTGTATACATGTTCTACTGGTATGAGAAAGAAATAGAAAAGAACCAAGTCTAACAGTTCAAGTTTTCATTTTGTATCCGTTATTAGCTATGAATAACGAAAATTCCAACCGCCTAGGGTTGAGAACCTCTTGTATAAATATATTTTCAAAAGACTAAAAGAAGGCTGGTTTTTTGCCGATTGTAATAGAGAAATCTCTCCTTTTCCAGAATTAATACAAGTACAAACCAGAGACTCCATATTTCGTCACTCTTGAGTTATGTGTTCTTTTGTTCCTTCATATTTCATCATCTTTATTCATATGTCTTTGATGAATGCCTAATCACAACTTAGTACAACTTCTACTCTGGTTATATGTTTCATTTAGTTATCTGATTGGTTACAGATTTTCCTCTGTGTTTTCTATTAGCAAATATAAGACATGATAGTTAGTTAGATTGCTACATTTTATGCTTCATTAAAGGTTTCTCGACTATTTTCTTCTTCTGTAGCAAAGTGAGATTCTTCTTTGATTGACGCCTTGCTTTGTTATGTTTTTCTCTCATCACATTCATTATTTTCAAATTTAACTCAAATACTAAAGATAGCCTCTAAGTTGTTATACCATTAATTCAATTTTAGGAACTTTTCCATATAATTGAAAGTAGAAAATAGAAAATATTAAAAAAAAAAAACAGATCCTTTGATTTTATTTTTTTCTCCATGACCGTATATGTTGCAAGGCAACCCAATATTGAGCTCGGTCTAAATGATTAGACTAGCATTGCTTTAAATTTGTTTAATACCATCCTAGAGACCGCTAATACCCAGGTTGAGCTTGAACGCTCATGGGCAGTGATTGAACAGGACATAAGTGTCTGCGAACGTTGGGAAGCTAGGCAAAGACAGCTTTGAAATCTGCCATAGCTTCATTTTTTTAAAAGTATTAATATTCTTGTCAACACTAAAACCTTATTTATTGTTGGATTCCTTAACATTATACTTTGAAGCCTTATGTATAAACTTAGGAACAACATCTTTTTGGCGTCATTGTCAGGGACGGAGAAACGAAGTTATTTTTCCCTGGGAGAACGACATTGTTAAGTTTCTTTCTTTGATAGTGAACAAAGAATGAATACATTATAAGGATCTTTTTATCTTTCACTTGGCGAATCCACAACTAATAAACTGGCATTTAATCGAAAAAATACCAGAAAGAATCCAGACGATAAGCAGACCTCGCATGTATCCAATCCTGAAAAACTTTTGAAACCAAGAAGATACCTTAAACAGACTACTTCATCAACAAGTAAGATTTATCAACCCAAATCCATCCAGTCAAATACTAAGGGTCTACTTGAGCGGTTATCTTCATAAGAAGGTTCCACCCAAATCCTTTTCAGAGAAACATCCATCGATAGAATCGAAACCCTAGAACCTGAGCTAGTTTTACCTGAGTTTAAAGCCGAGACTTTTCCAACTGTCTCCTTTACCAATAGAGGTAAAAGATCTATCTCACTTCCCGCTTCAATTGACATTTCATTAGTTGTCAAAGTTCAGCTTCCAAACTCTCAAAGTTCAGAAGAATATACTTTATACCTTGACTCGACTCCTATTGGTTCTCTTGTGTACACATCCTGTGAGTCCGAAGAAACCAATCCTCTTTTTCCAATTCCCTATCTTTCAAATTTCCTGTCCCCCGACGATCATTTCCCTGAAACCGTTCTGCTTTATCCAGATGCGACTGAAAGTTCACCACACATATTTAAAATTCTTCTCTATAATCTCCAAGCTTCACCCTCTAAATTATGATTGGTTGTGGCCAAAGGAGGTGGTGTCATAGGCGGTGGTGGTGGTGTTGGAGGAGGACGAGGAGGCAGTCAAGTACCACCCCCATCCCCTAGAATATTTGCCAAAGTAGCTGCTAGGTATGCTCCTTTGGTCCTCCTAGTCCCTCTCCATGATTTACTTGAAAATTATATGAAAAACCTGTCGTAATTCACAAGAGAGGGGGATTTAACCGTGATTGAACACATTAATTTATTTTATCAATTTGTTGACATCCTTGGTCTTGAACACAAGGATGTTTATTCAAGACTCCTAGTTCAAAATTTTGAAGGACAGGTGAGAACCTAGTTTCGAGGACTACCGGCAGGATCCATAGGATCATATTATGAGTTGGAAAATGATTTTATTAGACAATGGGGAGAAAGTAAATATCATCTTTATTATCTAACCGAATTTGGAGCTTTGAGAAAGAAAAACTCAAAATCAGTTCTTGAGTTTACTCAAATATTTAATAAATTATATAGTAAGATTCCAGCTGAGGTTAAACCTTCCAACCCTGCAGCGAAAGTAACTTTTGTTGGGGATTTTGATCCAAATTTCGCTCTATTGTTAAGAGAAAGGAGATATGTTGATCTCACTAAAATGCAAGATGACGTTGTAGAAATTGAATCAAACATGATGGCATCGGGAAAGTTAAAAGCTAAATTTGAAACGGGAAATAAAGAAACCAGATGGTACAGAGAACAAGCAGGACCCTCTGGATCTGGGAGGTCTTCAGAAGATAAGATGGATGACATGGCAAGAATAATTAAATAATTGTCAAATAAAATCTCAAAAATGGAATTGGATCAATCTAAGAATGATCAGTTCCCTAGAAAAGATTTCAAAAGAAATCCTAATCCTCAAATGCCACAAAGACCAATCAAGAATGAAGAACAAAAGATTAAATCCCCCTTCAAAAACAAAAATTTTATAGGGGGAGAGGATATGCGAAATTTTGAAGAGTTAGAAGAATATATGAATAATTTTGACGATGATTGTCAAGAACCTTATTTGACGAGACAAGATTATGAAAAATCTTTAAATACAGAATACAGGTCTAAAAATGATGATAATAGAAATATTACAAAGGATTTGGCTTATTAAGGAATCGTTGATAATATAATGGTTGAACTCCAACTGAAATATAATCTAAGGCCTAGAAGCAAAAATGTCACAACTGCCCCACCGAAGAAAATTTTGCCAAAAGGAGAAACAGACGAGGCAGCTCCAAAAGCTGCTGAAAAATAGACTGTTAAAACCAAGACTGTTGATACATAGTATACCAAGACAAACCCAACAGGAATACCAGTTATCAATACAAGAAAAGTGGAAATTCCCATGGCAAAAACAAAAACAGTTGAAAAAAAAGCAACACAAGCTAATAAATCAGAAAAAAGGGAAATAGAAATCCAAACTAGAGAAGTCGATAAGACAGTGGGAAGTTTTAATCTAGAGAATGAGATTAATAAAATCAAGATCCTTGTACCTCTATTCGAACTAGCAAAAAACCCTACATACAGTAAACAAATTGCCAAAATGATAAATTTTTCAGATACTGAAAGTCAGGCTGACGTTATAAATTTGGAAGATGATAAACTGAATATTATCTTTGGTCCACACTTTGAAGGTACCAGAGATACTGTCGCTCCCTTTTATATTACGTTAATTGTACATGATCATCTGCTCCATAATTGCATGTTAGATTCTAGAGCTTCTCACAATGTGATGCCCAAAGGTATTATGGATAGAATGGGTCTTGAAATTACTCGACCATATGGAGATCTGTATTCTTTTGATTCGAGAAAAGTCAAATGTATGGGTATGATTAAATATTTAGTGGTTAATCTTACGCAGGTTCCTGTAAAAAGTGTTATGATGGATGTGGTTGTTGTTGATATACCTCCAAAGTATGCCATGTTGTTATCCAGGTCTTGGGGCGTTAAACTTGGAGGATCCCTCCAACTAGATATGACATACACTACAATCTCGATCTTCGACGGACAGTTCACCCACTTGTACAGAGAAACAAGGCTAGTATTTACAGTAAGTGATCCATTGAATTAAAATAACCACCCTGTTTATATCACAGATCAAGATTTAGGAAACTATATTTTACCAATAGATGATGATTTAGAAGAATGTACAGAAAAATAAAAAACAAAAAATACAAATAAAGATGTATATAGTATTGGAGTTTGGAAAACGTATTTTGATGGCGCTTCATCTTGTGAAGGAGTAGGAGATGGAGTGTTGTTTGTGGCACCCAATGATGAGTTTATTATTCCTTTTTCTTACAGGTTATAATGGGACATAGATTACACTAACAATGTATGTGAATATGAATCCTTGGTCTTAGGATTAGAAGCTGCCAAGAAATTAAAATTAAGAACCTAGAAGTCTATGGTGATGCAGAACTAATCATAAAACAAATTAATCGTCAGTACCAGGCTAAGCACCCAAGGTTGAGATCTTATAGAAATTGTGCTTGGTATTTGATCGAGAATTTTTTCTCATCGGTTAAAGTTCATTACATCCCCGGAACAGAAAATCAACGGGCAGTTTCATTGGCCAAAGCAGCCTCAACATTTGTGCCTCCTACGGTTTTCAAACTTAAATACCATATAGAGATGAGACATAGACCTTCCATACCGAATAATATTCAACATTGGAAGGTTTTCGAGGATGATGAACAAATCCGGCAATTTTTATAAACGGTGGAATACTTTGTCAAAACACATATCGACCAAGAAAATCAGAATGATCCTGCTTGGATTATGCAGGAAGGGGAAGATCTTCAAGAGTTTCTAGATAAGATTGCTAATCATCGTATGCTTATTTTGAAAAAAAATCAGATCCCCAAAGGTTTGATCCCCTTGGAGAGATTATTTAATCATGACGACATTCCTTTGAAGTCTACTTTACAGCCTCAACTAGAAGAAGTTGAAGATTGTGATATAGGCACCAAAGAAAATCCTAGGTTGGTAAAATTATCTAAGTACCTTCCTCCTGAAATAAAAAGTAAATATGATGAGTTGCTCAAACAGTTTGCTTGGTCCTATGATGAATTAAGAACTTATGATACCACCATAATGGAACACAAAATTCCTCTAAAGCAAGGTGTCAAACCATTCAGGCAGAAGCTCAGACAAATAAATTATATATTACTGCCTGTGATGGAAAAAGAAGTAAAGAAACTTTTGGATGCCAAGATCATTATCCCACTCAGATACTCCGAGTGGGTAGCTAATTTAGTTCCAGTAAGGAAGAAAAATGGTGAGATCAGACTGTCCGTGGACTTCAGAAATCTAAACAGATCATCACTCAAAGACAATTGCCCATTACCTAAAATGGATCACGTTTTAGAGAAAATAGTTGGAGCAAATAGAATGTCTATGATTAACGGCTTTCGAGCTACAATAAAATTGCAATACATGAAGATGATAAAGAGAAAATTGTGTTCACTACCCCTTAGGGTACCTTTATGTATGATAAAATGCCTTTTGGTTTAATGAATGCAGGAACAACTTTCCAACGAGCTATGGACATCGCCTTTGTTGGTGAAAGAGATAAGTTTGTTGTTATTTATCTTGATGATCTAAATATGTTTTCTAAATCTGATGCAGAACATCTAGTACACCTCACGCAAACTTTTGAAAAATGTCGCAAATTTGGTTTGTCTCTGAAAGCCAAAAAATCTCATTTTGCAATGCAGGAAGGTAAACTCTTGGGCCACATAGTATCTAGGGATGGAATTAAAATTGACCCGAAAAGGATTGAAGCTATAGATACTATTAATATTCCTAGGAATAGAAAAGAATTTCAGTGATTTTTAGGAAAAATAATTTTTTTGAGAAGATTCATCCTGAATTTCGCTGAAATTGTAAAATTGATTACAGATATGCTTAAGAAATACAGCGAGGTCAAGTGGACAAGCGAGGCCAAGGCGTCATTCGAACGTATTAAGAAGGTCGTAGGTGAAGCACCAGTACTAGCAAGTCCTGATTATTTGAAATAATTTTTTATTTTTTCATTTTCTTATGAGCATACTATTGCAACCGTACTATTACAGAAGAATGATGAGGGTTTTGAGCAGCCAATTGTGTTCTTTAGTAAAAGTCTCAGAGATGTTGAGCTAAAATATGATATATTGGAAAAGCAAGCTTATGCAATGGTGAAAGCCCTCAAAGCTTTCAAAACCTATATACTACATTCAAAAATTATTGCTTATGTACCCACCAGTTCTGTTAAGGATATATTGGTTCAACCCGATAGTGATAGAAGGAGGGGCAGATGGTTAGCCAAAATTTAGGTGTTCGACCTAAAATTTAAATCGACCAAACTTGTTAAAGGTCGGGGCTTGGCTAAATTGTTGGTTGAATCAAATTTAAAAGCACTCGGAATAAATCATCTGCAGGAGTACGAAGGATTTTTAGAGATAGACGAACTCGATGTCACTGTACCCGCAACTGAAATTCTAGATAAATGCTCTTCTTCAACTTGGTATAGCGACATTGTTTCTTATCTACTAACCCTTCAATACTCTAGCGACCTAACCCCATCTAAATCTAGAACATTGAAGTTACACACTGTGAAATATTGTATTATAGATGGTCAATTATATTGGAAAGATCCTCTGGGTTTCTTACTGAGTTGTATAGTAGAATCTGAAACAGAAAAAGTTATAAATGAATTCCACGAAGGAGTGTGTGGAGGACATCACATTTGGAGAGCAACGGCTTACAAAATCTTAAGATATCACTAATGTAAATTCTAAAGTCAGAGCTTGTAACCCCTATCAATTGTTCACAAGAAAGCAAAAAAATCTAGCATTACCTTTAGTTTGAGTTAAAACTGAAGCTCCATTTCAGCCATGGGGTCTTGATTTTATTGGTGAAATCCATCCACACTTGAGTGCTCAACATAAATGGATTCTGAACGCTACTGACTATTTTACTAAATGGGTGGAATCCATTCCTACATGAAACGCAACCGACACGGTAGTGATCAATTTCCTAGAAGAGAATATTTTATCAGGATTTGGATGCCCTCGGAAGATAGTTACTGATAATGCTCAAGCTTTCAAATCCATGGCCATGATAATTTTTGTCAAAAGTACAACATTGTGCTAGGACACTCTACGTCCTACTATCCACAGGGAAACGGATTAGCCAAGTCATCTAACAAAAGCCTGATCACTATAATTAAAAAAGTATTGACCGAAAATAAGAAAGCATGGCATGTAGATTTAAAATATGCCTTATGGGGTAACATGATAGGGACAAAACGGTCAATCGGGATGTCTCCATTTCAGATGGTATATGATACTGATGTTGTTTTACCCATAAATCTAGTGTTGTCAATAATGAAACTCTGGAAAGACTCAAAAGAAGATCCAAATAACATTACCAAGAGGATAAATCAATTGATTGAAGTTTGGCAAAATAGGGTTGAAGTAGATGAAAAACTACAGAAATATCAAGATAACATGAAAGCCTTATTTGATCAAAAAGCTAAAGATAGGGAATTTCTCCCTGGTGATTTGGTTCTAAAATGGGAAGCCAGGAAATAAGATGTTGGGAAGCATGGTAAGTTTGACCAGATCTGGTGTGGACCATACAAAATTACATCCTCTGAAGGAAAGAATGTTTTTTTGTTAGAAAATATCGACATAAAAAATATTAACACCCCAATCAACGGGCGTTACCTCAAGCATTTCATACAGTAATACGTTTCCAAACCCTCATTGTACATACCGATTTGGTTTCATGTTTTTTCTATAATTACCTTTCCTTTGGTAAGTTTTAATTGTTATTTTTACTGTAAATAGAAACAGGTCGGTGAGTTTAAAAAAAAAAAAAAAATCAAAATATTCAATAAGTAGGTTTCTAATCTAAAAGATTTCCTGACAACTATCATGTTTGTCTTATTTCACAATACTTGTCGATAGCCACGAGACTTCAGATATCAAAAAAGTGACATGCGTAGCTATTCACGTTAAATTTCTCTCGAAACGGGTAATAAACTAATAGTATGCTTGGCTGGAAGTATAAACAAATTCTGAGGTATGAACTTTTGTCTTGTAAACTTAAGTTAAAATTTTCTAGGAGATGTTAATGAGTAAGACAGAAATCTTATGTTTACTAATATCATCACCAAATATTTAATCAGAGAAGTGAAAGCTACTTTTAATTGTTAAAAAAAATTCTCTGAACCCCCAAAATATATATATATATATATATATATATATATATATATATATATATATATATATATATATATATATATATATATATATATAAGCAATAAAAAGATTTTAAAGAAAAGTTTCAAGGGTTGAGTAAGAAGCTTGTTTAAGAAACATTGTACCTACAACAGAACATCTGAAACTTCTTTCTATTCCCCTGGTCATTTTCATGCTATATCTTCACATGATTCTTGATATCGTCCCATGAGCTTTACAGAGGAGAAACGTCTCACCTTAATTTTGGAAACTCATAAACAAATCTTCAAAACGAGAATAGGCAAAGATTCTATAATTCCTCTAACTTTAACTGAACCGGAAGTATGTTTAGGTTAATCCTAACTATCTTGGTTCTTCTAATAGGATTAAACCGCTCAAGGAAAGTCCCTAATAAATAAATAAATAAGAACTCCCCTTGAGAACTTTCCTGAAGGCGAAGATGTTTTGAAGGTCAGGGAAGGATTAGTCCAAAGAAATCAAAGTGAGTTGACAGACCTCTATTGTAAAATTATAAACAGATATCTTCCCAAGTATATTGCATATCGATTTATTGCCCCCACTTCATGTTTTAAAACAAGACAGATGGTGAAAGGAAATTCATAAAACGATTGCCCCCATCTGGTCCAAAAGAGACGATGAAATGAAATTCATTAAGTGATTTCCCTCATCTCAGCATTTAAATGCTAAATTACTAATTGAAGTGGTGAAAGGAAATTCAATGTGGGAAATTTGATAACTTCACCGGGGTACTGAACAGGCTCGCTAGCAGTGAAGCAATGTTTACAATATCTGCTAGGTTGTTATACATGAGTTATAAGGTACTCTGGTAACTAGTTTTTTTTTACTAGATCTACATTCTAAGCTAAATAGGGACTCCCTAACTTAAAATATTGAAATTACTTTACCTTGATGCAAACAAAATCAAATAAACTACGGTAGAAAGATTAAGGTTGTTTTGATTATCTTATACAAATTTGAGGTCAGTTTTAGGAAAGGAAAGTCATTGATAGGCCTAACTCGAGAATCAGAGAATGATTAAGTTTTCAAAGATAAGGATGAAATTCTAAAATCCTTCTTTGTGTCTTCTTTAGATGTGTTTCACAGAAATGCAATAATGACTCCATTTACCCAATAAAGGCACTTGGTCTGTTGTTCTTCTCGTCCGGCAGGGAGACAAGATCCCTAGATGGAGCCTATGTTGAAACATACATATTATTCTAAACTTTAGACTAAAATAAGTTTCATTTTTGTTTAAATAAAAGCCAAAAAATGCACTTGGATAATCATCGTCGAATGAAGCCTTCTGATTAATACAATGGTCTAAAATTCTTAAGAAATTATGGAGCCGCCTATTTATTAACAAATTAATTTATATAAAGGTTTGCTTTCGAAATTTCGGGAGTCGGGGTTTCATGAAGTACGAAGGTTCAAAATTGAGAATCTTCGAAGCCCCGATACCCAAATTCATGAAAGTATTAAATGTTAAGTCGAGTTAATTAAAGATTAAGAAATATTAGTGATAAGTAAATCTCATCGCAACTTTGCGATTCAGGAGCTCTTACATATAAAAGATTTTGAAGTCCCAATACCCGAAACCCTGCCATTCTAAAATAAATCGCGGTTAATTAGAAGAGTTAAAAACGATTATACTTAATTAAATCTATCACGACTTCGTGTTTCATAAGTCTCAGATTAAACTATCATAAAGATCCCCAAGATCTGAAACGTCGAAACTTGATTAAATGATAAGTATGATTAGTTAATGTACTAAATGAGGATTATACTCTAATTAATCTATTGCTTAATAATAACTTGGATACATTCAAATTTTGCGCTTTTCCCCAGGTATCGACTATTAATGACATTAATATCTGATTTAGGGAAATGATTCCAAATAAGATCCGATTTTAACCCCCAGATCTTTTTTATTAAATAAATTAAACACGTTTTCAGTGAAGGTATACACATGGTTTATGCGTTTAAGGTAAAAATATATTTTTAGTTCCGAATTACATTCTTGTTTTCATAGAGCTAGCTTAGTGAAATAACTAGTTTTCTACATTATCATTCTCTGTAACATGTAATAGAACTCTAAAATTTGATATCATGGCTCCACAGAAAGCGCCTAAAGCAACTGGCGAAAGTCCTGGCCAGAACACAGACGTTATTTTGTATACTTCACCTAGAAGTATAAGCACAGTTAAAACATGGATGCATGTGTTCAACACCATACAATACAAAGTGGTAAACTACCCTGATGATTCAAGCGACAACGAAAAGGATAACTTATCTACCAAATATAAGATTATCGCTCAAGCAGAGCTGCATAAGGTAGCAACAAGGCCGAGGATTTTACCCTACATTGACATGATTGGATGGGCACTGGATCATGTAGATATCCCAACTAGAACTATATTCAACTCTCATAAGGTAGTTGCTGGGTCATTTCGTCCAGAACACATATAGGTGATGTATAAATTGTCTACAACATCAAACTTCATTTGTGATGCCAGTTTTCTAGTGAATTTTAATAAGAAGGAGTGCAATCAATATGGAAAGAGTCTTTTCGACTTGATCAAGGATTGGTGTTCACACACCGAAAAGTTCAAAGCCAACTCTCACGGCGTATATTCAATATCATCGCTTGAACCACAGTTCATGTATATAGCCATGATGATGTGCAAAATTTATGGAAAAGAGAACACGGTCCATTTCTTTCTATCATGGGTACCCATTATACACACAGTGGCGGAAGGTTATTCTTTCGACCAGGCCAACATATTGTCGGATAGTCTGGCCAGTGAAATTACATAATACCAAACAAAGAAATCCAAAGGGAAACCAGCTTCATTTTTCATGTCAGCCTATATTATGGATTCCATCTATTTCATGACGCCTTTCCCACTGATGAGCTGGAGTTGGACTCCAGATAGTGCAGAACCAATTCATGATTATCATTCAAAGCTCTGGGAAGACAAGGCAAAAGATTTATTTTATGAAATATGTAATTGGGTAGTGGTGTCGATGCATATTGTTATATTTGGTCACCCACCTCCTAGAATTTCATACAACATTATGGTTAACCTGGGTAAAGTGGCAGACTGTTACATAGATGAACACTTCTCTTATATTAGATTTTTCGGTTGTTCTGTTCCCCCATATGCATTACCACAATTTTTACTAGACCAACTGGTATGTTGCGATGTTGCATGGCAAACTGTACTCGGTGGGATTAGCAAAGAGCTCAAAGTCGTGCAGAAAAAGGTATGCCCATCCTTTCCTTTTCCTATTGGTTCATTTTCCTTATTGGATTTCAGTCATTCCAAGGTGGAGGTTGCGACCTTAGAAGAAATAAAGTTGGTTAACATTGAATTCAAGAAGCATGACCAACAGAATGTCATGGGAAACCATATGGCCAGTTCCAATCTTAAAAGGTATGAACATGAAGAGTCCTCTCAGGACGAAATGTTCTGAGGGGTAAGATATTACCAAAAACTTCTGAGCCGAGTTCGATCTCTACCACCTGGTGAAATGGTTGAGTTTTACAATTTCCAAAAACACCGAAGACGTATTCTTCTGAAAGTATTACGAGGGGAAAACCTAATGCCTCCTGCTAGACAGCAAACAGAAACCCAGAACCCAAAAGTCGGGATCTTTAGAAAACAATAAGCCCCAGAAAAACCAGATAGTTCTGAGATCTCGACTCAGAAAAAGGATATCCCAGCGACAGAGGTATCTGATGACCAGTCCAAAGATCAATCAGAAACATTAAAAAAGCAAGGAGAAGATAAGCCATTGTCTTCACATGATAAATCAACTATAGATGGAGCCAAAAAACATTTATCCACAGAAATCGGCAGCCCCATTGAGGCTATCACGCCATTAAAGTTCACCAAAGGAAACCCTAATGCAAAGGTAATATTCATAGGGGATCTCACGCCTATCCCTATTGAAGAAACACCTCCTATCGATTTCTTTTTCAGTAAGAAAAGGAAAGTTGTGGTAAAGAAAGAAATGCACCAGAAAGAGGGTGCAATGGTCAAAAAGCACAGAGTATTATTGGATGGAAAAAATTTGGAAGATGAAGACTTTGCTACAAAGGTATCAGGCTCTTTGGGAGCTTTTGCAATAACAAACTTATTCTCAGTTGATAATCTGAAAGAAAGGTTGAAGCAAAGAAATCAGATGATAAGTCAATTGTGAGATCAAATAAGGAATACAGAGAAGAATACCAGAGATGAGGTCAATAAAGGACTTGAAAAGGATAGAGTCGTTGATAGACAAGAAATCCAACTACTCAAGTCTAGTCTTGTCCAGTAAGATGAGTTGGTTAAACAATTACAAAACAAGGTAAGTCCCACTGAGAAAATGGTTATGGATATAGCAGTATTCCAAGCTCAAGCATCGGAAGTGCTAAAGAAACTGGAAATAGCACAAAAAATCCTTTGGGCTAAGGTAGAGATCATCCAAAATCATTTTCAGGAAGTAAATCAATCATTATATAATATCAATTTCAAAGAAGGAGAGGCTACTGCAACCCGGACCACCTTTAAAAAAGTGGTTGTGTCATCGGCTAGATAAGGAGTACATGTAGCTCCCAGATTGATTGTTGCAAAACAAATCAGAGGTGATATAATATTGAAGGCATGGGAGGCCAATATAGCCGAGAGTAAAAGAATGGCCAAAGAAATAAAAGAGGATTGTGAAGAGGTTTTTAATTTGCTAAATAAAGAATCACTAGGCATTGGAAAGGATGATTGTTCTGAGATACTAGGACAAATCAACATTGTAAAACATCAACTTGACATCAAAGAGAGCTTAAAGGAAGCTCATATTGAAATCTCACAGCTAAAGTAGGTTGACATCGCTCAAATATATAGATGGTTGGTAAAGCCAAATTTACAGTTACAGTCAATGACTTCTGAAGATAAAAACAGAGAATACAGGTTGCCACAATTACAAAAGAAGTTGTATCTTTTTGAGGTAAAAGATGTGACAAAATATTCTAGACTATTAGTACAATTTTTAAGCAAGTGCGTCAAATGTCTCGAGCAAGGTGAAAGAAGTACTTCAAAGAATCAATGAAGTAACATATGTATACCTATTTTACTGGTATGAGAAAGAAATATAAAAGAACCAAGTCTAACGGTTCAAGTTTTCATTTTGTAACCGTTATTAGCTATGAATAACGAGAATTCCAACCGCCTAGGGTTGAGAACCTCTTGTATAAATATATTTTCAAAAGACTAAAAGAAGGTTGGTTTTTTGCCGATTGTAATAGAAAAATCTCTCCTTTTCGAGAATTAATACAAGTACAGACCAGAGACTCCATATTTCGTCACTCTTGAGTTATGTTTTCTTATGTTCCTTCATATTTCAGCATCTTTATTCATACGTCTTTGATGAATGCCTAATCACAACTTAGTACAACTTCTACTATGGTTATATGTTTCATTTAGTTATCTGATTGCTTACAAATTTTACTCTATGTTTTCTATTAGCAAATATAAGACGTGAGAGTTAGTTAGATTGTTACATTTCATGCTTCATTAAAGGTTTCTCATATGTTTTCTTCTTTTGTAGCAAAGTGAGATTCTTTTGTGATTGACACCTTGCTTTGTTTAACAGCTTTATGTTTTTCTCTCATCACATTCATTATTTTCAATATTAACTCGGATACGAAAGACGGCCTCTGAGTTGTTATACCATTAATTCAATTTTAGGAACTTTTCTCATATAATTGAAACTAGAAAAAAACAAATATTAAAAAAAACAACAGATTCTTTGATTTTATTTTTTTTTCTCCATGACTGTACCTGTTGCAAGGCAGCCCAATATTGAGCCCGGTCTTAATGATCAGACCATCATTGCTTTAACTTTGTTTAATACCATCCTAGAGACCTCTAATACCCGGGTTGATCTTGAACTCTCATGGGAAGTGATTGAGCAGGACATAAGTGTCCACGAACATTGGGAAGCTAGGCAAAGACAGCTTCGAAATCTACCATAGCTTCATTTTCTTAAAAGTATTAATCTTCTTGTCAACACTAAAACCTTATTTATTTATGGATGCCTTGACATTATCCTTTGAATCCTTAAGTATAAACGCAGGAACAACAGTGTTAATGCGTCATATCATATTAGAACTCTGCAGTTAAGCGCGCACATGCTAGAGTAGTACTGGTATGGGTGACTGCCTAGGAATTCCTAGTGTTTTACATGCCTATGGCATTTTATAAACTTAGTCCAATTTATCCCACATGCATCATGGGAATTGGTCTCCTCTCACTCTCTCATATAATAATTGAGGTGAAGGAGGCCCTTTAAGCATGCAATGAAGTGTGATGTAAGGCCTCTTGTGCATGAAGCGTAGCCAACATTTTCTTTTTAGAGATAAGCTACCCCATTTTTCCAGTTTGTGTTCTTCAATTCTTATTCAGTAATAGAAGTTAGGTTTCACTGTATTTATGTGTTGTCTTCTATATTTTTGTGTATTTCATTGTTATATCTTGGTTATATTTTTTCCTTCATGTCGTTTTCAAAATAATCTGGATTAGTGGTATCAGAGCAAGTCCCTGACGAGGTCAGGTGGTATAGAGATTTGGCTCTCGAGCTAGTTTCGCTTGAGTAGAACCACTCTCACTAGCCCAAGCAACCTCCCATGGCGGAAGAAAAAAGAGATGACAGAGAAGGAGATCCTTTCAAGACGTTGCTCGAGGAATCCCTCGTGTGACAAAGGAACGAGATGATGGACAACTTCGCTCAAATCCTTCGAAGACTATTGATGGCGGCAACCGAGGCATCTTCGACAAGCAACAATTTCGCAAGTGAGACGCCCTTCAAGGTACAAGTAAATTTTGATATCCCTTTATTTGAAGGCCAGATAGATGCAGATGCTCTAGAAAAATCATTGAATCTACTATAAGGTTATTACTCTGTCCCAAAAAAAATTCGATAGTGAAAAGATCACCTTCGTGCTCCTTAAAGCCCTTACCCGTGTCGGATCTTAGTGGGAAGGTTACTGGAAGAGGTACACCATGGATGAATCTACACTATTTGGGAGAGAACCCACTTGGGTGACCTCTGTAGATTCCCTAAAGAAGGATTTCTACCATGTCGGAAACTATGATGACCAATACATGAGATGGACAACTTTGTGTCATAAAAGAGACCAGACAGTGTTGGAGTACACCAACATATTTCATACCTTGCGCTCAAAGATAGGTATCAGAGACTCTGAGAGGCACTTGGTTTTGAAGTACCGCAGTGGTCTACACAGGTACATCCAAAAAAATATGGATTTCTTGTACATCTCCTCACTGGGAGCTGATTATCGATATGCAGTCAAAATTGAACAGAAATTCAAGCAGCGAAGTAAGTGGGAGAAGCATGGACAAAGCAAGGAAGGTTAACCTCAAGAGAGCCAGTCCCAGATGCAAGAAAAGAAGGTTAATGGGAAGTCTAATAAAGACATCGGAAAGTGGTGTGAGTTCCACAATATCCCTTGGCACAACACTGATGAATGTTGCTCAATACAGACATTGGTGGTCGAGCTCAAAGACAAAGATTTGAACCCCGACTTGGACCCTAATTCAGAAAATAATAAAAGGAGACATATCATTGATGTAGAACCCACTGCTACTGTCGGAACTGCAACAATCCAACCATAAGAATATCCTAAGGAGGGGGAGCAACTCTTCCATTCACATATGTGGGTGAAGGGGACCCCACTGCATTTTATTGTTGATAGTGGAAGCCAAAAGAACATCATCTCAACAGAGGTTGTCAAGAAATTGGATTTTCCAACAACACTACACCCGCATCCATACAACATCGGGTGTCTTCACCATGGTCAATATCTTTGTGTCAGCCAGCAGTGTCTCCTGTCCTACGGCATCAAGCCCTTCAAGGATGAGGTATTGTGTGATGTTTTCCCACTGGAAGTCTGTGATATTCTATTAGGCCATCCATATATGTGGAGGCATCATGTTATTTATAAGTCTCAACCTCGTAGTGTCATTGTTACTCTAGGGGGTCAGCTATAAAGGATACCAAAAGTAGTTCTGACTATTGTCCCAGCAAAACAATGCCACAAAGTAATCTCTCATACTGCAAAGTTTAGCCTCTTCACAATCTGATCACAAGGTGAACAGAAGGACACTGAAACCACTGCAACCTCAACCCAAGACCTTTCTATCCAGTAGAAGCAGATCAACAAGATTGTATATTAGTACCAATATATTCTTGTTGCACCTACGGGGGTTCCTCCACACTGCCCAGTCAAGCAAGGTTATAACAGAACCCTTCATACTCTTCATGTTTCATATTCACCGATAGAGTCCTCCCACACTTAGGTAGATCATGCAGCTAGATTGGTTGAACGATTCCAACCCCTCTAGCTACAAGTTCATAACATCATTCAACAAGCTAAGCAAAATAGCTTCTTCAGCAAGGCAAGCAGTGCACCAAGCTTCATATTTAGTAGAAGTCTCTCTATCTCCCAAGGGAACTTGACGCAATGGGTACCATTGCTTCCTCAGGGGGGAGGAATGATCCAGATGGATCTCAATGGCCATCCACCTCTTCCACTAAATCACCATTTTGAGCCTGTGGTTTTGATAAACCATGATATTCACCCTTTTGATGGGGAATGAAATGTAATGTCATCTTCATTTGCTAATTACAGACATCATTTAATGATTTTCTAGTGGTCTTATGTGCATCCCTACATCATAGCATTAATGCAATGGATCTCATTAGATCTTTGTAGTTAAGCGTGCTCGGAATAGAGTAGTATTGGGATGGGTGACCACCCGAGAAGTCCTAGTGTTTTACATGCCTATGGAATTTTATAAACTTAGTCCAATTTATCCCACATGCATCATGGGAATTGTTTTCCTCTCACTCTCTCATATATAATTGAGGTGAAGGTGGCCCTTTAAGCATGCAATGGAGTGTGATGTAGAGATTTAAACTTAGTCCAATTTATCCCACATCCATCATGGGAATTGTTTTCCTCTCACTCTCTCATATATAATTGAGGTGAAGGTGGCCCTTTAAGCATGCAATGGAGTGTGATGTAAAGATTCTTGTGAATGAAGCGTAGCCAACATCTCTTTCTTTTAGAGATAAGCTACCCCATTTTTCTAGTTTGTGTTTTACAATGTTTCTCTATCTTATTCAGCAATAGAAGTTGGGTTTCACTGTATATCTATGTTATCTTCTATATTTTTGTGTATATCATTGTGATATATTGGTTATATTTTTGCCTTCATGTCATTCTAAAAATAATCTGGATCAAAAACCATCCCAATCGTCCCTTCGGACGAGGTGTTACAAATCAAGTAATCTCTATTGTCGTCTGAAGGATTTAATAGAGGCGTCGATACCAAGGCTTTCTTAAGAGCATCAAAGGATTCCTAGGCTCGCTCATCCCATAAAAACAGAGTTTATTTCTTCAAGAGATGCATTGAACCCTTAGTAATATTGGCATAGATTATTATCAACCGACGTAAGAAGTTAATATTCCCCTGTAAACCTTGACGCTGGCGAATGTTGCGCGATGAAGGATATCGAAGTATTGTCTCAACCTTTAAAGGATCCACCATGATCCCAGTCTCAGAGACTAAGAACCCTAAAAGACGACCCAGCCTAATGAAAAATATGCACTTATGAGGGTTTAAACGGATGTGATAATAGCGAGATCTCTAAAAAACTAGCCGAAGGTGGGTAGAGTGATACACTCTCTTGCGAGAGTGAGCAGCGAGATCATCGAGGTAGGCTTCAACTATATGTTTGAGATTGTGAAAAGAGAAGGTCATGGCTCGTTGAAAGGTTTCTCCAACATTTTTAAGGCCAAAAGACATTTTCCAGTATGCGAAAGTACCCCAACGACAAATAAATGTCGTCTTATGTTGATCCTCAGGTTTAATCTGAATTTGGTTGTATCCTGAAAATCCGTCCATAAAAGAAAAACCTCGCTTCCCGCACACTCATCGAGAATATGATCAATGAAAGGTGTCGGAAATTTGTCTTTAGGAATGGCCTTATTCAGGTCTCGAAAATCCATACACACGTGGATGGTTCCTTGCTTCTTATTCACGGGAATGGGTTTGGATACCCATTCAGTCAAGGGAACCAGGTAGATAAAGCCTGCATTAAGCAGTTTTTCCACCTCTTCCTTAATAGCAGGGGCCTTCCTAGGATTAACTGCTCTAAGTCATTGTCGAACATGTTTATCATCTGGGTAGGTTTTAATCTCATGTTATACAATGTGAGGGTTGATTCTTGGCATCTCCTCATATGAACAAACGAATACATCATGAAATTATTTTAAGAGCTAGGTGTAGGTCTGAATTTCTTCAGGCGAATAATTCACACCGATATATACATTTTCAATTTTACCAGGAATACGAGATATGTCGATCATGACGGTAGGATAAATACTCGCCATGTTTCCTTAGTAATAAATTCCATGCGTATCAAGTGGAACAATGGTGTGACCGACTATCTCCCTCAAGGTAGACCTAAAATCGTCTTGTTCAATCCTAACAAGCTCTGGGAGGAAGTAAGAGCGATGATGCATATCATCCCATGGCCTATAAGAACCATTCATGGCCTCTATGATTGCATCATCCAAAGGTAAAGTATCATCAAGGCAATCGTGTGAGCAAGACGATGCAGTGGCCCATATGGGCCGGAGAACAAGATCCTCCTCATCCATCTGCGAGGAGACAGGATCTAGGTCGGCATCAAAATCAAGAACAACCCGATACACTATCTTTACCTTCAACAGTGGCATCGCCATTCCAATATGTGACTGGCCTTCACAAGACAAGGTTGGGGAAGTTAGGGTACAAGGATCATTAAAGTACAAAGTGCAGAAAGGAACGGACCTCATTGACGAAGCAGACCTACTGGACATGGTATAGATATGATGAATTGGTGCCACGAAATCAAAGGTACCCATAAGGGAGGAATACATTCTGACACTAATATCCTTAGTTCTCGGCTGATAATTGTCGATCATGGGATCAAAGGTCCAACTGATGCATTAGGGCTAGCATGCACAAAGGACAACTGATCTATCATCACGATTTTCCCATCATGAGGAAAACATAAAGTATGGAAAATGAACGATACGATTGCAATCATAGCATAAGTCTAGTTACACCCTAGTAATAAGTTATAGTCAATGGGTACATCAACCACCTCGACATCCACTTCCACTATCTTCTCACATAACTCGACCATAAAGGTAGGAATAATAACGTGGGGATGGAAAGAATGACCATCAAATGTGGTCAACATGGTCGGAGATTGAGAGAGGGTTGGAGAGCCAATGGCTTTCCAACAGGTTAGGGAAATCACACACGTTGCAATGCCTTCATCAATAATAGTATGTTTGATGGTATACTTTGAGTAATCCACAAGGATTTGAAAGGCCACATGGTAAGGCAAGCGAGGCTTCACATCTGTGACGTCAAACTTGAAGACCTTAGAGCCACAGGGATCTAGAGATCCTAACACAGATAACAAGGTATTCCTCTATGAAGGAAACTTCTAGAGTACCTCCAAATCTGACATCACACAAGGGGTTTGACCCAGATCCTCAACAATAGATTAATTATGGGCGGCTCTAGCATTAGGGTTGTGGGTAGAGTGTTTGAGTACTCCTTTCGGAATACGAGGCGGAAGCTCTGGGTTTTCGATCTGTAAAGGCATCTTTGGAGAAGGGGAGACTCTAGACCTAGAACAACCTGTGAAAAATTGTAATCGCGAGACCAAGTGACTACATTAATCTAAGACTTGACCATATTTATGCATAGACGGTCATTGTCCTATGCTGGTAGGTTTTGACTCCCACTAGTCACATTTCTGGCATTAGAAGAGCTTGAGGCCATGTGTTGATTATGCAGAAAAGGATTAGTCAGCATAGTAAGCAGTAGATATAAAAGCCTCGCAGCTTCCTCGTGCTTGGGGCACAAGTGGGTAAGGTCATCATTAGTACAAAACTTACAAGGGAATTTCACCTTACGCTTTTCTTTCTTTCCCTCACCAACATTAACCTTCAATCTATAATTGTTAGCATTGTCCTTGGGTTTATTATCATTATTCCTCCCACCCTTATGATTATTACCACGTCCTTTCCTTTTATTCCCTCCTAATTGTTGGTTACCATTCGGGTTAGTCGACGACTACACAGAATGTACATCCATCGACTGAGTGGGAGTGGAGGACACAAACGAAGCTTGTCCTCCTAAAAACTGGCTTAGAGACAACTCTTTCAACTGGTTTTTCACCAAGTATGTAGATTTAACATTTGTGGAGCCTATAATGCCATCGACATGAGGCTCGGGCTTCTGCCTAGGGTTGTAGTTTAACCTTGGTGCGTCAGGAACAATTTCGTATAACATCCCAAACTGACCATATATGAGATCTAACTACTGGGATTTGAAAATTTCTTCCTCTTCAGATGGTACCCCAGATGTAGAGACATCTTTTGAAATATAAGACAGTAAAGACTTAAGAAACCATTCCAACAGGACCTCTGGAGGAATGTAGGATTTGATCAACCTCTTCCGTCTAATCCACTCTTGGATGTGATTCGAGATATGGGTGGCGTTGTCTTGGCGGAGGGCCGATATAATTTCTATGATGGTATCATAACGAACCAACAATTGGAAGTGGTTGAGGAAAACTAGAACCATCTAATTAAAATTCCCGTACGTACCCCCTGGTAGCTCTATGTACCATTTTGTTGCAACCCCTGTGAGGGTGCGTTGAAACAATCTTAAACGAATAGAATCGTCGTTAAGGGAATTGGAAGAGTACCAAAGATGGAAAGTAGTGACGTGATCACCAGGATCCTCACCAGTCTTTCCCTCAAATTTTGGAATATCCGAAGGAAGCTTGGCGGGGATGAGGGGCCATGTCGGGTCATGACACACCAGTTCATTCATTAATCTTGACAAGTCTAGCAAATTAAGCATGGCCAGAAAGGGAAGACAAGGTTGCAACATTTGTTCCCAAGCTCCCGGGAAAGACTGATGTTGGGGAATCATGGCCCATCCAGGGTTCTGGTATGCACCATGGCCTTGTCTGGGATTGTAAAACCCCCCTCCAAACTGATTCATAAGGGGTTGGTTGGGCACCATTCCAGTAGGAATGTTATAATGAGGGTTGTAAATATTTCCACCAGCCAGAGTATCTCTAGGTCGGGGGTTGCCCAAAATATGAAATTGCCCTTCTCTGGGTGGAAATCTAAAGGATAGAGGTGAATTCGTCATGCCAAACGTGTTGGTTAGAATCGGTGTGGAGGTGGTATGTGTAAAGGAAGGAACATACGCAACAGCTTGTCCGCCTGGTTGATTACTCCATCCAAGAACGTTAAGACTAGGATTAGACCTGGGGTGAAAAGGAGGTAGGATTCAAACCATAGGAGTCATTTGGGGAATATGAGAACCACCAAACAAAAGTGGAATATGTGGAGGAGCCATTCCCCCAAGTCCAATACTAGGATTTGGATTAGATGTTGGAATGGACAAAGAAAATTGCAATGTGAAATTTGACATACCATAAGAGAAAGGGCTAGAGGCCGAAGGGATGGACGGAGTATTGTAGCCCGGTGAACTAAAAAGAGACCCAAAAGGGTTTGATACTATGGGTTGAGTATTGATGCAGGATCATCTCCTAGTTCAAGCGAGCCAGCGCGGAATGCAAGTGGACAGCTGGACAAGCCAAAACAAATTTTTGAAAACACCTTGAAACTGTTGCGCGAACATTAATGAGGAGATTTAATGAAGCGCACTTGTAAATGTAATCGGGACCTTGAGCCATACGCTCTCGTCCTTAGTAGATAGACGACATTTAATATAGTTAATGCAGGTAGATAGGATTTTAATTTTTAGATTAGACAGTTTTAGAAGAAAAGAGGGAAACGGGATATAGACACCCTCATTGTGCATTGTAACATAATTATGAAGAGGAAGAAGAGCAAGAGCATGCAGAGAGTTGTGTAAGAACACCCATGTACTGATATTTGAATTGATAGAAGAGTTTTATTCAAATTCATGGTTTTGTGTCTGTTCTCTGTGTATTGATGATATGCTCATGAATGTTTGCTTCCTTGTTATACATTTTCTTTTACATGTTGTGTATATGATTTCATGTATGAATTGAAGTCTGAAGGGGTGAAGGAACGAGGTTCAATTGTTTCTCTATTTGAGCCAGAGAATTCCTGCAAGGAGTGCAGTCGATGTGTCCGCAAGGAGTGCATTGACAGAGGGTTCAAGTAGAGATAACTTTTGTTCTCATTCATCCCAAGGGTGCAGTTGGGCATAGGAGCCGTGCAAGGAGTGCACAGGCCGAGTAAAGTTCAGGATTACGAACCTGAGAAGAGAGTTTGAAGGACTGTTGCTGCAGGCGTGCGCAGAGTCGAAGACTTCAACACTCAGACGGGGTTGAAGGTTTGTCGCAAGGAGTGCATGCAAGAGGTTCCTGAAGGACTTGAAGGTCGAGGGAAAGCTCCAGAGCGATAGGACTTCAAATTCATTGAAGGGTCACACAGAGAAAGTTGTACCTGGAAGGTTGGCAAGAAGCGTCGTAAGTTTACTCGCAGGAGGACAAGCGTCGGAGGAGGAACACTTAGTTATTCCACAGGAATCACCAGGGAAGGAGTGGACGGTCAGTATTCTCCAAGGAGAATTCGCGATACTCCGTGAGTCGTTAGATCTCACAGAGGTGCAAGGGAGATACGGCGTCATATTCTTACAGAGGTTCGAAGTTCAGGAGGGGCAGAGCCATTGATCAGGACCACGAGGATTGTTGGATCTACACATATATCATGAATTGGGGTTTCGTGGATTGAAACTCCAAAATATTGCAACGGAAATCGCAATATTGCGATACACGATATCCCAAAAATCTAAGAGGATAGTGTGGGCCAGAAGGGTCAGAGTGGAGGACAGGTGGCATGAGCTATCGGAGTTTCACGGTGAGAAGTCCTGAAATATTGACATTAGTATTTGCGATCCCACGAAGTCCGAAGTTCTGACAGGATAAGGGATCGTTGAAAAGTCAACGCAAGCGAGCTCATCGAAGTCTCGGCATATCGTGAGTCGGGAGTCGATAAAGTGAATTGCTTGATATCGCGAGTGGCGAATCATGATAGGAGAAGTCCCGACAGGCAAAGGAGGGGTCAGCATTGACTTGCTTCGGGGTTCAGGGATCCGAAACACCAGCGCTTGACCATTAACCTCGCGATACCACAAATTTCGATTCCCCGATAAGTAAAGAGGGGGATCACACGAAGAGTTCTGTGGGTGAAGATTTCCCGACAGGGAAATAGAAGGACTGATTAGTGTTCTTCGGGCCGAGGAAGGAGAAGATCCTGTGAGCGGATGTGCCCTGAGGAGCACGCCTGCGTCAGAGTGGTATCAGAGCACAGAAAGGTTCTTTGATTTCTATAGCAGAGAAGGGAAGGATTCACCATACCGCCGAGAAGAGATAGACAATCACCCAATCCAGAGGATAGGGAAATGTTGCGACGAAGGGGCAGACAGATGGCAGATCCAGCCATAGAGAGACAGATGCGTGATCTTTGAGCAAGACTTGAAGACATGGAGACAGCGCAAAGATGCACATCCAGTGCAGGGGATCTGAGTGATTCCGAGGGTGAATTTGAGGCTAAACGAGAAGAGGAAGTTGCAGTCGAAGATGCATCAAACGAGTGTTTGATCAAAGCTATTGCAAGGATGGGTGCAAAAGCAAAGATGGGCATTCCAGTTTATGAGGGAAACTTGGATGCAAAGCAGCTTCTAGACTAGATTAGAGCTCTTGACACATACTTTTACTATGAATATGTCGAAGAGGACAAGAAAGTCAGGCATGCTGTCACTAGATTGAAGGGACATGCAGCATTGTGGTGGGATGAACTACAAGTTGACAGACGCTGCAAGGGCAAGCAAAAGATTAAAAGCTAGGATAGGATGATTGCGAAAATGAAGGCGAAATTCATCCCCAGGGACTATCAAATTACTTTGTTCAGGAGGATGCAGAACCTGAGACAGAAATTGATGTCAGTGAAGGAATATACTGAGGAGTTTTACAGGTTGAATATCAGGGTAGGTCATCGCGAAAGCAATGACGAAAAAGTGGCCAGGTATATGAATGGCTTGAGATATGAGATTCGGGATGAGATGAGCATGGTAACCATCTGGACTGTGGAGGATGCTTATCAAACGGCTCTGAAAGCTGAAGAGAAGCTGAGTCGAAAGCAAGGTCAGAGGGGCAGAGGTAGAAGTCAGCCCAGAGACAAATCAGTTGCCCAGGAAAGAACCCAAAATCCCAGGGATGACTGGAAGAAACCTCAGACTCGAGTAGAGAGAGGTGGAAGTTCACAGCGAGGGCAATACGCTGAGAAAAGAGAACAGCATATTGAGCAGAGAGAAGGATATGCTGATAATAATTGGTTTCCTCGTACCAGAGGTAGAGGAAGAGGAAGAGGTGGAGTAATCACATGCTTCACGTGTGGGAAAAATGGACACAATTCATTCGAGTGTCCAGAGAAAAAGAAGGACAGTGGAGAGACTCACATCGCCGAAGCACAGAGGCAAGATGTTGAGGCGGAAGACGCTAAAGGCGGAAGGTCGTTGATGATGCGGAAAGTTCTCTTAACACCAGAGAAAGAGGTGGAAAGTTCAGTCCAAAGGACCAGACTTTTTAGGACTGCTTGCAATACCAAGGATAGGGTATGCAAGGTCATTGTAGACAGTGGTAGCACGGATAATCTCGTATCTACAGAGATGGTAGAGAAGATGGAGCTGGAGACAATTGATCATCCAAGTCCATATAAAGTTTCGTGGCTACAAAAAGGACATCAGGTAAATGTCACCAAACAGTGCTTAGTTGAATTCAAGATAGGTGGATATAATGATAAGATATCGTGTGATGTCATTCCTATGGATGTTTGTCATCTATTGCTGGGTAGACCATGGCAATATGATAGAAATGTGATTCATGATGGGCGAATGAACACATACACCCTAGAGAAGAATGGGAGGACACGCATGTTTCTTCCAATAAAGGATAAGGAGGTGAAGTTGGAAGTAAGCAACACAGTACTTCTCATGAGTGGGAAGGAACTTCTTACAGAGGTTAAGAAGAAGGAGGATCCACAGTTCATTGTGGTCAGAAAACCAAAAATTGTTCTGACTAGCACAAGAGTGGATGATTTTCCAGAAGAAGTTCAGGAACTGCTAGAAGAGTTCGCTGACATCATAGTGGATCAACTACCTCGTTCGTTGCCACCGATCAGGAGTGTGAGTCATCATATCGATCTCATACCAGGATCCAGTTTACCAAACAAAGCTGCATACAGATTGACGCCGCAGGAGAATGAAGAGGTTAAAAGGTAGGTCCAGGAGTTATTGGACAAAGGATTAGTCAGGGAAAGCTTGAGTCCATGTGTTGTTCTGACTGTACTCAGTCCGAAGAAAGATGGAGGCTGGAGGATGTGTAGCGACTCAAGGGCGATCAACAAAATAACCATCAGGTATAGATTTCCATTGCCAAGGATGGATGATCTGATGGACTGCTTGAACGGAGCCAAATATTTTTCGAAGATTGATTTGAAAAGTGGATATCACCAGATTCGCATGAGAGAAGGTGATGAATGGAAGACAACATTCAAGACAAATGAGGGTTTGTACGAATGGCTTGTTATGCCATTTGGCTTAACAAATGCGTCGAGTACCTTCATGAGGTTGATGAACGAAGTCCTAAAGGAGTTCATCGGAAAAATTTTCATTGTGTATTTGGATGACATACTGATATTTAGTAAATCAGTGGCTAAACATTTGAAGCATTTGGCTACAGTGATGCAGAAATTGCAGCAAGAGAAGCTGTTGATAAACATGAAAAAATCCTCATTCATGAAGACAGAGCTCATTTATTTGGGATTTGTTATTTCGGAAAATGAGTTGAGGATGGATCCAGATAAGGTAGAAGTGATCAAGAATTGGCCATCACCGAGGAATATATTCGAGGTGAGAAGTTTTCATGGATTGGCTAGTTTCTACCAAAAATTCATCAGGAATTTCAGTGGAATTAGTGCAGCGATGATGGACACTGTGAAGAAAAGACACAAATATTTTCACTAGACAGAAGAAGTCGAAAAGAGTTTCAATTTGTTGAAGAGGAAGATCACGGAACAACCTGTTCTGGTGTTGCCGGATTCCCAGAAGACATTTCAGGTGAAATGCGTTGCAAGCGGATTTGCGATAGGAGCGGTCTTGAGTCAAGATGACAAGCCAATTGCATATTTCAGCGAGAAGCTGAATGAATCGAAAGTGAAGTACTCCACATATGACAAGGAATTTTATGCCATCATTCAGGCATTGAAAAAGTGGAGGCACTATTTGATTCTGAAGGAATTTGTTTTATATAGTGATAACCATGCCTTACAGTTTGTGACTCAATAGGAGAACTTGAATCAGAGGCATGTTAAGTGGGTTAAATACATGCAGAATTTTACATTTGTGATTAAACATATTTCTGGTACTACTAACAAAGTTGTCGATGCTTTGAGCAGGAAGTGTTTGCTGTTGCAAGAATTCAAAGTCAAAACATTGGGTTTTGAGGATCTCAGAGACATGTATGTAGATGATCCAGACTTCAAGGAAGTGTATGAAGCAACTGAGAATCCAATTCTCAGAGATAGAAGCCAGTGGGCCGAATACATGATCCAGGAAGGATTGTTGTTCAAAGGCAATCAACTGTGTATTCCAAATTGTTCCATGAGGGAGAATCTACTGAAGGAGAAACACAACGGAGGATTGGTCGGACACTTCGATCATGAAAAAACGTTCGCAAAGTTGAACGAGTCATACTTTTGGCCAGGGATGTGATCAGAGGTCAAGATATTTGTGGACAGATGCAGGATTTGCCAGCATTCGAAGGGGAGGAAGCAGAATGCGGGTTTTTATCAACCATTGCCCATACCTGAAAGGCTGTGGGATGAAATTAGCATGGATTTTGTATTGGGGTTGCCAAGAACACAAAGAAGTGTTGATTCAATCTTTGTGGTGGTGGATAGATTTTCCAAAATGGCACACTTCATTCCATGTCAGAAGACCAGTGATGCAACTCACATTTCTAACATGTTTTTCAAAGAGGTCATTCGACTTCATGGGTTGCCGAGAAGCATAGTTTCGAACAGAGACATGAAATTCATAGGGCATTTTTGGAGAACCTTATGGAAGAAGCTGGGAACTAACTTGTTGTTTAGTTCAATGTATCATCCACAGACGGATGGGCAGATAAAAGTGGTAAACAGAAGTCTGGGAGACTTGTTGAGAAGCTTGGTGACAGAGCACCACAGGAGTTGGGACAATATATTGCCGCAGGCAGAGTTTGCGTATAACGACTCAGTGAACAAGAGTACCGGATAGATTCCATTTCAGATTATTTATGGCATGCAGCCGAGAGGAATTTCTGAACTGAGGGATTTAGAACAGACTGCGACTAGGAGTGCTAGTGCAGAAGAATTTGCAGAGGCAATGAAAGAACTTCACAGTCAAGTGAAGGAGCAACTGTAGAAATCAAGCCAAGAGTATAAGCGCAGAGCAGATCAATATAAGAGACAACTTCAGTTTGAAGTTGGTGATCTGGTTCTGGCACATTTGAGAAAGGAAAGGTTCCCAAGAGGAACATACAATAAACTGAAGATGAAGAAAATCGGGCCATGCAAGTTCTTTAGGAAATTCGGGGAAAACACTTATGAGATTGAATTACCCGATGGGATCAAAATTTCTCCGATATTCAATATCTCGGATTTGTACCCATATCAAGCTGAAGAAACAGAGACTAGAACTGAGCAGCCAGTGATCCGGTGGACAAAGCAGATGCCAGTTGTAGAGAAGCCGCAGATGGAATGCATACTGGACAAGAGAGAAAGCAAAAGGACTAGGCGAAAGCAATACTTTGAGTATCTGGTCAAATGGAAGAACCATCCAGTTTAAGACGCCAGCTGGGAGATTGAAGCGGAGATACAGAAGCATGGACATATCGTGCAGGAGCTCATGGAAAGGAGCCCATCAAAATTTTCAAGCGAGGGAGTATGATGCAGGAGCATCTCCCAGTTCAAGCGAGCCAGCGCGGAATGCAAGTGGACAGCTGGACAAGCCAGCACAAATTTTTGAAAACACCTTGAAACTGTTGCGCGAACATTAATGAGGATATTTAATGAAGCGCACTTGTAAATGTAATCGGGACCTTGAACCATACGCTCTCGTCCTTAGTAGATAGACGGCATTTAATATAGTTAATGCAGGTAGATAGGATTTTAATTTTTAGATTAGACAGTTTTAGAAGAAAAGAGGGAAACGGGATATAGACACCCTCATTGTGCATTGTAACATAATTCTGAAGAGGAAGAAGAGCAAGAGCATGCAGAGAGTTGTGTAAGAACACCCATGTACTGATATTTGAATTGATAGAAGAGTTTGATTCAAATTCATGTTTTGTGTTTGTTCTCTGTGTATCGATGATATGCTCATGAATGTTTGCTTCCTTGTTATACATTTGATTTTACATGTTGTGTATATGATTTCATGTCTGAATTGAAGTCTGAAGGGGTGAAGGAATGAGTTTCAATTGTTTCTCTATTTGAGCCAGAGAATTCCTACAAGGAGTACAGTCGAAGTGTCTGCAAGGAGTGCGTTGACAAAGGGTTCGAGTAGAGATAGCTTTTGTTCTCATTCATCCCAAGGGTGCAGTTGGGCATAGGAGCCGTGCAAGGAGTGCACAGGCCGAGTAAAGTTCAGGATTACGAACTTGAGAAGAGAGTTTGAAGGACTACTGCTACAGGCGTGCACAGAGTCAAAGACGTCAACACTCAGATGGGGTTGAAGGTTTTCCGCAATGAGTGCGTGCAAGAGGTTCCTGAAGGACTTGAAGGTCGAGGAAAAGCTCCGGAGCGATAGGCCTTCAAATTCATTGAAGGGTCGTGCAGAGAAAGTTGAACCTGGAAGGTTGGCGAGAAGCGTCGTAAGTTTACTCGTACGAGGACAGGCATCGAAGGAGGAACACTTAGTTATTCCACAGGAATCACCAGGGAAGGAGTGGACGGTCGATATTCTCCGAGGAGAATTCACGATACTCCATGAGTTGTTAGATCTCGCAAAGGTGCAAGGGAGATACGGCATCATATTCTTACAAAGGTTCGAAGCTCAGGAGGGGTAGAGCCATTGATCAGGACCACGAGGACCGTTGGATCTACACGTATATCGTGCATCAGGGTTTCGTGGATTGAAACTCCAAAATATTGCAACAGAAATCGCGATATTGCGATATGCGATATCCCGAAAAGCTAAGAGGATAGTGTGGGCAACAAGGGTCAGAGTGGAGGACAGGTGGCATGAGCTATCGGAGTTTCGCGGTGAGAAGTCCTGAAATATTGACATTAGTATTCGCGATCCCGCGAAGTTCGAAGTCCCAACGGGATAAGGGATCGTTGAAAAGTCAAAGCAAGCGAGCTCATCGGAGTCTCGGCATATCGTGAGTCGGGATTCGATAAAGTGAATTGCTTGATATCGCGAGTGGCGAAATCATTATAGGAGAAGTCCCGACAGGCAAAGGAGGGGTTAGCATTGACTTGCATCGGGGTTCAGGGATCCGAAACACCATCACTTGACCATTGACCTTGCGATACCGTGAAGTCTGATTCCCCGATAAGTAAAGAGGGGGATCGCACGAAGAGTTCTGTGGGTGAAGATTTCCCGACAGGGAAATAGAAGGACCGATTAGTGTTCTTCGGGCAGAGGAAGGAGAAGATCATGTGAGCAAACGTGCCCTGAGGAGCGCGCCTGTGTCAAGTATTAACTACAGGTCAGACCAGAGTAATGATAGGGACCTCCAACACTACAACTGTAGTGGTCGAAGGTGTAGAAGGAGTTCCATTAACCATAGTAGGAATGGGAGTTGAAGGACTCCTAATATCTTTCTGACTTGACTCAGTACTCATACTTGTATGACCACAAGTTTGGTAAGTGGAGGTGTGTGTACCATGGTTGATAACTTTACACCTTTTAGAAGGCAAAGACTCAAGATGTGGTGGTAATTTCAACAAACGGTGAGCCCTGTGAGGAAGTTGGTCTAGATCCACAATGACTCAAGACTTGAGATAAAAACAAATCCTAAGGCCAGCTAACAATCAAAGAGCTAAACCAAAATAAACAAAAAGACCAATATGCACACAAACATGCTAAAGTGGTTGAAAGGGGATTCCCTCCCTAAAGTAGGTATGCCTCACCCAAGACGGGTCTGAGAATCCCTTCAAAATATTGGAGGTATCAGAATCAGTTATAAGGACCCTTGTGGGCTTAACAACGCAGTCAGTCAGATCCCCCCAGAGAGGTAATCCTCCATAAAGGTTGTGTGTTTTCCGACCCTTATCTGACCTAGGGTACCTGTAGAATAACCCCTACAAGTAACCTATGTGGCTACCTATGTAAAGAAACTAAAGCCACCACGGTATAACAAATGCGCAGGCGAATAGTTGTAAGTCAGGTCCACCGTATGGGTAGGGCAACAAAGCCAAAAATATTGAAAGCACTGCCTCTCACAGAGGTAAAGGCACTAGCAAGACC
Organism: Picea engelmannii; assembly: GCA_009831015.1. Lineage (NCBI taxonomy): Eukaryota > Viridiplantae > Streptophyta > Pinopsida > Pinales > Pinaceae > Picea > Picea engelmannii. Next base: position 1,132,402 of record ML776900.1, on the reverse strand, counting down.
CCCAAATATGAATAGATCCCCAGAAATATCTCTGACGCTAAGAAGGTATTAGAGGGATATCTCTTCAACCAACTTCGCGTGAACTCATGCTTAACTCCGGTGTGAGTGGAGCCTCCTGATGTCACCAATTATACAATGGATTTCACCACTCCCTTAGTCAAACACATATGTTGAGTTTAATAGCCTTGGAGAAGTTAACTCACAAAATCCTATTCCAAGGCTCTAAATCTTAAGCTACTTTGTGCACTCTGAAAAATAAAAAATGTTTCTAATCAATTTTAAATTTATCAACGTTACTTTTAGTGGCTTTGTTTACTCAAAATATGTGGTAGTGAAACTGATGATGTTATGACTCAGCAAGTAAAAGAAATGAATATGAATATAATGCAAATTCCTAACTTCAATTCTCAACAAATGATAAGTTTTGAAAAAATGCAACTTTCAATTCAACTCTGCATTTTCAAATAAGATGCAATCTTTCCATACATGTATCAAGATCAATAATAAGAACCCAAAAGCTCAAATGCCATAATGCAAAATGTCTATTTTTTTTGTATTTTCAATCTAAAGAAATTAAAATGCCAGGATTGATCAACAACTTGATATATAAACCCTACTATAAGCAAAAATAGACAAACCATGCAGGATATCAAGAAGCAAACACCTAGCCCAAGATGCAAGGACAACCAATGAAAAAGATGATGAGAAAAAAGAACCACCCAAAAATTCAACCAAAGAAAGGTTTCCTATCACTCTACAGGCACTTGACAGACATGACAGAGACCCAAGAAGACTCAACAACCATCAAAACTTACCCAGCACACACCAAACTCAACAATCGAACAAACAAGGATGACGTACGTGACTGTTTAAGAAAAAAACACATATGTACGCGCCCTATAGAACGACAACTCACATATGTACGCGTCTGTCAAGGGAAAACCCACGTATATGTATTAAAACATTTCGAGGTTAAGGATAAGGCCAAGAAACTTAGACTCAAAATGAAAATAGGATGTCAAGCAATCAGACGACAAGAAAACTCAAGCTAACCGAGAGCAATCAAAGGAGAAAAACACTCCAAACCCCGAAAATAAGATTCCCTCCCTAGTATGGTAGCCAATTATGTTATGAGGAAAATCACTCTATGGCATGGGATAAACCACAACAGACGGAAATGACTGCAGAAATCAACTCTAATATCAAGTATGATATATCAACAAACATGCCAACAAGACAAAATAAAGATCCTACCTCATCCGGACGTTCGATGAAGTCCACCGTTGAGCACTTGACTCAAATCTATACACCTACAACTTGTCCTCAACAACCAAGATACACAAGCATATGGTGATAGTATATAAAGTTAGCACATATAATAGCATAATCCATCAATATCCATAACAAATACGCCCATGGAATAACAATTCAAATATTTGTAAGACATTGATTGGACGAGAAAAGAGTATTTCTATTGAAATGTAATCAACAGAAGTGTATGAATGAAAAACTTTTGTGTCGCCATGTTTCGGAACTGAGAAACTAATTCCCTTCCAGTTGGGCCTCCACAACTTCAATCCTCCACCAAACACAAGCTCATATAAGAGAGACAATGATATTGTCCATCAAATAGGGAAGATCTTGCGGGTTGAACAATGTGTTCAGACTTAAAAGGACAAAGGGATGCAAACTCAATATGAAGTGAATAATTTATCCAGAGTAACTTTGCTCTCAAAGTTCAATTCTTCTCCCTTCTTTCCACAGCTTGCATATGGACCATTTATATCCTTCAAGTGGAACTCAAGGGCTGAGTCGGAACGTTTCCAGTATATGGAAGGTCAAGGATCACAGATCTTGTGATGTGACATGAAATCCCAACACCATTTTTTAGTTTTGGGCACAAAACTTGATGTACACGGGTTGTAATGGTGTAACCTGTGTATACGCATGTGGTATAGTTGTTAGGGCGTGTATATGTGGAAAAATACAATTTTTAGCTCTGGGAATTGCAAAAAGGGACTTCAAGTCTGCATAGGGAAATGGAAAAGGCCTTCTGAGCAAGTTTCATGGGGTGAGGCAAATCTTGCTATAATAATCTTTACGATCGAAGCTTCCCAATTCCCCTTTTCCCTGTTCAACAAGAAAGGACCCTTGTGGATGTCTTAATTATAACTTTGTGACAATACAAAGAATGGCCTAAGCTCCATTTTGTATATTTAATAGAAGTTAAGAAGCACATTTGGAAAAACAATTGATGATCCATAAGATTTGTTAGCATGCATTATCACTAAATATTAAGCATTGCCTTGGCCTCGGCCTACTCCTCTATGAGATCTTCACCCGTGTACTTAGTAAGAATATCATCTTGTTTCTTCTTATCCACAACAATGTGCTCGATTTCTTTCTCATCTAGAAGGGGCCCATAGGAAACAAACTCTCTCTCTCTCTCTCTCTCTCTCTCTCTCTCTCTCTCTCTCTCTCTCTCTCTTTGTTATTGGTTTCCCTTGTCCTACTCTCATATTTCTTCTACTACATCCCCATCTTCCTCGAATAGGACCAGCTTAATGGAAAAAAACTCCTCACCCATGTACTTACTAAGAAGTTCATCTTGTTTCTTCTTCTCGACAACCATGTGCTTGATTGATTTCTCATCTAGAAGGGGCGCATAGGAAACAAACTCTCTCTCTATCTCTTTGTTGTTGGTTTCCCTTGTCCTACTCTCCTATTTCTTCTGGCACATCCTCATCTTCCTCAAACAGGACCATCTTAATGGAAATGACCTCACCACTCTTGATTGGCAACTTGGCCTCCCTTTAGATATAATTGATCTTTTGCCACTCCCTCGGTGCTCTGACCCGCATCTCCTCCTTTATGGACCACTCAACTTTCTCCAAGATATCATTCTCGTCATCCTTGTTTCCATAATAACTGGCATCAATTTGGTTGTAAATAACATACCTATAACTCCTCTTCTTCGCCTTATTCGGATTATCAAATAGCTCTTTCATGTAGGGGAGGAATTTCCCAACCGCACTTGTACAATTGATTGTTGGAAGATGGCATGTTACAATCTTCTAGCAACCAATTATACAAGTGAGGATTGGAAATTTCTCCCCATAGCTAATAAATAATCCCCATGATGTGAAGAATAGGATGTCTATGTATGTGATCTACAAGAAAATTGATGTCATTTATCATGGTGACAAGGATGATGAGAAATATATATTGGAGAAAGTTGAGCGGCCTGTGGAGGAGGAGATGCAGGCCAAAGCATTGAGGGAGTGGCAGAGGATCAAGTCTATCTAGATGCAGACTAGTTTGATGATCAAGAGTGGGGACATCATTGCCATTAATTAGGTCCTATTCGAGGAAGATGAGGATGTGGTGGAAGAAATACGAGAGAGGGACAAGGGAAACCAACAACAGAGAGAAAAAGATTTTGTTTCCCATGTTCCCCTTCTGGATGAGAAAGTGATTGAGCACATTGTTGTGGAGAAGAAGAAACACGATTAGCTTCTTAGTAAGTACATGGGTGAGTATCTCATGGAGGAGCAGGCTAAGGTCAAGGAAATGCTTAATATTTAGCGATAAGGCATGCTAACAAAGCTTATGGATCATTGATTGTCTTTTCAAATGTGCTTCTTAACTTCAATTAAATATGCAATATGGAGCTTAGGTCATTCTTGAGGCTGACACAGTGTTATAATTAAGACATCCACCAAGGTCCTTTCTTGTTGAACATGGAAAAGGGGAACTATGAAGCTCCAATCATGGAGCTTGGTAGTCCTAATTATGCAAAAGTAGAGGCCAAGATGCCAAAGTAGAGGCCAAGATGCCAAAGTAGGGGCCAAGATGAGGAAATCGGAAGGGAACAAAGTTGATATTCTTGGTGCCATAGGCAAGGGCCCCAATTAATATACTTTCAGGCTACGAAATTCCTCCCCGTCCTCAAAACGATATTCGATAAGACCCCTCGAGGTGAAAAAAGAGGAGGCATAGGTATGTGTTACACATCAAAATTCCTCACTTCGACAATGTTACATTCTCATTGTCACAAGTCTTGTAAGTGTCACACTTTTGTCGCAAGTTTCGTAGGTGTCACATTCTCTTTCTGTAAGTGTTGCATCGCAAACAACACCATGAAAACACTTGATACAACCCCTAAAACATGTTTGAAGAATAAGCCCCATCATCTGATAGTCAGAACAAATGTTTTTTATGGGAATTTATCATCTTGGAAACTTTTGGGAAGATCAACGCCCCCCTACTCATACATAGGGAGCACTAGCACTCCTTGAACATCTCAGGGGGAACATTGTAGGGATTTGTTTCCCATTCTAAGGGAGTGCTGAATTGGTTGAGGAAATCTTGGAAAAAATCCCTTTTTCTTCTAAAGACAGCTATGGATGGATCAAGTTGGTTTGGCTCGAATCTAACTTCTAAGATGCATCTAAGGGAGATATCACAACTATTGGAGCCATATTCTCAACTAATTCAAAATATACCCAAGGTGGTTGAGCCTCTCAAAACCTATAAATGGAAGCATTCTCATGGTGAACAAGAGAGAAAAAAATCAGCAAAGCATTGTTATTTTGATTGTGGATCTTTCGAGCAGGGGTTGGATGAGAAGGACTTGGAGAGGTTGTTGCGACATCATCTGAAGATTGTAAGTTTCCTTTGGAAGTTCTCATTAATATAATTGGCCTATTTTCTTCTAGTATGTGTTTACACATGCTCGTCTATGCTTATCTTAATATTCATAGATCGATTGATTTTATCTAATCCATTAGAGTATGAGATATTCGTTTATTTCTTGTTGTCCATAGCAAGTATTGTTTGGAACTCGTGGATTGGAGTAGATTGGAAAAATGTCCTAAGTGAGGTACATCATACTTCCCCTCCTTCTCTCTTTTTCGATGGATAAAATGAATTTATAGGAATGGTAGTGTCCAAAGGTAGTTTTATGTCTTGGTAGAGGGGTTTGTACTCCAAGGGAAAGTTCACCTTTCCGCAGGGGAATATTTCTGTAACAGAAATTGGTGACTCCGTTGGGGGATCGAATATTGAGTTTGTTCTTTCCTTTTTTTGGTCCGTGACCTTTTTATATCCTTAGATCCTATCTGTTGATTTAATCTATCCTTACATATTTTTGTCTTTGGTAAGTTGTCTCACAGAACCTCTTACTGAATTTTCCTGAGTTATAGAGATTTTTAATTTTTTTTCAAACTTTCCTCAGAATTAGCGCCCTTCTACAATTCAAGTTAGAGCATTGCTACTTAATCAACACTACCCTAGAGTCTACCGGGGAGCGTTGCAACGCTTTGGTGCTTTGGTTACTGGAGCGTCGATTTTTCTTTCTTTGAAAAATTGCAAACTTTCTTGCTTCCTAGGCATAGTCTTTGGATTTTTTTCTCTGACTCGAATCTTATTCTGTCAGATATTATCCTTTGCTTGACTCAAACTTGCTACCTTTTATTATTTTATTCCTTATTGAGTTTGTGTTGTCTTTCCTTATTGCAAAATCAATTGTTCTCTCTCAAAAATGGTTTTTTTTGTGTTGCTCTTCTCGATTATCTGATTGATTGAAGGTTTTCATAAGGAAGGTCATTGATCAAAGTACTGTTTTCCTTATCTTTGATCCCTTACTCAATTCAGGAATACTATAAAGTGTGACTTTTGGTTTCTTAGTGTTTTTGTTTTGAGTGAATAGTTTGGTAGTTATTCTTCTTTCGATCTCTTGTTTACTGTTGACAGTGTCCTTGTTTGTGTGTTTTTTCTTCTTCTTTTTCAAACCACAATAGTGAACCTTTTTCATTATTAGAGAAAGCATGAAGAATTAGATGAACATTTTAGTTTTCATTCACAATAAAATGAATAAATACTTGTATGCATTGGTTTTGGATATTGAAAAGGTCTTCTTTGTAATTTGGAAATTGTTTGAATTCTTGTTGAGAACAAAATAGTATAAAAAAATTCATTCTTGAGTATTTGTTAGTGACCAAAGAAAAGAAGCTCTTCTCCTTATTGTAGCTAGAAGTTCATTGAAAAGAAAGTTTGCATATAATTCCTTTTACCTTTTTGGGGAGTCAATTCTCAAACATCATCAGTTTCACTATCATACACCCTTATGTAACGAACAACCATGAAAATGAACGCTAATTAAAATCAAACTAGAAAAAAAAAATTGGGTCTTTACACCAACAATAGACTAGGACTAGAGCTTTGGAATAGGCTGTGAGAATAACTCTCCAAAGAATTCAAGACAAACTTAGAATCTTGCAATAGGGAGAACAAATCCAACCTTAGTATAAGCATAGTTGGGATCCCCCTCTCACACAAGGGCTAAACACGAGGTCGTGTGCGGAAGAGCAACAAAGATTATCCCTCTGAGGCTTAACCAATCTTAGTAGTATGATTGTATATTGGGGATTTTTCTTGAGGATCAAATATTTTCATTTGGTCTTGGAGCTTCATGGATTCTGAATCCGTTCAGGGTCCTCTAGAGTTTATCGGTCCATATTTCCTCAGTTCTCTTGAAGAATTTTGGACTTGATATCCTACCCATATATTCAGACTCGGCTGTCGACTGTACCCTCCCAGAGGTTGACTACGATTTGATGACCTTAGTGGCCATAATATTTAGGGTCTTTACATGAAGTGACGGTGAAGGGAAATATTTGTTGTACCTTGAAGAGATGTTGGTCAAACTCACACGGGCTCCTTGGAGGGTAACCCACGAGTAAAATCATGAGGGAACTTGCACCAAAGTGTAAGTCTGTTAAGCAGGTTACCAATGTAACTGGTCCGCCTACTCATATCCTAGCCCCTTCTCAATTTGATCACACGATGTTTGATTTCATCACGAACTAGTACGTTCATTGAGAGAAGACATTGTTTTGCTTGTTGGTTTTCTAGCACGTGTTGTTTGTTTACTTTAGTTGTCCTTAAAAATTTGTACTATGGCCAATAAAGGTCATCATAGATCACGTAGGATGCAAGGGTTTCCTTCAGAAGGTTACGAACCCCTACCTCCTAACTCACCTGAAGACACTTACCATGAAGAGGTTGGAAACCATCCAGACGTTGGAAGTTCTACTACTTCTTTGCTAGCAAATCATGAGAGAGATTTACTTATAGTTCAAGAAGGTTCCACCTTTCTTGTAAACCCGGCTTTGGAAATTCCTCACAATCCACTCCCTGTCCAAGTGGACTTCTCATGTAACATTGTAGTAGAAGATCACCCTATCCAACCATCAAGGCGATATAAATAAACTAGATATGGAACCAATACAACCAAATTTCAACAAAGAATACACTACCCCTGCCCGCTCTATTGAAACGGTAGATCCACAACAAAATATTGTTTGTTATATATGGAGAACCCCATCGGGACGAGACCTTTATGAAAAACTTAATTTTAGTCAATCACCCTTTGACCCTCCACATACATCTACCACCGTCGGTGTAGAGGCAGGACCGTTAGGTCAATGTATCAACCGTCTCGTCGAGAAAATAGTTAATATTGCTACCACTTCAAGACAATTTCAAAGTGAAATAGGAGTCATGTTACCTAGTCATTTGCAAAGTAACCTGATGGTTACACCTACCATCCCTCTCCAAGCAACAAATTCATATACTCCACAAAACCTTGTTGGGACACCTTCACATCAAAGGATGAAAAACCCTGCCACACAACAAAACCCAACTGCGGGACAAATCCCTACCAAGGGGAAACCGTCTTTTAGCACACAAATCCCTACTAGGGGGAAACCCCCATTCAGTGGACAAATCTTTACTGGGGGGAAACCATCCTTCGGAACACAAATACCAACTGGGGTGCAACCCCCTTTCACCAGTGAAATCCCAGTTGCTACCCAACCAATGACAGGGGGACAATTTCAACCTTCATTCACCGAAAACCCCCCACAATCCTAGGGACCACCCCAGGGAGGACTATTTCATCAGCCACATCAGGGAGGACGATCAAACCCCAGCCCACAAGGAGGAATCCTAAATCCAAATCCTTCTGGATTACATTCTGGACAACCCTTCCTAGGGGTCCCGAATCCCACTTGGGGTCCTCAAGGCCAACCATATTTTCCTCTCCAAGGGAAAATTCCTTGCCCTCCTCAAGGTCAACCTAGTTACCCTCCTCAAGGTAAAACTAGTTATCCACCTCAAAATAGTCAAGTGAACTATCCTCCCCTGGGTTACATTGGTTATCCTCCTCAGGGCCAAATGGGTTTCCCCTCTCCTTTTATGAAAATTCCTCAACAAATGAATTCTACTTTTGTTGGTCAACATCAGCAGCATATGGGAGGGCCTGCTAGCTACAATTATCCACCACAACCATTTTACGGTCCTACTAGTGTTCCTATGCCACACCAGTATCATCCTCAATTCAATCGACAGTTATCGTTCTTATCCACTCTAGATCTACCAGATCTGTCAAGATTAACCAACGATCCAACATTACACTCCCTTTTTTGTCCATTCATTAGTGCCAAATTACCTTATGATATTCCGAAATTTGATGACAAACCCGGTGAAGACCCTAATAACCATGTTATGACCTTTCATATGTGGTGTTCATCAAATTCACTGATGGATTATTCTATCCGCTTACATCTTTTCCAGCGTACACTTATGGGTTCAGCGACTAAATGGTACATTGAGTTACAACACACAGATTTTCAATATTTTAATTCACTTTCCATGGATTTTCTCACTCACTTCCAATTACCTATCCGCTACGAAACCAGAACACAAATTTTGACCTCCCTTCATCAGACCAACTTTGTACATATTTCTGATCATATCCTTGAATGGAGACGACGACGACGGTTGATCAACACAACCATTCCCGACCAATTCTTGGTCGAATGGTTCAGCAAAACTCTTTTACCTCCTATTGCTCATGATGTAGCCATGGGTGGTGTCATTACATAAGAGGAAGCCATTTCCCGTGCCCAGTATCTGGATTTGGTTTATTCCCAATCTGGTACTTTGTATGAATTGATTCCAAACGCTCCCTGTACATCAACCAACCCATCAAAACCATCATCCGCCGCTCATTCAGATGGAGTTATCGGTTCCGTCAAAACCCAATCCAGTTCAAAGTCGACCGACGCAACCAATATTTTTGTAACTGCCCCCACTACTGGGTCAACTCCACTCTCATCAAGATCCACCCTGACTCAATTATACGAAGTGAATGCAATTAAATCTACTTCTATGCAACAGTCAGGGGGGGGGGGAATAAAACTAAGAATAAACCTAAGAAAAACAATAATCAAACTGAAAATGAAAAAACACAAGAATAACCACATGATAATGAGAAGCAACCGCAGTGCAAACCAAAATTTCCATGTCTCATTTGTGGTGAAGATCACTACACACAAGATTCTCCCCATCGGGACGAAGTTGCTAAACGTTTTAAAGGAAATTCTCAACCCGCTGTATTGACATATCCTTTTCCACAACAACAATCACTGGTTGCAAAAAAATCATGCACCTCCAACAGGAAGTAACCCAAATCATCCTCCTAATGAGGATGCTTCATTGAGTTCACACATTTACATGTTTAATGGGGTAGATTTTGCCACTCGTACTACGACGTATGACACACCACCAGGTAAAACCGATAAGGAAAAAGTAACTATTGGAACTACATCGGATCCACCATCCACTTTTGTTACTCCTCCATTTGAACCGCTCTAGATTGAGAAACCAAGTTTTGAATCTATTCTACATCCACCCAAGAGCACAATCTGAAATTCGACCATTAATCCCAATTCACGTGTTGCTCAAAACTACAACATTATTGAATATTTGGCCCAAGCACCTTGATCCATGTCAGCTCTTGAAGTTCTACAACACTTCCCTAGCCAATGCAAGACTCTCTTGGCAGCCATCGAAGCTATAGATCATTAGTCATCCAATAATATCACGTTCAACCTGGATAATTTTAAATCATGACTCTCTCACCAACTTGCTTTCCAAATTGATGTCATTGTCCATTATCAACATGTTCATCACACGATCTTGGATGAGGGGGTATCCACATGTGTCATTTCCTTGGCTTGATTGAAAGGACTTAAATCACCTATTCTTAATCAATATCCCACCATGTTAAGAGCATTTGATGGAAGAGGTTTCTGTCCTCATGGATTATTACAATCCTTAGTTGTTCAACTGGGAGGAAAAATTGTTTATGTATATGTTGAAGTAGTCAATTCCCCCCTCAATTATAACTTGTTGTTAGGGAGAAGTTGGTTCTATGTTGTGACTTTCGTCGCTTCATCAGTTTTTTGATGCGTCCAATTCTCTCATCAGGGTAAAATTGTGACCATCAATCAGTTATATTACTGCACCCCTGACGCTCGCACTCAAACGACCAACAATATTCCTTTTCTAGGAGACTCAAAAACTACTTATGAAAGTGTTGGGGTAGGTCTCTTAAAGGATTCTTCACTCATGGGTACCTTCCCTACACCTCTTCCTCCAACCATGCAACACATCGCAACGGTTAATATGATTTTGACTATGGCACATCAATCCTTTGAATCATATGATCCGTGGATCATACCTAGTCCCTTAGAGTTTGATACACGAGGTGACACTATGCCACTTAGTCCTGCTGAGGCCGAATACAACACCATTCAATCTGCCTCTCTTTCATTGGACGACCAACATCTATTGGCATCTACTACATACTCGTTACCATATTGATTAGATTCCCTATCATCTATTTTCGATTACATCCTACATATTTTTTCCATCAGATGAATCTATTATGGAAATGGTTAGTATTGAGGAGGCACCATGGGATGACAACCACCATCGTTCATCTTTTCTTCCAAGTTTGGATGAAATCGAGAAAGATATTTCCTCTATATTTCCTATCGATATCATCGAATTTCCCCAATCTATGATACTCACTCAAGATACCGTCTCCGAAGGGAATCTTTGGAATATATCTTACACTATTACTGTCGACATATCCATAAAAGAAGGTATTGTGGAAAATATACAACTAGGTGCTAATTGTTCAGTTGTAGAAGTTGAAACTTATACTGTCATGTTTAAATAATTATGTGACATCTTTGCCTAGAGCTATGAAGAAATGTCAAGGATCGATACTTCGATCATTGTGCATGAAATGAAAACTTACTCAGGAGTTAAACCTGCGAGACAAAAACTTCGCCCAATTCATCCCAAAAAAACTGCGGCAATCAAGGCAAAAGTCGAAAAATCATTAAAATCTGGTTTTATTTATCTCATCCCTCTAACCAAATGGGTTTCCAACATCGTTCTGGTCGCCAAGAAACAAGGGACCATTCGTGTTTGTGTCGATTATCGGGATCTTAATAAGGCTTGTTCAAAGGACAATTACCCTACATCCTATATCGACCAAATTATTGATAATTGCGTGAGAAGGGTCATTTTATCTTTCATGGATGGATTTTTTGGATATAACCAGATCAACATTTTTACGGCTGATCAACACAAAAAAACCTTCATCTTCCCATGGGGGACTTTCACCTATCGGAAATTACCTTTTAGCCTTAAAAACGTTGGAGCCACTTTTCAGGGAGCTATGTCATATGTGTTTCACGACATCAAACATATCGTTGAACCTTATCTCGATGACTTACCAACTCACTCGACTCATCGACAATACCATATCGGTCACCTACGAGCCATCTCTCTTCGATGTAGGTTTTACAACATATGTTTGAACCCCCATAAATGCATTTTTGTTGTTGAATCAGGGAGACTCCTCAGCTTTGTAGCTTCCAAATATGGGATGAGTGTGAATCCCTTAAAAGTCAAATCCATTCTCTCTTTACCCCCTCCCAACAACCTTAGCCAACTACAAAGTTTGCAAGGGAAGGAAAACTTTCTCCACTGTTTTATTTGCAATTATGTCGAAATCACTAAAGAATTCATGAGATTGCTACAAAAATATTCCCCTTTCATCTGGGATGCAACTACTCAATGCTCATTTGATGATCTCAAGCATGCTTTAACGAACACACCACTTTTGCACCCATTGAATTATGCAAAAGATTGCATCCTTTATTTGGTTGCCTCTACTTCCACTATTGCTATGGTGTTAGTACAAGAGGATGACGACGACACCAAACATGTGATCTACTATTTGAGTAAAAGTCTATGAGGTCCTGAACTCTGATATTCACATGTCGAAAAGTTGGCTTTGGCAGCAGTTATTTTTGTCCAAATATTTTGCCACTATATTTTGTTATGCACTACCATGATCATTACAGACTCGAACCCCGTGTACCATATCTTGACTCGGCAAGTACTTGGGGGAAAATATTCGAAATGGATCGTCATTCTCCAAGAATTTGATCTCGAGTTTGTCAAATCCAAGGCTAAGAAATCATTGGTTTTTACGGAATTCATTTGTGATCTTCCCCATACTTATGAGAATATTGAGCCCAACGATTTCCTTCCCGATGAATCCATGTTCCTCATTAGTACATCTTATCCATGGTATGGAGATATTCTTCTCTATCTCCAAACCCGACGCTTTCAACTTATCATTTCACTTGATTAATGACATCGCAATAGACACCATTCAAAATGTTACGTTATCATTGGTGACACCTTGTACCATTGTGGCATTGATATTGTCTTATGACGTTGCTTAACCAATCTTTCTGGGATGGCAGCAACCCAAAAAAAATTACGGGTCAGTTATTTTTGGCCTTCCATATTCAAAGATTGCATTGAGGTCGTTAAAGAATGCCCACCTTGTCAAATCTTTTAGAAAAAAGCACGTACCCACCCAGCTCCACTTCATCCCATTGTCGTCGATGACCCCTTTTCCAAATGGCGTATTGATTTCATGCAATGTAAGACTACCTCAGTCAAGGGGCATGGTTATATTATCGTTGTTGTCGATTATTTCACTAAATGGGATGAGGCTATGCCTACATTTCTTAATGATGGTCAAGCTGCAACACTTTTGGTGTTCAATCACATCATCACTCGATTTGGTTTCCCAAAATCTATTGCAACTGATCATGGATCCCATTTTCAGAACCAGATCCTGGGTGAATTGTGCACCAAGTTAGGTTTTCGCCATGAAAATTCATCCCTTTACTACCCTAAGGAAAATGGACAAGTTGAAGCTATCAACAAAGTCCTGAAAACCATGCTTCAACGCATGGTGGGAGTAAACAAAACCTCTTGGCATTTTCATCTCTTCTCCATACTATGGGCTTATCAAACCTCACTTAAAAACGCAACTAGATTTACACCCTTCCAGTTGGTATACAGGATAGAAGTGGTTTTACCGATCGAATATGAGATTCTCTCTTTAAAAGTCACCATAGAACTCCTACCCCGTAGTTTTGTTTAAGGGGAATGATTTTTATATCTAACCAATATGGTTGAAACCCATCACGGTGTTTCTCTCATCAACGAAACATATCAGAAATGCATCAAAACTCAATATGATAAGTCCATCCAACCTTGCGCTTTCGCAGAAGGAAATCTAGTCCTGGTCTATGATCAAGATCATGACAAACTTGGGGCAGGAAAGTTAGAACCCATGTGGCATGGGCCATACAAGTAAAACGCGTATTACACAGAGGCACCTACGAGTTAGTGGATTATGATAGGTTATCTCTCAGTGATCCCCAAAATGGACTTTACCTAAAGAAGTACTATGCATAGAATATATCGCATGTGTGATTTGTACATTATTGTACTATATGCTTTTGACATGGTGTGTCTTTTGTTTTGTGTGCTTGAGTTTTTCCCCAGCTGCTTATACTTTTCTTTGTGATTGAATGCGTAGATGACATATTCCTTTCCCATCTCTTTCGGGTTTGCAGATGGCGCTAGTCGACATACCCAAAATATCACTTCTGCAGATTGGGTCATTTACCATTTGGGCAAGTTAGTGAGTTCAGGAGGAATTTGCCTTAGATCTGCGACCAATAACGTTGCAGAATATCATGTTGTCATCAGACTTTTAACCAAATCCTCTTCTCTAAGTATATATCAATTGATTATAAACCTTGATTCTCAATTCGTGGTCTGTCAACTAAATCGTGAGTACGTCGTTCATAACACAGTTTTACTACGTCTCCATCTAAGGGTTCGTCGTCTCGAAATATCTTTTAAATTTCTAGAATATAGACATATATCAAGAGAACTCAATGCGATTACAGATTTGTTAGCAAATTACATGTTGGATTGGTACATTGCGCACAGATAAATATTTGGGACATAAAGCATATGAATAAAAACATCACATAAAACAAAAATACAATATAAGTAGCCACCACAAAACTCATTTATATATAAGTTTGATAGCAATTTTTTTGTCAAAATACATCATCCAAAAAGTACATAACAGGGAAAAACATGGGCCTTTATGCCCATAGAATCATCATAAAGACTAAAAAGTGTTTGGAGACTCTACTCGTCCCCCTACACCATATTGTGCTCAGCATAGCACACGATTTCTCTTGCCACTCATCATATCAAATGACTTATACCCTCAGGTACCCCAACTATATGTCTCTGAAGGTGTAGGGGTACATCTTGCATCTTCATGGAGGGAACACCCATGGTCCAGCCACGAAGGTTCCTCTCCACCTCTTGGAGTCCTCCTGCTCCGACGTCGTGCTCTGTCATTGCCTGAGCATCTTCGCGACGTCCTAATGTTGGCATCTCTGTCAGAGGTGATGCACCTGTTGGCATGTTTTACAGGCAGCGTATGCTTTTCATTGATGGCAAGTACAACAACGATGATGGCTTGAGTACTGGAAGAATGTAACATACGGGCACTAGAAGTAGTTTGGGAAGACGCTGCAGAGCAAGCTCGACAAGATCAGAGTATGCAGCGAAGACAAAACAAGGACAAAGTACACTCCGGAGGAGAAGCGTCAGTGATCGCTTGATCTCATCCTAAATTCCCGATGGTCGTCAGATCTGAATGTAGACAAGAGGAGCGTGCACATATGGAGGATAGATCTCGGGCGTTAGATCCGAGCGTAGGGTCTGACCACCGTTGGATCGAGGAGAACCTGCACATTCTTTAAAGTTCAAGGAGTAGAGGGCACACAAAATCCCGAAAGAAGGAGGACCATCCATCTTCAGGAAGGACACGTGGGGATAGATCGTCAGTTCGTTGACTAGAGAGTCAAAGGAACGATGTTCCCTAACCTCTCGAAATCGTGATATCTGAAATCGCGTATTAATCTCAGCCGTCAGATTAAGGTTGAATCTGGACTATTGATTCCAGTCCATGTCAGAGTTTCGGGGATCGAGAGTTGGAGATATCAAGTAATATCATCCATAGGAATCCTGATTTCGCGATGTGCAAAATCGCGACTTAATCGCAGCCATTGAATCAAGATCAGATCTGGACCATTGATTCAAGTCCATGTTGGAGTTTCAGGGATCGAGAGTTGGAGATGTCAAGTAATATTATCCACAGGAATCCCGATTTCGCGATATGCAAAATCGCAACTTAATCATAGTCATTGAATCAAGATCAGATCTGGACCGTTGATCCAACTCCATATCGGAGTTTCGTGAATCGTGAAATGGAGAGGGAAAAGAAACAATGCAACAAGAATTGCGAAATCGCGATTTAATCGCAGCCATTGAATCAAGGTCTGATCTGGAGCATTGATCTCAGTCCATTTCGGAGTTTCGCGGATCGAGTGTTGAAGATATCAAAGAATATTACCCAATATCGCGATATGCGAAATCGCGACATAATTGCAACCGTCAGATCAAGATGTGATATGGACCATTGATACGACTGCTTTATGGAGGTTCGTGGATCGGGACTTTGAAGTGACAAAAACACTACACGTCAAGAGTGTCGAAATCGCGATGTGTGAAATCCCGACTGAATCTGAACCGTCAGATCAAGTGTTGATCGGGACCGTTGATCCCACACCATTTCGGGGTATCGGGGATCACGACTTAGAGAGTCGAGATGCCTCATATCCAGACTCATGAAATGCAAAATCATGAAAGCGCCTTATGCATAAGGCTGTGGTCACAGCCCTTGGTCACATCAGCGAGAGATGGAGGAAAGAGTTAGAGCAACCGAGCTCGTTTTTGGGGATAGTGACTGGGGATGTTGAAACACATGGTCACACGAATATTGAATTGTCGAATGCCGAAATGTCGAAATGAATGCAAGATCCCATGGAATCAATCCAATGGTGCAGGTGAATTTGAACAAGATCGGAGGGCTACTGTAGCACGACATAGTATAACTACCAGAAACCACTGATGGTTTCAGCCAGAGGACTCGAAGACACTTGGGGATGATTAACAGAGAAGGTCAAGAGCCTCTGGGAATCTTCAAGAGGGATGAAGATGTTCGTGAAGGCGATTGACAACTGGATGGGCATTGAGGCCTGTAACTGAAACAGAGAAGGTGAGCTCGACTATCACAGAGAAGACGAAGAGTCTCAACTGCCAGAGAGGCTGAGGAATCTCAACATAACACCCAGTGATGCTGAACGCATGGGAAAATCGCTAGAGAAGCTGAAGAGTTACCATGATGATCAGGCAGAGCACTCGAGAGGTGGAGGATATCGGTGCAGTGTGAGTATGCAGGGGTATTGCGCACATTGCATGCACAAGGTGCACAGAATCTATAAGTACACGGTACAGAGAAGAGATGGGGTTGTTGTTGTTGTTTGAGTTGGTGTGGTTGTTGTTGTTGAAGGTGATTCATGTGTGAAGAAGGAGGAGAGTGCAGCAGCTGAATTGAACAGAAGAGGAACTGTGCAATGAACTGTGCAAGAGAAATCAGGGAGTTGGTGCTTCCTTCTAGTGGGTGCTAGAGAAAACAGAGAGTTGGTGCTCTCAGCAAGTAGCATCTTGCAAAACTGACGTTGTAGCCTCATTATGAGTTGGTGCTCATATGTATCATAATGTAAAGAATGTAACTATTACTTATCATATAAAGAAAAAGAGTTTTTTACACTGTATGGGTTTCCTCGGGAAATATCTGTCTCTGTGTTTCTCATATATGTGAATGATGTTGAAAGTGCCATTGTTTGTTTCCCTGCATTATTGTGATCATCATTTAGTGTTTCTGCAAAGAGTTTAAAAGAAGCATAATTGTTTAAGCATGGTAACAACTGATTCACCCCCCCCCCTCTCAGTTGTCCAACAATTGGTATCAGATCCAGCCCCTTTTATCTAAGGGTAGATCCTAGAGCTTAAACATGTCAAGCCATGAAGGAAATTCAACCAATAAGGCCCCTCTATTCAATGGAACAAACTTTGCCTTCTG
>ML776900.1:1080485-1106574 GCA_009831015.1 Picea engelmannii | reverse complement strand
AAAAATATTGTTACAAGGTTATGATCTTTTGTACCTGATACATCCCACTGTATACCCTCGGGAAGCACTAAATATGCACTACCCCTGAAATCCACCCCAGCATATGGAAAATCCTCGATCACCACCAGTTTCCTCCTCCACCATGCAAAGAAGTCAACAGTAAATAGAAAGGTTGGGGGTTCATTTCCCAACCTAGGGGAAAGACTAGCCCATCGTTCCATACGGGGCTCAATCGTGGGGCATGCTATCAATGCAACCTACTATTGCATCGGTGGAAATCACTCCAGGAAAATGAAAAATAAGAAGGATCCATACCCAAACTATTTTTTCCTACCCGTTCAACATTTAGAGATCAGCTCCTTAATGTTCCTTAAAAACCCTACACTCCAGTTGAATATCCTAGGCTCCAAGAATTGAATTGCATAGGATATCTGAGACTTGGAAGCAAGATGAGCACTAGTACTTCCTACCAATTTTTTGATCACAAATAGGATGGATCAAAGAGATGAATCCATTAAATCTTTTATGACGATCCTCCCTCCTACCAAGCGTGACCCTAGTATGCAGTATTGGAAAACATATGCCTATGTCAATCATGGAGTGGCCCGATGTCCAGACAAAAGAATAGGTGCTCCTCTCCTCGAGACCCCCATCAAGAAGTACACATCATCCATGTCAATCTCAAGCATGTGTTTTCCTATTCGAGATGTTTTCTCATCATTAACCCAGAACGCGATCAAATATTCGAGTAAAAGAACTTTCCTCATATTTTGGAGTTTGAAGTACTTTAACAAGCCACAGTTTCGTAACATCGCCCTCGCTTGAGGGTATTGTAAGGTAATGATGTCATCAAGTTCATGTTCATGTTCTTTCCATTCAATCATGACTATCTATGTGAAAACCTGCAAATTCATGAATTAATCATCATTAGCTAAGTTTTCAAAGAAAAGAATTACCTTTTTTCAGCCTAGAAATCATTTTTTTTTTTGCACCTAGCGGTCCTTAAAAAATGAGAACAGAGCGCTAGTGTTGCCCAAACGCACACACCAGGGCATTGAAATATCGATCGACACTCCCCTCAATTGCTTGAGGGAGCGTCGATCCAGTTCGGCGCTCTAGGGCTTCCCAAGGAGCCCAAGCTCTTAAATTACAGGTTGAAAATCAATAATAAAAAAAATGTAAATGAATGAGAAAGAGGAGAGAACCAACCTGATCGAGACATATTCGAAAATGTTCGCCCACAGCTCTCGCAATAAACTCCCGACAATCACTCCAAAAGAGGAAAAAATTCAAAGGGAAAAGGAGAATAGTAAAACAAAAGGTGAAAATGATTTTTTGCCCTAATTTGATATTTGATATGTCTAAATTTGGTCATTTTTTCCTCCTTTTTCACATTTTATAAAGTTAATTTTTTGAGTTTTTGTCATTTTAAAAATAAACTGCTAATATCTTTTTCCCACAACAACTTGATTATCAAGGAATTTAAGCAATAATTCTTCGATGACCTTGTAATGCCAATGAGCTTAGTCTTTGTTCTTTTTCGTTCTCGTAAATACATGAAAATGTGACCGAGTATACTTTTATCACTTTTTTGGACTCGTAAAGATTATATGAAAAAGGAACTCCCTAGATTTTCCTTTAATCTCTTTTCAAACTCTCTAAACATGAAAATATTGTCGAGACATCTTGCTTCCTTTCACACTCGATAAAAGGTTTGAAAGGGCGTCTTTTGAGTAATAGTTTATCTCTTTTTCGAACCTCGGAGACTAAAATTACAAAAAAGGACAACCCTGGAGTCGCCTTTAAGTTCTTTTCGAACTCTCTAAACATGAAAAACCACCAAATTTTCCTTCTATGGACTCACAAAATTACACATTGAAAGGACCATCTAGGGACGAACCCTTACTTCTTCCAGTTTGTTAAATAAAGGAAGAGGAACTTACCAAAGGTGAGTTATATCGATGATGTGTTATCATCCTCGAGCTCATTAAATAAAAAAGAGGTACTCATCTATCTAGATGGGAGAAAAAATTGAAGAAAGTGGGTCAACTTTCTTGAGAACTTTTTAGGCAATTCTTGTAGTCTCCCTTGAACATGGCACTCATTCTCAAGTTTTACCATACACTTGTATAATCCATTAAACCTCCACACTGAACGAATCCTACAAGTATTTCTACTCCTTTGACCCATCCAACGAATGCCTCAACACTCACTATATTATTTTTTTGTCCACTCTATGTTTATGCTGCCAAATCTTACATCGTGCCTCGGTGTTCAAGGGAAGTTTCCACCTCAAGAGTCAACCATCCACAAAATTACCAGTTTCCATAATCATGTTAGTCTGTGTTCATATACTATATCTTATCACCTCCATGAGACAAGTTTTGTGTCGACTGATGGGGGATACATCAATGCCCTCCTTTGATGAGTCTTTTCCTGTCAACTTCAACAAATTATCCAGTAAATAGACTTAGGAACACATCAATACCTTGGGATCTGCATGCCTCAATGATAGGCCTCCTCGCATTCGGTAGTGGGTACTCATCAATGACCCCTGACCGACTGATTCCGCTAATGTTTGACTTCAACTCATTTTTCACATTCAGTGGATTGTACTTTAAAAAGTACCTTGAAAATCATCGATGTCAATGGTGATTTATCTCGCACTTGGTAATGGTATAACTCAATGATCGGTAATAAAGTGGTTTCTACCATGTTCATCATCAAATCATTTATTCACATGGATAAATCCATACTACATTGGGATTGGGACGAAGACCCTGGGTTGAGCATTCACTATGTTATGTGCTCTGCCCAGGCTGTGAAGGAAGTCATTTGAGCATGTTGATATATATGTTGTCACATAGATCCACATTGTATTGGTTCGTGGCTATGTTTTATCATCTCATAGCTCCACTGTGTATTTTGCATGGCTACGATCAGTTCATGTCATGGAGGTATGGATCCACATTGTGTCTCTGGTGGACATACCTTTAGTTAATATCATCATGGATCCGCGGTGTATTTATTGGTGGCCATACTTTGAGTCACTTTTAGTTCGAGCATAGGTATGTCTGCCTCGGGAATGGAACAGATATTAACATCGTTTGATGGTTGTCTACAGCTTATACTAGGTTCCCCGACTCCATACCCTTGCTTTGAAGAATCTACAAAGTGTTTTAGCCATCAGCTTTCATCTTCTGACTTCACACTTTGGGGGGAAATATGTTACACATCAAAATTCCTCACTATGACAATGTTACATCCTCATTGTCACAAGTGTCGTAAGTGTTGCACTTTTTTTGCAAGTGTCGTAGGTGTCGCATTCTCTTTCCGTAAGTGTCGCATCATGAATGACACCATGAAAACACTTGATACAACCCCTAAAACATGTTAGAAGAAGAATCTCCATCATCTAATAGTCGGAACAAATGTTTTTCTATGGGAATTGCTCATCTTGGCAACTTTTGGGAAGATCAATGCTCCCCTGCTCATACACAGGGAGCTTTAGCGCTCCTTGACCATCTTAGGGGGAGCGTTGTAGTGCTTTGTTTCCCATTCTTAGGGAGCATTGAATTGGTTGAAGAAATCTTGGAAAATTTTCCCGTTTTCTTCTAAAGCCGGCTATGGATGGATCGAGTTCGTTTGGCTTGAATCCAACTCCTGGGTTGCATCTAAGGGAGATATCATAACTATTGGAGCCATATCCTCAACTAATTCCAAATATACCCAAGGTGGTTTAGCCTCTCAAAACCTATAAATGGAAGCATTCTCATGGTGAACAAGAGATAAAAAAAAATAATCAAAGCATTGTTATTTTGACTGTGGATCTTTCGAGCAAGGGTTAGATGAGGAGGACTTGGAGAGGTTGTTGCAACGTCATCTGAAGATTGTAATTTTCCATTTGAAGTTCTCATTAATACACTTGGCCTATTTTATTCTATTATGTGTTCACACGTGCTTGTCTATGCTTGTCTTAATATTCATAGATCGATTGGTTTTATCTAATACATTAGAGTAGGTGATAGTCCCTTGTTTCTTGTTGTCCATTGCAGGTATTGTTTGGAACTTGCGGATTGGAGTATCTTGGACAAACGTCGTAAATGAGGTACATCATACTTCCCCTCCTTCTCTCTTTTTCGATGGATAAAATGAATCTATATGAATGGTAGTGTCCAAAGCTATTTTTTTTTCTTGGTAGAGGGGTCTATACTCTAAGGGAAAGTTCACCTGTCCGCAGGGGAATATTTCTATAACAATATGTGATTTACAAGTGAATTGAAACCATTTCATATTATGAATACATGAATGATGAGGATGGTATCTTGGAGAAAGTTGAGTGGCCCACGGAGAAGGAGATGTAAGGAAGAGCACTGAGAAAGTGGCAATTGATCGAGTCCATGTGCTAAATTATGAGAGGCACTGAATGGTGACCTATGTTTTTTCCTCTGCAAAGCAAAACCTCCACAAAATTTTATCGTGGAGGTTTATATATGTAGTTTGTGAATTAAATTGTTTTTCTTCTATCTGTTATTGTTGTGGTTGGTGCTTCTATGCTCAGTGTCGTCAACGTATCTGATTCACATAAAATCATTTTTAGGCACATATATATAGATAAATTGAATTTAAAGTATAAAACACAAACATATATAACTAATTTGTATTTATCAAAAAGTGAAAATAGTTTTTGTTTGCAAAAAAAAAGTGAAAAAGTAACCAGTGTTATTAACAAACACATACGCATCGCTTACGGTGCTCCCTATTAGATGTAAGGCACTGAAAAGAAGTGTGTTAAATATAGCACATCGATACATCATTGTTAGTCAAGAACCGATATCTATAGCAGTGTGTTGTGATATACAACGCATCAGTTAAGGGTTGTCATACAAAACAACCCACGATAGTGAATGTTAAACCAAGTAGACTTTGTTAATGTTAAACCAAGTAGTGTGCTTGGTTATATTAAACATGTTTAATATCTATGTTTCTTTGACCACCAGACACTTTTAACCAATGTGTTATATTTTCTTGACACATTGTTAACGAGCGCATTTTAAAAGACGCACCACAGTCATAATTTTTAAAATATTTTTCCTGGTGCAACTCACTTAACCGCACCGATACATTTCATTTAACGTAACACATCGACACTCCATTTTAGCTTTGTATGGATTTATACTGGTGCATTTATTTTATAACACATCGGTAATGAGGCATCCCATGAAATGAACCGATATTGTAAATTATTATGTATTTTGCTCGTTGTGTTGTAGTACACATCATTGATGCATGTTATCTATTTGACGCACCGTGGAGGAATTTTTTTTTTTCAAAAACTTGGCGGCGCGTTCAATTAATAGAATGCACTGGTGTGTTTATCTCAATTGGTGCACTACCTAGCATCTTAGTGGTGCTTACCATAAGACTCACTACATTGATAATTTGTGAAATTTTGGCCCGGTGTCGTGCTCTTTACATTACTAGTGTGTTGTTTGGATCCAGGCGCATCGACAAGTGAAATTGTTTTATATCAACTTAAGCAGTGTGATGTGTTAATATAGATGCATTGGTGCTACCATGCTATTAGAGAATCGATGTTTTGTTTAATGGTGTGTTATGTTGTCAAGAGAACCAGTTATGGGGCATCCACCAAAATGCCCTGGTGCGTTTGGTTAACATAAACTCACCGCCGACCCATTTTTTATGAAATGTGTTCACGACAATTTAATTTCACTAATTGACAATATCGGTGCGTTGTAGTTTCCATAGCACCAAATTGATGTTTAGCGGTGTGTCGTATAGTATAACATACCAGTGCGGTTTGTGTCAGTCTTAGAACATAAGTCAAAATTTCGAATAAAGATTCAAATTTTGAATCCTTTTTAATTTGTTCCTATTTTTTGTCATTTATTAATAAAATTTAGCATTAGAATTACCATTTTGAACTTCAAAGTATTCAAGGAAAAGCAAACTTTTTGTGAATGTTCATAAAAAATTACGCAGAGATTATAAAATGCTTCATACACCTTTTTAAGAAAGCAATTCCATTTGTGTGGGATGATCAAGCGCAACGATCCTTTGATGCTTTGAAAAAATCTCTCATGTCATCCTCACTACTCAATCCTCTGGATTATAATATGGACTTTCTTTTGTATATTATAGCATCTGAATCAACCATTGGTATGGTCTTAGTTCAGGAAGATGGATCACGTCAGGAGCATGTGATCTATTACTTGAGTAAAGGGCTTACTATAATGGAGTTAAGATATGATCATAATGAGAATTCGGCATTGGTAGTTGTTCATGATGTCCAAAGGCTTCGACATTACATCCTTTCAAGACATACAATAGTTATAACAGATTTTCACCCCATGTAGCATCTCTTGACCAATGAATATTTGGGGACAAGTATTCCAAATGGATTTTCATATTGCAAGAGTTTGACTTGGAATTAATATCATCGAAATCTAAGAAGTTTGTAGCTTTTGTTGAGCTTATGTCGGAGCTACCTCATGACATTGGGGAACCCATGGCTAAYGAATCCTTGTTGGAGGAACAAATKTTCCTCATTGCCACTACCAACCCCTAGTATGGATATATACTTGTGTATCTTCAAACTCAAGAAGTTTGGTTCTCACCTCTCTCATGACGTGAATCGGGGTATTCACCATCAAGCTCAGAAATACCTYATCATCAATGATATCTTGTATCATCGAGAGGTAGACTTTATTTTGCACCAGTGTCTAGCCCATGAAAAGGTCGATAAAGTTTGAATGATTGTAATAATGAAGCATGTGGTGGTAATATTTTTGGGATGGAAACAATCTAGAAAWTTTTGTTTCAGGGTACTTCTAGCTGTCAATATTTAATGATTGTATGAAAGTCATCAAGAAGTGTCATCCTTGCAAGGCTTTGACTACTAATAGAYGTACTCACCCTGCTCCTTTGCACCCTATCATCACCGTCGAACMCTTTGCAAAATTGGTTGTGGATTTTATGGAGTGTCGTCYTGCTTCTACGAATGGTAATAAGTACATTATTGTGGATGTCGACTATAATACCAAGTCGGTGGATGCCATGTTGACCTTTGTGAATCATGGTAAGATGACATTGATTTTCATATTCAATCACGTTATTGCTAGTTTCAAAGTGCCTAGAGAGATCGTTACAAATCATGGTTCACACTTTCAAAAGAAAATGATGATGAAATTAGCTACACAGTTGGGTTTCTATCAAGACCATTCATCACCCTACTATCCTCAGGCCAATGGTCAGGTAGAATCCATTAACAAGGTTTTGAAGACTATGCTTTAGAAGATAGTCAATAAGAATATATCCAACTATCATTTCATGATTTTTTGAGTTCTATGGACATACCCGACCTAAAAATGCATGATAGGATGATGCAAAACTAAGGAATGATACGAAATATAGGCTTGTTTTCATAGTTACCTTGATTGCAATATGCTCATGGTTGTTGTTTAATACAAAAGTGACCATCCTAGAAGTTGCACAATTTTTGTAATGTAGAGCACAAAATCTCCAAAACATGGTTATTGTATAACCGCCCTAGTTGTTGTAGAAATAGACAAGTTAAAAAAATAGTTTCATATTTTTATCATAACAAGGGCATATGAAGTCAAATGAAGACAAAAATTGGATTGGGATTAGCTAGGACATATCTACATATATCCATCAAATTTCACCCCTAGATTCATCCATTTACCCCTAAAAAATGTGAAATGGTTGTAAATGTTAGTCATGCATTAGGAAATGTGAAATGGTGTTGAAATCCTAAGGATTGTATAACTATAGAGGCATTAGAGGAACACTATGGAAGGACATTTTTTTTTAACTAGAATTGAACTTAGTATATAGTAATAAGGGGTGTGTTGAATCAAACAACTAGCAAAAGTATTATAAAAAGAGGCTTCCATCCCATCAAAAATTCTAGAACTATAAAAATGGGCAAAATAAGTTTATTGGAACTAGTATTATGCTCATCGGAGTTGATTACATCTTTATAGAAACTGCCTAAACACCAAATGAATTTTTAAAACATTCATTAGTTTGAAGAGATAGAGTCTGGAATTTTTGGCACTCTAGGAGGGGGAAGGTACCCTTCCTTTGTTTCCATAGGGGAAATACCTTTGTCACTAGTGCATGTGCCATTATTGGCCCCTTCTTCTTGAGGAAGCATTCTGCCCTGAACATAAGAAGTAGAGACCATAGGTTGGGGATTGAGCTATGACTTTATCTACTAATTTTCAGATTACATGACATCCATTCTCCTAATGAGAGAAGTCGGAGCCACCTCTGTTTCCTGATTTTTGGAAATGGTCAGGTTGGTTAGAGCCTGCTCAAAATCTCAAAATTTTCTAGAAAGATAATGAAGAGCTGAAATATTTGACTAGGTAGTTTCTTTATGACGCTTAAGAACCTGCCTGAAGTCATTCCAAGATGGCTCCATAGATGGAGACTGGAGAGAAACAAAATAAAAACCTAGTTCTTTGAATTTCCCAAGTCGCAAACCCAAATAAAATACAAGGAATAACCACGACGAAGAGGATTCGTAGTGAAATTACTAGGAAGATTTCTAGAGCTCAAGATCGAAAGAAGAAAGGTCACAAAATCCCAAGAGTTGGCCGCATCAACCAACCAAATAAGGTTGAGAGTTCACTCTAAGACCAATTGGCTAGATTGAACCACACATGAGTTGTCAAGAAGAACCTCCTATTTGTTTAGCTTGATCTTCCTCCGCATGAAAACCTTCGTTGCATGTTGAATAATGCTACCAAAAAAATTTCCTGTAGACGAAATGACCATTGCAGAACCCACCGGACCCACTAAAAATCTTGGATGCCACACTTCTGAGAGAAAGATCGCACGGGGGAATTTAATCCCCAAGTGTGCAAGGGGGGGATCACATCACCCTAGAGCCTCCATTTTCCAATTCA
Source organism: Picea engelmannii (assembly GCA_009831015.1). Taxonomy (NCBI): domain Eukaryota; kingdom Viridiplantae; phylum Streptophyta; class Pinopsida; order Pinales; family Pinaceae; genus Picea; species Picea engelmannii. Next base: position 1,097,617 of record ML776900.1, on the reverse strand, counting down.
TGGGCACACAAAACGAAAGGGGGGGAGACATCAAGGAAGGACATTAACCTCCTTAACACCATTCACAACCAATTGAACCTTTTCCAAGCTAGTGCCTTCCTTGTCTCTTTTGTCAACAAGTGAGTTCAAGTTCTGTTTGACATGGAATATTTTGAAATCATCAAACATTATACTTAGAGAAATAATGCAATTTATTATATCATTGAAAAGATTGCTTCTAGATTGAGCTCTTTTGGTGACATCTCGAATCGCCATCATTGAATCACCAAAAACTATTATCTTAGAGATATTCCTTTCCTTGGAAATATTCAGTCCCTATAAAAGAGCATAGGCTTCAATAATGTTGTTAGATGTAGCTCCCAATCTCCACGAATAGTGAGTGACAATATTCCCTCCATGATCAAGGAGACTCCCATCCAAACCTGCCACCCCAATGGAAGGACATTTATGAGTACGCACAAGTCAAGCAAATAAAGAGGATTGCAACAAAGGCTCAATGGATTGAAGATTAATGGTGCATGGTTGAGGGAATTCATCTATCTAATAGTGAAGCATGTTAGAGATCCAAGTGCAATGTTTACTCGCCACGTGTCCCTTTTGCTTCATCCATAAGGTTTTATTAAACAGGATGAAGAAGGAGGAAGTTCTTGAAGAATTCACTATCAAATTTGCTCAAGATCATTGTTGAAGAAGACTCAAAACTGAAAAACACAACATCAAGCACAACGATTTGGCTTTGAATATAGAAGAGGTATCCAATATTGACAACATGTTTTGAGACTCAATGAGAAAAAGGATGGGCTCCTTGTCCATGGTGGAGGAATCAAATATTGTTGCTAACATTGAGTATATATTTTGTAGAGAAGAGGAAGAAAACCATGTTCAAGTTGGAAGTTGTTGTAAAAGATTGAAAGGATGATTACGACCGAGGAAGGCCTCATCCACAACATTGCAATGGTGTACCAAAGCTTTTAAAAATCTATGTTTCAAAGAAATAGTAAGGACACTAAAAAATATCTTATTGAGAGAGTGCAGCTATTCTTTTATCCTGCATGTAATTTCCTCTTATTGCTAAAAGACTGAATGAGCCATTATTTTTTGGTTTTCCCAAGATTTGGTTTCTAGGGTATATATATGTTATTGTTGTGTGGATGATTGTTTACTTTAGAATTGTTTATGCAATTTATTTCAATTTGTAAATTATGATTATAGTCATTTAATACAACAAAATAACAAGCATAAATATACCAATTAAACTTTGCATTTTAGTATCCCTATTGGTGAGACAAATGGGCCATAGGCCTACTATTTATAGATCATACGGTAATAGAACCCAAGTTCAAGACACTTGGAGAAAATTGGTGTTGTAGATTTTGCAAGACTCAAAATCCTAAAATAGGCATATGCGATCTGAAATGAATTCGGTGTAATGAATCCAGTTTTTCACCTAACCTCGGGTTGAGTTAAATACACAAATCACAAAAAATGCACGGGGAGATGTTGTGGAATCAAGGGATGTTGCAAAATGTAAACAAGACAAGATAAAAATTAGTTTCATATTTTTAGCATAAAGGGGGCATACAAAGTTGGATGAAGATGAAATTTGGACTAGGATTAGCTAGCACATATCCGCACATGTCCACCAAATTTCAACGTTAGATTCATTTGTTTACCCCTTAAAATGTGAAATGGTTGTAGATGTAATTTTCTTATAACTTAGTTGTATGATGTTTGTTGGTAGTGAAATTTTTACGACATGTAGCTAACAACCATTTCCACATGACCACCAAATCTCAACATCATATTTGTTCATCTCATCTCCCATAAGGCTAGAACATATTCGCGTATGTTGGATGGAGAATGAAATGGGAATCTCTTGACATTCTTGAAGGCAAACCATTTTGCATCTCTTCCAAGGGAGCATAAACAAATTGGGAAAGGAATGTGAATGGCCATTAGAGATAAGGAAAGGAAAAATATGGTGTTCAAAACCTAAAGGATATAGAACTACAAAGGCATTGGAGGAAGCATCGTGAAAGGACATTTTTGAGTAAGCAAAAATTGAGCAAATAAAGAGGACTACCTAAAGGCTGAATAGATGAAGATTATCAACCTGTGGTTGAGGGAGTTGGTTTATCTCACAGTGAAGCATGGAAGAGATGTTGAAAGATTGGCTATCATTGAATTGTTGATAGATTGGTTGTCATTGATGTCAACCCTTGAACATGAAGTTAACAAGTTGCATGTCAAGGTAAAGTAGTTGTAAATAGAAGTTAAAAAGTTGCATGTCAGTTGCATGTTAAAGTAACCATAAACAAAATTTGACAAGTTGCATGTCAGTTGCATGTCATCATGATATTCTCATTAAAACACAGAGAAGAGTCAATTGGAGATTACTTCTATGAATACTAATTGGCAGATCAGAGGCAATGAGTCGAAGTCAACAAAGTCTGGTGAAGGAAGAAGTTTGCAGGAGGTGAGCGTATAGAGAAAAGGTCAGAGATGCAGGTTCTTTGCATAAATCTATGGGTTTCGGGAGGAAAAACGCGGACATTCGTGGGCTGCAGTGGGGAAAAGCGCAAACATTTTTGGGCTACAATGGAGAAAAGATTAGACCTGTGAAGAAAAGTTGTTGAAGATTAGGGATATAGAACTCAGGTCAGCTACACATTAAAGGTATGTCTTCCTATGTGTGTTAGGGTATGTATTCTGAAGAAATCAGAAACGGACATGTCTTAGTGATTCATAAGAATTTGATTTGGAGAAATCTCTTATGGATCTTTGTATGATGTATGTGTGGTTGTAATCTTGATGAGATATTGAAATTAGTAACAACAACAGAAGTATCAGAAACAATAGCAGCAACATAAGTATCAAAAACATCTGCAACAACAGGTTATCAGTTACAGTGATAGAGGTAATGACAAATTGATCTACATTTATATTTCAGGGCGGTTGGACAGAGCAAGGAAAGGGGGTTGTAGCCTCCTTCTGGTTGGAGCCAGTAAATTAGGGAGTTGAAGCTTCCTTGAGGTTGCAACCTAGAAATAGGGGGTCGGAGCCTCCTTCCAGTTGTAGCTGGAAAAATAGGAAGTTGGTGCTTCCAATGAATGTACTCTTTGATAAATAAGAAAAGCATTATGTGGTTTTCTCACACGTTGGTTTTCAACGTAAAATTCTAGTTTACTATGTTTATGTTGTGTTTATGCATTTAATTATGGTGTTGATGATATATTGAATTCTATTGGAAATTTTATATTGTGATTAAAAATATTAATTGTGCTCATACTGATTCACCGCCCCTCTCAGTATTCCAACAATTGGTATCAAATCAGGTCCTTCAAGAAGCAGTCTAACCACTAGAAGGAGATCGTGGAATACGCTAAGATTGGAGCACCAATGTTCGATGGTTAGAACTATACCTTCTGGAATAAAAGGATGAAAACTTTTTTACAGGGATATGGATTTGATGTTTGGAAATTAGTAGTAGATGGGTATATAGCACCATCCACTCCCCTAACCGACAGGGATGGAAATAAACTTAGCGAAAATAACTCAAAGACTAAAGGTATTATTTTGAGCAGTCTAGTTGATTCAGTATTTGTCAAGGTTATGCATTTTGACAGTGCAAAGGATCTTTGCGATAAACTCCAAAAGATTTATGAAGAGGATGCTAAAGTTAAGGGAGCTAAGCTTCAAACAATTGAAGATGAGGGAATATGCAGACATTACAACCTACCTTCTGTGAGTTGACGAAATAGTTAACACTATTAAGGGATTGGGAGTAGAATTTGATGAATCAATAGTTGTTCAAAAGGTATTGAGGTCTCTTCCTATGAGATTTGATCCTAAAATATCAACCCTCGAAGAAAGAGCAGATCTCGGTACATTGAGCATGGCTAAGCTACATGGAATATTTACAGCCTGTGAAATGAGAACAGAAAAGGAGAACCCAGTCACGAAGAGAGCAACTTTCAAGGCATCCAAGAAGATAAAGAAGAAGAACAAGTAAAAGTCAAAACTAGGTTGCAGTTGTAGTGATGATTTAGACGAAGATGAAGAGATGGATAACTTCGTAAGGAAATTACAAAAAGGAACCGACAAGTATAAAGGTATGCTTCCATTGAAATGTTTTAATTGTGGTGGTATTGGTCATTTTTCTTCTAAATGTCCTCATAAGAATAAAGATAGCAATGAAGTAGAATACTACAAATGCAACAATTTTGGACACATAGCGAAGAATTATAGATTGACTATTCCACCCAAGGAACCAAAGCAGAACATTAACAGTTAGATATCAAAACCACAAAAGATATGGAAAAGAAAGAAGAATCAATGCTTACTTGCTCTACAAGCCCAACACGGGAAAACTGATTGGTATGTTGACAGTGGTTGTTCAAAGCATATGAAAAGTGACAACAACATGTTTCTTACTCTAAAGTGTTATAATTTTAGAAGTTACGGATATCTTATTTAACAATCATTAACAATTTCAATAGGATCACTAAAAGATAAACAATCACAAAACACAAGATATATCCCGGAAACCCTCGTGGGGGAGAAAACCCAACAACCAATTTTTCAGTATAGATTCCTTCAACCAGTACAATGTCACGTTATAGCTCTTCACAAATAGACCAAGAGCAAGATACCAAAGATCAAGAAACCAAGACCTCCTACACTAGATCTCCTTCACTATGCTCCAAATGCACAAGAGAAGGCGAGTTGTGTGTGTATACAAATGAGAGGAACTCAACCTCTATTTATACACATAGCTTAACTCCTGAAAAGATGCAACCCTAAGAGGGGTCGTTTTTACTTTTACAATAAGGATAACAATAAAATAATAATTTCTTTTGATCTGATTTATACAATAAGATTACAATAACCTTCTTAAGGTTTGACCAAGACAAATACAAAAGAATATCTTTCGTAGTTACATCAAAATATCAACACTCCCTCTTAACTAGGAAGGTATTCTTTGTTTCCACACAAGCTCGTGACCATTGACTATTGAGTATATGAATCTATACATCATCGAATATCCATAGTACAACATGAATTCATAGCCAATGCAACCAAGGCCTGTGGGTAGCTCTCAAATAGCTTCAACATGTCACCATGACATCCACTACCCTACAATGCATTTGTACCTCATCATGTGCACCCATGTGACTTCACAACCAATGCATCCAAGGCCTGTGGGTGGCTTTCAAATAGCTACAACATGTCCCGAGGACATCCACTACCTTGCAATGCATTTGTACCTCATCACTCCCTCTGAAGAGGGACCACACCAAGCTTGTCCCTGAAGTGCTCAAACTTCATCCTCAACAGTGGCTTGGTCAACAAGTCTACAACCTTCTCCTTGGTAGTTGTTGTTCCAGAGTCTGTACTTAAGGATAAAAAGTCAGGGTCTAGGCATCCGAAAGTGAGTAAAATATAAAAAGGGGAAGAATCAACCTTCGGGAAAGGAAGCTAAGGCTGATTTCTAAGTTGTCTTTGTCTCGCTTCCAAATGGTCCTGGATGCTTATATCTCGTTCAATTGTGGCCCATGAACGTTCGAGTTCTACTCGGGTGATGGCAGTTTTAAGTATTGTGTCAAAAAGGTTTAAAGTGATGCTAGTTTGATCTGATAGGCCAGGTTCAATGTTGGGTTGTCTTGCAATGGGCATAGTCATGGAGGAACAGAAATTGAAAAGAAAGTTCAAGTTTTAAAATGCTACTTCAATTTTTTGACCGTATAAAAGAGAATTTATGAATCCGATGTTAAAGGTAGAACACAAACCAAAGGCTTTCTCCCGTAACCGATTTAACTTTTTAAAGAATCATGTATGAAATGTGAGAAAACATTAAGTTGTCGACAATGTGAGTCTCCCATCAAGGGAGAATCTCACCCTGTAAACAGAAGAAGAAAAAGACAAGAAGAAATGTGATGAAGCATAAAATATAGAGATCTAAAAAGTTCACAGGTCTTGTACCTGCTGATAGTCGATACAGAGGAAAAACTACAAATGATTAGACGACTAAACAGTTGGTCACCAAAGTAGAAGTTGTACTAAATTGTAGCTAAGCATTCATCAGAGATATATATGCGAAATGAAATTTAATATAAGATAACAGAGAAAACAAAACTCATAACTCAGTCTTCACGGAATCAGGAATCTTCGGATTTCTTTGTATTAATTTTCAAAGGGAAAAAAGTCTCTATTACAATTTCCCAAGAAATATCTAGCCTCTGTTCTCACTTCAAAATGCATATTTATACAAACTTCTAAACATTCGAATTTCAAACGTTCCAGAAATTTTTGGTTACAAAATGGGAAATTTAAGCATTTCACTTCTTTGTCTTTATCCTCCTTCATGCGGGCAGAGCACCTTCCTTTCTTTACTCTTCTTTCTCCAGAAATAGAACAAAATAACACTTGTCATCATTTGACGCCAGACACCTGCCCTTTTGCCTGCCCAATGCAATTGACACACTTTTCGATCAATTGGGCTATCAACTTTGAAGGCTCTGTTTGGTTGTTTGCCTCAAAAGTGTAACAATCCTTCGCTAACTGTGGCAACCTTTCTCCTACTTGTCGGTCTTCAGTGATGATAGAACATAACTATACACTTGGTTTTATTAACCATTTTTCCACTTGGACAATATCAATTTGGCTTATCTGTGATATTTCAGCCTGCTCTTTTTCCTCATTCTCCTTGATATCGAGCAGGTGCTTGGCTATAAACTTGGCATTGTACACGAAGTTTGGTGTGGGTGACAACTGATACATTGCCTGCAAATGTTCTAGTCTAAAAGTCCCAATCGTCACCTTCTGCTCGCTGATAATAGTCCTGGTCAAGATATCCACATGGTCTAGCGCCCATCTGATCATATCATAATAGGGAAGGAGTTGTGGCCTTGCCGCTATTTTGTGCATCTCTACTTGAATGAAGATTTTGTATTTGGTGGCCAAATCATCCTTCTTGTTATCACTGGAATCATCTGAACAATTCACCGATTCGGACTGAAGAATGTCGGAGATGTATGTCCAGGTTTTGACAGTATTAACACTTCAGGGTGAAGTATCGAAAACAACATCTGAGCCCTGACCTGAACTCTCGGCAGCCGCCTTAGACGCTTTTCGTGAATCCATGATAGAGAACTCTATACTCAGATCTCCTGTAGTAAGAATTGTAAATACAGGCAGAAGTTATCCTGATGAAAAATCTCTCCACGCAAAATAGAAATAAAATTGAAATAATGAAAGAAACTCCCTTGCTTTGATCTTTCAACTTTGCGTGAATCCTTGCTGATAGAATGGTCAAGTCATTTAATGGAAAGATTTAGGCGTGAAATGAGATCTTATTTTCCATTAACTCATCAAGATTCAAATCAATGCCATAAATGTTTAAAAGATTTGTGATAATAAAGAAATGCGGAAACATTCAAAAATCTCATCTGTAGACTATGTATGTTAAAGGTCCTTTAAGGCATTAATTAATTCAGTTAAGTCCCTTCAATTTTGTACTTTCAGCCCTTGAAACCTCTTTTTGGCGTTCACCGTATCGAATGATTTCGTTCCTAGTCTTGGAGTCCAAAATACCCGAAATCGCGATGGCACGATTTAGCCTTTTACCCGTGAAGTTGCCCAAGCTTTTAGTTAATCCATGTCTAAAGAAGGAAATTGCGACTTCGTGGATCAGAGTCGCAAAGATGTGGATTTTGGAGGGAGCAATCGTCGAGTCGTGAAAGCACGATAATGTTTAAGCAAGTTTTAAAGGATTTACTCTTGACACTAACTAGGGTAACTTTTGGAACCGTTTCGCGACTTCGCATATCGAAGTTTGAAAACCATGTGACTTGTAACTCCCGAAGCGCGATAGCACGAGGTAATAAAAGTGATAAACTTGCTTAACAGTTAAGTGACGGTGATTTAGAACTATAACGACCATCGCCACTTCGCATGTCGAGATACTGAGGCTTTCAGTGGGTAAAGATCATGAAGTAAAAGACAGCCTGAAAACCAACTTTTGATTTTAAGAATTATATTTCAACCACTTGGAAAAGGTGGCTCCAACAGTAGTCATGTACTAGAGCCTCATTTCTCCCCTCTGCATTATCCCTGATATAGTGATATTTGATCTCGATATGCTTCGACCTATCATGGAACACCAGATTCTCGGACAACTTCATGCAACTCTGGTTGTCACACAAAATGCAACTCGCCTCCAGTTTGAGACCAAATAACCCAAACAAAATCTTCTGAAGCCACACCGCTTCTCTACATGTTGCACATGATGCCACATATTCAGCCTCAACCATACTAAGTACTACACATGACTGCTTCCTGCTACTCCACGAAACCATACTGGAGCCTAGACTGAAGCAATATATCGAAGTGCTCTTTTGATCGGGAATAATGTCAACCCAATCTGAATCCAAATATCCATATAACCTGAACTCATGGTCTGTCACATACCTGAGACCATAATCCAATGTACCCTTAAGGTACCTTATCACATGTTTTGATGTGACCAAATGAAATTGCCTGGGCTGCTCCATATATTGACTCAGGGTGTTCACAACAAAACATATATCCAGGCTCGTGTTCGTCAAGCACATCAACGAACACACCATATGCCTGTATAAAGTAACATCCACAGTATCTGAAGTCGTATCGTGCAACAACTTCAGATTTGATACCATAGGTGTAGCCATTACCTTGCAATCCAACATCCTGAACATCTTCAAGATTTCCACTGCATACTTCCCTTGATTAAGAAAGATCTCATTCTATGTTTTCCATACCTCAAGACCCAAAAAGTAATGCATCATCCTAAGATATTTCATCTCAAACTCAGCAACCAGTTTTCTCTTACACTTTGAGATGAGCTTTTCCACACCTGTTAGAAACGTGGCATCCACGTACAATAGTAGTATTACTAGACCATCATCCACAACCTTAAAGTAAAGGTTAGGATCTGCACTGCTCTTTGGAAATCCTAAGCTCATTAGAAAAATGTTGACCTTCCATACCATGCTTTGGGTGCCTACTTTAATCCATATAAATCCTTCTTCAATCTGTACACATGTGTCTCCCTGTCATGTACCTCAAACCCTTATGGCTACTCCACATATACTTCCTCTTTTATTTCACCATTTAAGAAGGTTGTCTTCACATCCATCTGATGCACCTTCCATTTCATTATTGTGACCAACGAAAGTATAGTCCTAATCGAGGTATATCTTTCCACGGGAGAAATTTTCTCCTCATAGTCAATGCCCTCCTTCTGAGAGAATCCTCGAGACACAAATATAGCCTTATACTTTTCAATACTGCCATCAGCTGCATGTTTTTTTTTATAGATCCATTTTGAACTTACTATTGATTTCTCCTTCAATCTAGGGACCACATCCCAAACATCATTCTTTACTGTGGATTGATATTCCTCCCCCATGGCATCCTTCCATACCCTCTTTTTTGCAACCTCTTCATAACTGGGTAGTTCTGCATCCATGATATCATACAAGCATTCCATATAGCTAGAATACGGTTTCAGCTTCTTAATTTCCCTGAGATATTTTTATGGGGCACCATATCTTTATACAACTCTGATGAGCTCGTGTGCCCAAGCTAGTCTTCTCTTGCGAAAAGGCATCTCTGATGGTCTTTGAGGTTCTGCCATGTCATTATCCTCATGAATCACTTCCTCTGGTTCAACTGCTTCTGCCTCTGGAACTCTAGTAACTTCATTCTTCTCTTCATGAACCTCTTTTGCACAATCATGTTTTGATTTGTTGAAAGTTGCACTCTCATTGAAGGTGACATCTCGACTAATCTCAACTTTCCGGTGACCGGGAATATATATCTTGTATGCCTTCGATGTGTCACTGTAACCAACAAATATGCCATTCTTTCTGGATGGATCCAATTTTGTCCTCTTTTCCTTGGGGACATACACAAATACAGGGCAGCTAAATATCCTTAGATGGCTAAAATCCGACTTCTCTCCTGAAAAAATATCCTCTAGTGTCTTGTTTTCAAGTACTTTGTGGGGACTTATGTTCTGCATGTACAATACAGTCTTTGTTGCTTCTGCCCACAAATGCATAGGTAGATCTTGATCATGGATCGTATCCTTCAGTGCGTCCATGATCGTTTGATTCTTCCTTTCTGCAACTCCATTATGTTCAGGATTGTAGGGAGTAGAAAGCTCCCTCTTAATCCCATCTTCCTTGCAATATTCTTTGAATTCCTCTGACGTGAATTCTCCTCCATTATCTGATCGCAAGGTATTTATCTTCTACTCTATCAGGTTTTCTACCAGTTCCTTAAATTCTTTGAATTTGCCAAACACTCCATTCTTTGCCTTCAACAAAAAGATCCAAGTTTTACGTGAGTAATCATTGATAAAAGACACATAATATACATACCCGCTTAGTGAAGTTGTTGACATCGGTCCACACACATCCGAGTGCACAATGCCCAATACTCTTTTGGCTCTGTTATCGCTACTGGGAGAGGAGTGCTTCATGTTCTTTCCTTATGCGCAACCTTTATACACGTCATCTAGTTTTGCCTGGATCTCTAGTAGTCTCATCACCATCTTGCTCACACTCGGTAGGACCTTGTAATGTAGGTGATCAAATATCATATGCCATAATTCACTGGGATTCACAATGTCATGAATTAATGTTGAATCTGATCACCCTTTCAATTTGTAGATTCCTCCCTCTTGAAATCCAATCACCACAACATCATCAAAAGTCTTCCCTCTAGGCCACATAAGAAATTGTCCATCAACAAATGCAACTTTGTAACCCTTCTCATCCAATCCTTAAATCGAGAGAAGGTTCTTGTTCAATCTAAGAACACAGAGAACTTCCTTTATCTTCATTGGCTTTCATGAGTCTAACTTGTAGGAGGCTTCTCCTACTCCTTTGATCGGATATTGATAGTCATCTCCCAATTTCACCTTATGTGGTTAATCCTTATGAGTAAGGTTAGACAAGGAGTCTTTATAACCTATGATGTGCTTGGAAGAACCATTGTCCACTAGCCAAATGTCACTTCCATGAGTGATAGTTCATGTAAGGGATGAGATAAGAACATACTCCTCATCACTTGATTCATCTTCCTTTGCAACCTTCTTGGGTGGTTTGTTATCTTCAACTATATGAGCATGATGCCTTTTAACTCATTTCTTTTCCCTTGGTATCTGAACGAGGGAACAATTCCTAGCAATGTGTCCCATTTTCTAACAACAGAAACATCTGGCATTTGGGTTATTTCTTCGGCCCTTCTAAAACTTCTTGGGTGAAGAGGGTTCTTTCTTGCTCTTTCCTTTCCTGGTGTGGGCGGCTAGGGATTGATCATCATCTATCATCTTCTCTTCTCTTGTTGTCGTCAGTGTTTCTTCTTGGTTGCAATCTTCCCATAGCCTACTGAACTTGGGTAGCTTCCTTCTTGAGCATATCCCTTGAATAAATGCATCCCATGACCTTGGGAGGCTATTCAAGGTGGTCATCACCATTTCTTCTCCATCCATTGTATCACCAATGGCTTCTATCTACTCCTTGATCTAGTTCACTCTTGAGAAGTAAGAGTGGATGGTTTCTGAATTTTTCATCCTCATGTTCTTTAACTGAGTTCTCAAGGTCATTCTTTGGTTGATGTTGTTTCCTTCAAATAGTCGGGTTAAGGAATCCATCATTTATTTTGGAGTGGATAATGAAGATATGTGATGAATAAGATGGTCCTTGATGGAGTCTGCAATAATCCTCTTTGCTTTGACCATATCCTTCTTATGCTTTGCTTTAGCCTCATCTCCCTCTGGTTCTGAAACCTCTTCTTTAGTGAACTTCTCTAGATCATGTTCTTCTAGGAGGAGGGATAGATTGTACCTCTAGGCTCTGAAGTTTTCAGCTCCCTCCAACTTCTCATCAATCGTGGTTCTGATAGTCATCCTACCCCTAAATCACAAATTCTGGATTCTGAAGATCTGATCCGGGGAAAATATGCGCTCCACTAAGGTGCACTTGTTGGTGGTCTTTTCTTGTCTGAAAACCACTCCTATCAAGAAAAATGGATCCTTTTGTCTTCTAGATCTGTGAACTGTATTTTATTTAAGACTTCTCAGATAACATGTTATAATTTTAGAAGTTACAGTTATATTCTTTATCATTCATTAACAATTGCATGTAATAAGATCACTGAAAGATAAACAATCACAGAACAAAAGATATATACCGGGAAACCCTCGTGGGGGAGAAAACCCAACAACCAATTCTTTAGTATAGATTCCTTCAACCAGTACAATGTCACTTTATAGCTCTCCACAAATAGACCAAGACCAAGATACCAAAGACCAAGAAACCAAGACCTCATGCACTATACCTCCTTTGGTATGCTCCAAATACACAAGAGAAGGCAAGTTGTGTGTGTATACAAATGAGAGGAACTCGACCTCTATTTATACACATAACTTGACTCCTGAAAAGACGCAACCCTAAGAGGGGTCGTTTTGAATTTTACAATAAGGATAACAATAAAATAATAGTTCATTTTGAGTTGATTTATACAATAGGATTACAATAACCTTCTCGAGGTTTGACCAATACAAATACAAAAGAATATCTTTCATAGTTACATCAAAATATCAGCATGAAGAAAGAAAGAGATGGATCAGTTTCATTTGGTAATAATCATTCAACTAAAATTATAGGTAGATGCATAGTTAAGCTTGGAAGAAAACATGCCATGGCAGAAAATGTTTTACTAGTGGAAGATATGAAACACAATCTATTGAGTGTAAGCCAAATGTGCAATCAAGGACACACACTTCAGTTCGACTTAGAGAAATGCAAAATTAGGAAAGAGGGATTAGGCAAGTTAGTGGTGACAACAATAAGGACTTCAAACAACATATATGTTTTAAATGAAATTGGAAAAGAAAGTTGTTGCTTAGGGAAGGAAAATGAAAGTTGCCTTTGGCACAAAAGAATGGGTCACATGGACTTTGACAATCTTGTCAAAATCAACAGAAAGGAAGCAGTGAAATAAATGCCTGAAATTTCAAAGCAAGAGAATACTTTATGTAAGCATTGTCTACAAGTAAAATAGACTAGGACCAAGTTCAAATCAAATGAGTACTCAACGAAAAAACCATTGGAGATTGTACATACCGATCTATGTAGACCAATGAGAACAAAGGGATTAAATGGTGAACAATACTTCATGCTACTGATTAATGACTACAAAAGAATGACTGTAGTTTGCTTTCTCAAGAAGTCAGAGACATTCGAACACTTCAATATATACAAAGAGATGGTTGAAACAGAGACAGACTTGAAAATCAAATGTTTGAGATCAAAAAATGGTGGAGAGTTTACATTGAAATAATTCATGGATTTTTGTAGCGGACATGGAATAAAAAGGAAATTCTTAGTAGTCGGGACACCTCAACAAAACGAAGTCACTGAAAGAAAGAATAGGACAGTGCAGGAAATGGACAGAACCATGTTTAAAGATTCCAAGTTGGGTGACATATTTTGGGTGTAGGAAATACAAACAACAATTCATATCTCCTAAATAGTGGAATGCTCATAAGTAATAGTGATAAGACTCCCTACGAGCTATGGAAAGGAAGATCGACAAATGTGAAACATTTTAGAGTATTTGGAAGCAAGTGCTATATCAAAAGAGAAGACAACGGGATTGGAAAAATTGACTCTCGAGTTGACAAAGACATATTTGTCGAGTACTCAAGCAAGAGAAAAGAATACAAGTGTTTCAATCTAAGACTCAACAGAATAGTGGAAAGCATCAATGTATATATTGACGAGACAATTGTACGAAAGCTCAAAGAAGAAAGCAAAGACTCGACAAAGCAGGAAGGAGAAGAGGATTTGAAAGAAGTAGAAGAAGCAGAATCAGAAGAAGAAGAAGAAGAGCAGTTAGAAGCAGAGCAAGAGGAAGATGACCAACAAAATCTTCAGATATCTCCCAAAACTCTTAGCCGGCGAGTGCAGAAAAATCATCCACCAGAACAGATCACTGGGAATAAAGATGCAGGAGTTGAAACTCGAAGAAAATTATGCTCACCAAAACAAAGACATCTAGGATGGTTGTCCACAGTTGAACCCAACAGTTTTGAAGAAGCCAACACAGATGAACAATGGATCAAAGCTATGGAAGAAGAACCAGATCAGATAGAAAAGAATGAAACATGGGAACTTGTTCCAAGGCCTAAGAATAAGAACATGATTGGCACAAAATGGATATTCAAAAACAAGTTGAATGAGGATGGACAGGTAACCAGGAATAAAGCAAGGTTAGTATGCAAGGGATATGCTCAAGTTGAAGGAATAGATTTTCAAGAAACTTTTTCCCTAGTTGCCAGCATGGAAGCAGTCAGAATGATCTTGGCTTATGCATGTTATAAGAAAAACAAAGTATATCAGATGGATGTAAAATCAGTCTTCCTAAACAGAGAACTAGAAGAAGAAATCTACATCGAACAACTAGAAGGGTTTCTACTGTCAGAAAAGGAAGATTATGTTTGCATATTGAAGAAGGCACTATATGGACTCAAACAAGCCCCTAGAGCATGGTATTCAAGATTGGACAGGTATCTACAACATCAAGGTTTCAACAAAGGAAATGCAGACAACAATATCTACATAAAGGTAAATCAAGGTAGTATATTGATAATTGAAGTTTATGTTGATGACATTATTTTTGGAAGTGATGATGTCAAGATGAGTCATAAATTTGCTACAGACATGTAGAATGAATTCGAAATGTCATTACTTGGTGAGTTGTCTTTCTTTTTGGGACTCTGCATATGTCAACAAGATAAAGGTATTTTCATCTCTCAGACCAAGTATATAAAATAAATGTTAAAGAAGTTTGGAATGGTATATTGCAAGCCCGTAAGTACTCCCATGCAGACTAGTTGCAAATTGAGCAAAGATGATAAATCCAAGGATGCAGATCAGAGACTCTACAAATTGATGATTGGCAGTTTACTCTATGTGACAACATTGAGACCAGATGTGATGCAAGCAATTGGACAAGTTGCAAGATTTCAAGCAGCACCGAAGGAAACACATGTTATGGAAGTAAAGAGAATATTTATATATCTCAAAGAAGCATAAGACTATGGATTATGGTATCTAAAAGGGAATGATCTATCTCTAGTTGCATACACAGATGTAGATTGGGCAGGAAGTGTTGATGATAAAAGAAGTACAAGTGGAGAAACCTTCTACTTGGGTGATTTTCTAGTATCCCAGTTGAACAAGAAACAATCTTCAGTATTGTTGTCCACAACAGAAGCAGCGTGTATTACAACAACAACATGTTGTACACATGTTCTCTGGATGAAACAAACTTTGCAGGACATACAAGTGGAATACGACGAGCCTATTCCAATATTTTGTGATAATACCAGTGCAATAAGTATATCTAAGAATCCAATGATGCATTCCATGACGAAACACAATCCGATAAAATTTCACTTTCTATGGGAACATGTTACCGAGAAGATCATCAAGGTAGAGTACATTGGGACAAAAGAACACATTGCATATATATTCACCAAACCTCTTCCGAGGGAGCCTTTTGAGTATCTTTGACATAAAATAAGAGTAGTTTTAGCCCCACAGTGATATACATGGCAGTTGGCACAATACGATAGGGGGGGAGCAACAGTAAACATGAAAGACTTGAATGTTTTTTATCATAGATTTACACGAGGAAGCACCATGAAGAGAAACATCGGTAGAGATCAAAGGCTTACTGACAAGGGGAGCAGCCCCAAGGAGAAGTCATCATTTTCCATTGATGTCAAAGGGGGAGAGAAAAACATAGGCATGAAAGTGAAGAGAAGAGGCATGAAGACAAGGGGATCCAACATGAGCATAAGTGTTGTGTCTAAGTGTTGCCATTAATGCCAAAGGGGGAGATTGTTGAAAGATTAATTGTTGAAACATTAGTTGTTGAAAGATTAGTTGTCATTGAATTGTTGATAGATTGGTTGTCATTGATGTCAACCCTTGAACAAGAAGTTAACAAGTTGCATGTCAAGGTAAAGTAGTTGTAAATAGAAGTTAACAAGTTGCATTCCAGTTTCATGTTAAAGTATTTGTAAACAAAAGTTAACAAGTTGCATGTCATCATGAGATCCTTATTAAAACACAGAGAAGATTCAATTGGAGATTATTTATGTGAATACTAATTGGCATATATGAGGCAGTGAGTCGAAGTTAGTGAAGTCCAGTGAATGAAGAAGTTTGTAGGAGGCGAGCATACGGAGAAAAGGTCAGAGATCCAGGTTCTTTGTGTAAATCCGCAAGTTTCAGGAGGAAAAGTGCGGACATCCGTGACCTACAGTGGGGAAAAGCGAGGACTTGTGAAGAAACGTTATTGAAGATCAATGATCTAAAACTCAAGTCAGCTACAGGTTGAAGGTATGTCTTCCTATGAGTGTTAGGGTGTGTATTATGAAGAAAGCAAGAACATATATGTCTTAGTGATTCGTAAGCATTTGATTTGGAGAACTCTCTTGTGGATATTGGTATGAGGTATGTGTGGTTGCAGTATTGATGAGATATCGAAATCAGTAGCATCAACAAAAGTATCATAAACAACAATAACAACAACAGAAGTATCATAAACAACAACAACAATAGATGTATCAGAAACAACAACAACAACAACAGGTTATCAGTTACAACAATAGAGGTAGTGATAGATTGGTCTACATTTATATTTCAGGGCGGTTGGACGAGGCAAGGAAAGGGGGTTGTAGCCTCCTTTCGGATGGAGTCAGTAAATTAGGGAGTTGGAGCTTCCTTAAGGTTGTAGCCTATAAAAAGGGGGTTGAAGACTCCTTCCAGTTGCAGTTAGAGAAATAGGAAGTTGGTGCTTCCAATGAATGTACTATTTGATAAATAAGAAAAACATTATGTGGTTTTCTCCCGCATTAAGTTTCCACGTAAAATTCGGGTGTATTATGTTTATCTTGTGTTTATGCATTGAATTATGTTGTTGATGATATATTGAATGCTATTGGAGGTTTTATATTTTGTGACTAAAAGTACTAATTGTGCTCATACGCATTCAACCCCCCCCCCCCC
>ML776900.1:1070103-1080339 GCA_009831015.1 Picea engelmannii | reverse complement strand
GTTAAAGAATTTGATGTTGAAGCTACTCAAGAGCATTGTTGAAGAAGACCCAATGTTGCATAACACAACAATGAGGATAATGACTTGGATTTGAGATAGAAGAGGTATCTAATAGTGTTAGAATGTTCCAAGACCAAATGGGTGAAAGCATGAGATCTGTGTCTATGGCAAAGGGAACATAAACTATTTCTAGCATTGAGTATATATTTTGCAGAGAAGAGGAAGAAAACCAAATTCAAGTTTGAGTTGTTGTAGAAGACTGAGAGGATGATTAAGACATATAAAGGCCTCATCCACAACATTAAAATGGTGTACCAAAGCTTGTAAAAATTTGCATTTCAGAGAAATAGTAACACTCCAAAATATCCTATTAAGAGAGTAAAAACAATTTCTTATCATACATGTAATTTCCTCTTGTTGCTAAAAGAGCCAAGGATCCATTACTTTATAATTTTTCCAAGACCAACTTTCTAGGGTATATCTGCATTATTATTGTGTGGATGATTGTTTACTTAATACTTGTTTATGCATTTAAATTTAGTCTATAAGTTATGATTACAATCATTTAATATAGTGGAATAACAAGCAAAAATATACCAATTAAATTCTACATTTTAGTATATGTGTTGGTGAGATGAACAAGCCTTATGCCTACCACTTATGGATTAGTGGTAACCTTGTGGAGCAAATATATATGTACATAGAGAAGCATTGTGTTGAATTGCATACTTTATCTTGTGTTATGAATATATATGCTTGAGTCATAAATTTGAAATTTGGATGGATTGGATACTTTTCCTATGATGATTACTATAAGTATATGATGGAATGCCAAGGCCTTGGAGGTACTCCAATAGAATGAAAGGAATTGAAAAAACATTGTGTCCAATATAGTTAATAAATACAAGTTTGCAATGAAGGGGATAACATTGCAAACGTGGTTTAAGAAAAAAAAACAAGGTTTCATTGTGAAAAGAAAATGAACACCGAGTATGGTGTTATTACAAGGGGGAGGAGAATATGATATCTTGGTTTTGACACTTGAATTATGATACATTAAATAATGTATTATTTGCATAATGATGATATATCATGGGACTCAAGAAATAGGAGCTAAGTCAAATGACCCCATGTGTAAATAATGTAATTACATTATAAATATTCCTAATGTGGAGCTCAAGGCCAAAGCCCAACTAGTGAATGCGTGTGAGCCCCATGGTGGGCTAGGGTTATGGTATGGTTGTTATATTTTCCATGGTGTTCTTATGTTTATGTAAAAGCATGAGTAAATAGGAAACATGTAATACTATAATATTCACTAAAAGGTTGCTTGAAGAAGCAACAAGGGGACCACAATACCATTAAAGGGGAAGAGGAAAGGGGGTCCAAGGGTGATAAATATTCCACATTGCCAAAGTTTCCTAACTTTACATTTTTCCTTATTACAATTTGTCTTATTAACCCCCAACCACCAATCATTGAATGCATATGGTGGTTGGTTGGAAGTCCACTTTCCATAGTTATGAGAGCACGGGGGTTGAGTACAATAAGAGGGAGGAGTGTAAGAGGTTCCATCCTCATAGGGATTCATACCTTATTTATTCTTGCACACTCTCCTTCCTCGTGCAAACTCAAATTGGCTCATTCTCTCATTACCTTTACCATTGTTACCATTCTTCTCACCATTCAAACCATATCCTCTCAGGCCAATAGATCCATTGAAACTTTGGGAACTACATTATCATATTTGAAATTGGTATTTGGACCTACAAATGATGAAAACAAGTCATGGAAGAGAAGATGGTGGACTTGAGAAGAGAAATATATGATTGTAGAGGATTATAGATGTTGGTTTATTTAGGAAACCATCATTTTTCTTGTAGATTGTTGCTCATTGAGTGCTCAAAAGCCAAGTAAAATTTTGCTAGGTGATAATAGATTTGACTCCTTTTTCACACACTAAAGAGTAGTAGAGGGAACAAAATTCTCGAGGGATTTTTTAGCAGAGAAGGGAAATATCTGGCTTGTGTTGTGTGGGGTAGTGGAAGGAAGTAACCATGGTTGGGCTAGCTAGATGGTTATATGGAGTGTTATGTGGTGAATAATTTGGCTTATTCTAAGAGTAATTCGATTGGGTAAGTGACCTCAGAGAGTCATTGGCATGTTTCCTTCACCCTAGTGGTATCATGGCCTAGATTGGGGGTGGAATCCATAGTTTGTTCCTATAGCTAGGTGGAAAATCACTCCTTAGCAACCGATTTGGTGGACATGCATTCATTTACAATAAGCATTCATACCTACCTCTGTTTGGAATGCTTTCTATTTGCAATATGATGTTTGGTGCCTTGAATTTGATGGGCAAGGTATGAATTTGATTTATGCATTGCTAGTTTGTTGATGTATTGCTTGTGCATATGAATTTGAAGAGGTATTATTGATTAGAGTTACAAATTTAACTCAATAACTAGTTAATAAAGGAAAGAATTTAGTATGGAGTGTCCAAATGGCCAGGGAAGGAATCTGAGTATGTGATTTCTTCCCAACTCTTGGTTGCATAGTTGAACAACTTTTATACTATACATTACTCCCATCTTCTCAAGAACTTCTTATGTGTTAGGCTTCTTACCAAACAATTTGATTTCAACATTTTCAGTCATGTCCCTAAAAGTCAAAATATTTATGTTGATCTTTTGGAAAATCAAATCCTAGATTGAAATTTAAAACATCAATGTCAATGAATGATAGGCACATATATACATTTTGTTCTTTTCTATAAACTATCTAAATACCACAAAATTGCAAAAACAAATTTGGTTCCTGTAGCAAGAGTGTCTCTAATCATAGCATCGGTTGCATCACTTGCTTCCCAATTTGTTGTGCTCTTTTGAATGGTCATTGTTGTTTCTTGGATGTGGGGTTTTGAATAAGACCTCATTTTTTCTTCGGGAACTAGTCCTTTTAGCTCGATGTATCCATATATGTATAACTATCAAACTGGCATGTAGGTGTAGGTTTTCCCATGCTACAACATTGCATTGAACCTTATGCCACCCTCACATGCCTTAGGGTTGACCCTATCGAGTGTTAGTTCTATATCCCATTCTACTTCCTCTATCATTGCACTTGTCCTACAACATAAGTTTTAAATGATGGGTGCCCTAGTTTAGTACCATTGGCAATTGGCACCCATCTCACTTCTTCCTCATAGGAATAAGAGCCCTGGTAGTCTAAGATTGCATTTCAAGCATCATTCTTCACTCTTATCAATTTATGAACTCTAACCCATAGAGATCCCAACTTTTATTTTATGCCAGTTGTCATGTTTCATGTTACACTACTTACTCCATATACTTACCTCTACCAAGTCACGAGGCTCCACTGTCGCCACTCGAGAGGGGACATGTGCCAAGCTACTCATTCTTTTGAATTCTACATGTTGTTATGCTTACTTTTACCACAATGTTCCCCACACACACTTGGGATCCACTTGTTGGAATATGACACCCATCTCCTCTTCATACCATTGCATATCCTTACATTATTTCAAAAAATATGAAGATTCAAAAAAAAAAATTCAAAAAACCAAATAAGGGAGAAATAAATTGATTTTTTTATTATTAAATTTACATCCATAAATTTTTTTTTAAATGCATAACATCTTCATGTGTTTGGGAAGCCATTAACATTACCCTTGATTAGATAATTTGCATTGAGTCACCCACTTATGTCCATCTACTAGGTCATCATGGTCCTTGAGTTGTTCCTATCTTATTGGCCTGTAAAAACTAAGTTTTGTTGGCTCCACTTGCTTCTTAAGACTTCCTCTCCTTAGTGTCCCCATTTAGACATTGGTTGAGTCCTCCTTCCATAATCCTTGTGTTGTGGTTGTTTCCCATGGTAGTGTTCATCTATGGTCCACATCAAGGGAAGCCCATGTCACCTCTCTTTGTTTGGCCGTCCCTTTGAGTCAAGTCCAAGTTTGAATCTCCAAATTTGAATCATACATTTATGCTCTCTTTACCTCATGTTGGTTGAAGGCACTTACCATTTTCCTTCTTCCAATAGGTCACCCTTATCAACCACAAACACTTCTTGCTTTGGGGGTTAGATCTAGAAGCTTAATGCATTGGTTTTCACTTTTCCTTTGGTGTTCTACCTTGTATTAAATATTGGATTTCCATCATTGATCCCTAACTAAATGGTTCCTTTGGTTTTCGACTCTAACACATCTGTTCAAATTTCGTAGGATTGTACTAGTACCTTGGTATTATCACTCAAAAATTGTCTGCCACATTGCACACAATGGTTAAAGAAACACATCAATGCCAACAACAATTAGTCCACCAACAACTCTAAAGTCCATCAAACGGAAAAAACTATATAATTGGGTCAAAAAATCAAAGTGCACAAATTCATCAAAGGAAGTGCACGCACAGTGTGCAGCATGCGCGGGCCAACACAGGCCTCAACACACACTATGTGCAAAATGTGCGACTGTCTATGAGAAAAATTGTGCACTTCTATGAATGACGCATTTATGGATCTTGTCGGCCCCTCAATCACTTCTAGTCCGACCCCCAACACGATTTGACACTCATATCTGAGCGAAATCTAGCTTGGAGGCTGGTCAGGGACTAGAGGGTGCCCTAAAAGGCCCCTTGTTCACACTATCAACCAATTACATTTTGCCATGAATGGATGTTATAAATAAGAGCCATGGGTGTGCTAAGAAACCAAGATCTTCAAAGTATTGATATGTTGCAAGAATTCTTCTTTGAGAATCCTCTTTTCTCTTTGAAGCCTTCAAGAACCATTGCAATATGCTATTCCACTCACCTCTTGAGGGAATAAGCATTGTTTTTCTTCACCATTTGTCATTTCTTCCTTTGTAAGGAGAGAAGAGCTCTCAATTAGGGAACTCAAGAGCCCTCCCAAGGAGGAAGAGGGGACTCATAAGTTCCTGCCTTTCTCTACGGTGTTTTGCTTACTAATATATTGATCCATTGGTAGCAATATGTTGGTCATTGTTTGGTTTTCATGGCTCTAAGTTTCTCAAGCTTTCTAACATTTATTTCTTAGTTGTTTTTAGTTTTTTTTCTTTGTTTTCATATGTGTTTGTTTGTCTAACCCACTCACAAACTTCTGTCTTGTTTAGCAGGCTTATCAAACATGCAGGTTTTGTTGTTTTGCTCACCCAAGTGACAAAACCAACACAACAGATTGGCAACCATACTGGGGATCGATATCAAATTCCTCCCTATTTGAGCCTTGAGAGCACTTCATTTTGATTATTTTGCCTTGCAGGTACCAAAATAGGCCTAGCCCAACCTGCCAAAGTCAAAATTCAGAGTTGAGGAAGGAGTATTTCACTTGGAAATTTCTCCCCCGATGCGTGACAGGAAGTGCGCGGCTTTTCAGGCCCACAAATGTGCACTCTACGCACTGTGTGCGAAACAGGCTTCATTACTCTGCGCATTGTGCGCTCTTTGCATGCCTGCCAGAACTGTAACCCGCGCATAAGTCTGATTTTTCAAAATTGTAAGGGTTTTTATGAATGGTTTGAGGGCCCCTAGCCTTCAGATTTTTATTTTCATGCACTTTATAAGGAAACTACACTCCACTTAGAGTCCTTTCTCATAAGAAAGGTTAGCTAACATAGTCACTTATGGGGTAAAAAGAATCACTATTTTCCTCTTTTGCTTTGTTGCCACATGGATGGCTCATTTGGCTTGTAAAATTTTAAGTTGAAGTTATTGCTTTCATACACAAATCACTTAAATTGGGACTAGAAGTTAATTTTGACCCTCAAGTATGTTCTTCCCTCGCACCTTAGTGTGATATCAAGAATCATAAAGGTGGTTAAAAGGACATTTCATCTCCCTTAAAAAATCTTTAGGAGAGGACAAAGCCCCCCTAGGGTTCCTCTTAGTTTTTGAAATCATCTTAAAGGTTTGTAAGGGCCCATACATGCCCACATGTTTGAAAACTTAGGATAGTTTCTAAATGATTTCTTAATTTAGATCACAATCTAAGGAAGTTTAAAGATCAAAGTAATGGGCCCATACATGCCCACATGTCTACAATTCTAGGATAGTTTCAAAGCTTTCTTAGTATAGACAACATTTTAGGGAGTTTAAAGGATTTGTAAGGACCCATATGTCCACATTGCTAGTTCTTTAGGGCTTTAAATATTCCGCAAGGTTGTACCAAAGACACATAGGAAGCTAGGTAAAGAAGATTTGTAAGGACCATAGGAATTCCATATGTTGCAATCTCACACTTAACTTATTAAAATCTTTGCACACTTGTCACTTTCTTGCACACAAAAGTCACTCCTCACACACATAATTTCTATTAGAATAGTGGAGTTTGAAGTAGGTTTTCTCCAAAGGAATTCTGAAAGATCCGACTACTTCTTTGGAAATTGTCCACACCCAATTAATTTAAACAAGGTTGGTCCATGACCCCAATCTCTCAGCCCACCACATCTATATTTTTTCTAATAACACACTAAATCTTCCTCCACATGGGGTGCCAAAATTTTTTTTTTAGCCTAGGTAGGATCTCGGGGGTAGGCATCCAAATAATCCCCCATTATCAGGTTCTCACATTTTCAAACAATAGAAGTTGAGTAATAGGGAACTTTCAAATCCTCCAAGTCAAGTGTTCCTACACCATAAGACAAGGATATACCCCTGAAGGGTCGAAGGCCGAGGTCCGGTTGTTCTACGTATATCTCCTTGAGTCACCCAACTCTTCCGAGGGCATCCATCCCGTGACCCATTTCTGAGGCCGAAAATCTAAATGTTTCACTTTGACCAAGGTACTTAGTGGCCAAAACTTAGGATATCCACCTAGGTGACGATTGTGGGCTGTAATCGCACCTTGATCAGATTTTGTGTGGCTATTGAGAAATATCGCCATCTCTTTCAGGATATGCACCCTCTACCCCTCATTATAATTGATTATTTCAACCTTCACTAGTTCCTCTTTTGGTGGCTTCAGACCCCACTGTTGAGTGTTATTGGAAGTCCCAGTGCTAATTGAGAGGAAGGACGAAATGTCTTTTAGGACATGAACATTTGTTTTTATTGTTCCCCCACACAGACAAAATCCACCTATCCACATGCTTGTTTATTTACAATTGATTTAAGTATGATGTTCATTTGATTACATGAAATTGTGAGTTATACTAATTGGTGAAGGTAAAAAATATACAAAGCTCTTGTTAATTTATTTCTCTCTTGTCAGCATTGGCACACATTCACTTTGCTAGTTGGAAACCATAGGGGAACCACATAATCCTCATTGTTCCAGATGCTTGCATAATCTCCCTCCTATTCTAGGAGAAGTCCCTAGTCTTGCCAACTCACCGGCTCAACCATCTCACACCCTCGTGAGTGCTACAATTTTTGGATCAGCTTTGCTTGGTTCCACTTTTCTTGGGTCGAACTCCCAAGGCCATCCATCCATTAGTTCTCCTTCACAAGGAGGCGGGGGTCAAACTTCTTCTCAAGGGAGAAGTACAACCCCACCAAATCCATCTCAAGGGACAGGTCCATTACCTACTCACACAATGGCTAGAACTAATCCTCCAACAAATCTCCCTATGCCATACTTGGCATCCCTCAACATTCTTGATTTAACCAAACTCACAAATGATCCCATTTTACATGACCCCACATGGCCCAATATGCCTACCAAATACCTTCAAATATTTTGAAGTTTGAAGGAAAAGCAGGCGAAGATCTCGCCAACCATGTTATGACATTTCACTTATGGTGCTCTTCAAACAACATCATGGATGATTCCATCCGCTTGAGGTTTTTTCAAATAACTCTCACAGGTTCATCAACCAAATGGTATGTAGACGAAAAATCAGGGTCCCATGTGACCCTTAAATCATTGGCCAAGGCCTTTTTGTCCTTTTTCCAACTACCAGTTCGTCATGATACTGGCTTAGAACTCATCTCCGAGTTCAAACAAACCATTGATATCCATATAGTTGATCACATCCATGAATGACATCGACGGCGTAGTTTGTGTAAAGCGGAAACTACCAAAGAACAATGTCTTGTCTGGTTTCTTAAATCACTTGTCTCTATTATTTCCAATGATGTAGCATCCAATTTTCCTCGGTCAGAAGAGGATGCCATCAACAAGGCCCAACAATTTGACCTCATCTATGCTCAATCAGGTTACTTATACACAGTATTTCCTGATGCACCCTGACCCATACCATTCGGCCAGGACAAACCCAAGATGTCCCACTCTGCGGATGGGTTGATTGGTTCTATTACCCATCTCAACCCTTACGACCACCTATCACCCACCTATGGTGCACCTCAATATCCACAACCATATGGAGGGACATCTGATTACCCCCCTCCCACTCACCAATAGTCATATCTTGTTGCTACCCCTCCACCAATGGGTGGAACCTCACTGATACCCATGATGCATCCGGTCTCTCAACCAAGTACGAATTCACTCTCAACCCCCGCATATAACTTGAGCAGTAGTGGAAGTGCTTCAACTTCCTACATGCCATATGGATCGTATCCACAAAACAATCCATATTTTCCATTTCCTGGTCATCCACAGCCGGTTGCTCCTCCACCAGGACAACCACATGCCGAAATTAACTTTGTTCAATCCTCTCCCATTCAACAACTTCAGACTTTTAAACAATTGAATATGACAAATCTGGCCCATCTGCCAAATAATGCCAAGAAGAAAGGGAAAAAACGAAACAATAACAACCCGAGACTAGGAGGAAATAACCCCCAACAAAAGCATCCCACTGGGGGCAACTAGAATCAAGGCAACCAAAACCCCCAAGGGTGCAACAATAACAATCAACCACGACAAGGGAAGATCAATAACCTCAGAACAAACTTCCCTTACATTATATGCGGTGAGTACGGACATTATACACACCACTGCCCGCAAATTGTTGACTGCAAACGGATGAAAGAATCCATGAATGCACAACGTCCTCCAACACCGCCTGCCCCTCAGAAGGCCCCACAATAGTATTTGTAACTACCACCTCCGATTGTTTTGCAAAACCCTATTCCACACTAAGGTGTGATGAATACCCAACATGAGGTACACCCTACTCCACCCCAAATGGGGCAGTATCAAAACCTAGGTCCCAATAAACCTGGAAATCCAGTCGATCGCAATATCCTCCTTACCAGCGAAGAATAGATTCTTCTGCAAACACGTGGTCACCAATACGGTGTTCCCCTGAATCTACCCCAACCACCTCAGAAGCGGCTCCAGTTACAACCATACAACCATTGATGATTCCCTGCCCTAACACTGAACCAAACCCTCATATACCTCGTATGTCGTTATGACAGAACGTACATAACCCTCATGCTAGGGCATCCCATAACTACAACCTAGTCGATGACTTAGCACAGTCTCCTGCAACTATGTCTGTATTGGAGGTCCTCCAAACCTATCCAACTCAATGAAAATCCTTTCTTTCCGGCTTGGGGGTCGTCAATCCAGTTGATACTAGACTCATCACCTTTGATCTAGATAGCAGAGAACCATGCCTCCCAGCCCTGGTAGCTTTTCATATACCAATTAAGATCCGAAACATCACAGTTCATCAGTGTATCATCGATGAAGGTGCATCCACATGCATCATGTCCAAAGTAGTATGGAAAAAACTTGGCTCACCTAAGCTAATACCATCTGCCATCACCCTGAGAGCTTACGACGGTCACCCATCGTCCCTCGAAGGGCTCTTCCAAAACGTCCCTGTAGAACTTGGGGGCAAAACCATTCTCATCGACATTGAAGTTATCAACGCCCCACTTGATTACAATATCTTGTTCGGACGTAGCTACATGTATGCTATGAAGGCAATAACCTCTTCTGTGTTTCAGACAATGATGTCCCTCCACAATGGGAAAATCATCACCATCGACCAACTTACACATTATGAGCCTAATCATGCCACCAACATTGATAACATCCTCCCCCTTGTCTGTACTAGCTCAGATACTTTTTTGGTCATCGACATGGGTCCCAGAATTTTCAAGGACCCATCCTTGCCAGGGGCATATCATGGAGCACCACCTCTCCTACACCCTTCAACACAAGTGTCTGTAGTATCTTCTAATGGAACCAATATTAGAGATAATACTCCTCCCACAGAGGCCACTCCCCACATCGAAGTTCCACCAGTTAGAGAACTATTACATCGAGAGTTCCATG
>ML776900.1:1020663-1069603 GCA_009831015.1 Picea engelmannii | reverse complement strand
TTCAGAATATGGCCACTACACTCATCATTGCCCAACTCTACCTCAATTTCGCCAAATGATAGCCGCAGTATGCCAAACATCTCGGCCAGAGCCTTCTCAGCCACTCCCTACTAAGGATCAAATTACTAATATTCAATATATTTCGTCGTCAGTCCCCGAGCGAATGAGGTACCCTCCACAGTATCGAGAAAATCACTTTATGTCCAGCGGTCCCTCACACCCTGTACACGATATCCCATCTACATCCTCACCACTTGAGGACAAAAACACTTACCCATTGACAGTTTCCCCCTATCACCTCCTAGGATCCGATGTATTCTCGAATGTTTCACTGCGACGAAGATATCCTGGAGAAACTCACTACCCCCGATTGCCCATGGAATGTGCTCCATCATTGAGCACTTTTTATTTCACAGGAGGCCTTTCACCCTCCTACCCAAGATTCCTTGTGCGCAATCGAAACCAAGGATTTTATTCCTTCAGGGCATATAGACTGGTTCAATAACCCAATCCCTACCCAGATACTTTTGAAGAAGGCAACATGGCCAACATCTCCCCCACCGTCAAAATCGACATTTTCATTAAGCCGGGAATTGTAGAAGAAATCACCATTGGCGCCGCATGCTCCCTTGAAGAACTCACTGCTTACAAAGCTCTCTTTCAAGAATACCAGGATATTTTTGCTTGGTCATATATGGAGATGCCCGGCCTCGATCCTTCTATAGTCGAACATTGAATTGACACTTGGCCAGATGTCGCCCCTGTTCGTCAAAAGCAACGCCCCCTTCACCCATCCAAAGTTGTAGCTATCAAAGCCGAAATTGACCAGTTAAGCGTTGTCGGGTTCATTTACCCCATTGCGTACACTTTGTGGGTCTCCAACCCCATCCCTGTTAACAAAAAATAGGGCACTATTCGTGTCTGCACAAAATTTCGCAATCTCAACCATGCTTGTCCCAAAGACAACTTTCCAACCCCTTTTATCAACCAAATCATCGATTATACTTCCAAAGACAAATTCCAACCCCATGTAATGCTTGCTTAGTCAACGACAAATTAATGGCAAATTTGCTCGATGGATCATTATCCTCTAGCAATACGATCTAGAGTTCTCTACTCCCAGAAGCAATAAATCTCTCGTCCTCACCGAACTCATTACGACTTTTCCCTTGGATGCCAAAGATTCCCCCTTCAATGAGGATTTCCCTGATGAACACCTCTTCTTCATCCCCTCCGATGACCCCTGGTATGACGACCTCCTCGTCTACCTTCGTACACAAGAGTTTGGGTCTCATCTATCTCGCGATGATCATCGACGCATTGGCCATTAAGCCCCGCACTACCTCCTCATCGAAGATATTCTCTATCAACACGGGGTCGATACCATTCTTCGGTGATGTATTACCATCAACGAAGTTGACAAAGACCTRAACAACTGCCACAACGACGCTTGCGGTGGTCACCTCTTGGGTATGTCCACCGCCCAGAAAATCATTCGAGTAGGGTACTTCTGGCCCACTTTGTTTCATGACTACATCCACGYTGTCAAGCGATGCGACAAATGATAGCTTTATGCAAAAAAAGCATGAGCTCCACCAACTCTTCTACACCCAGTCATCACATCCGACCCCTTCTGTAAATGGGGCATAAACTTCATGACTTGCCATCCTCCATCCARTAATGGACACAAGTACATTGYCATGGCAGTAGATTACTTTACCAAGTGGGCCGAAGCCATGCCCACATTTAACAACATCGCCGACACAACAATGCATTTTTTCTTAAACCAYGTCATTACTCGGCTCAGAGTCCCACTACTRTTAGTCTCYGATCATGGTAAGCACTTTGAGAACGAGATCTTTGCAGAACTCTCCTCAAAGTTAGGCTTCACCCATGAGTTTGCCTCCCCATACTACCCTCAGTCCAATGGACAAGTCGAGGTTGTCAACAAAGTCCTCAAAACCATGTTACAATGTATCATCAACAAACATAAGACCGGTTGGCATCATATGTTGTTTTCCACTTTATGGGATTATGGGACGATAGTCAAAACTGAAATCGATTTTACACCATTCCACCTCATCCATGGGATCGAAGCCACCCTCCCTATTGAGTGCAAAATCCCCACATTACGCATTTCCATTGAGCTATTACCTGATATTGCTCCAATTGAGCAGCGCCAGTTGACCTTATATTCTCTTGATGAAGGTTGTTGATCTTCATTACAACACAATGAGACAACTAAAAAATGGTCCAAAGCCACTTTCGACCACCATGTCAACCTTCGCTCATTCAACGAAGGTGATCTCATGTTAGCCTACAATATCACCCATGATATTGTCGGCCATGGGAAATTTGAATCATTATGGCATGGACCCTACATCGTCCAACACTGCCTCACTAAAGGCGCCTACATCTTGGCCTCTCCAGAAGGTTACCCTCTCAAAGAACCCGTCAACAGGTTGTACTTAAAGATTTTTTATGCCTAAGTGTAGCCCCCCTACCTTAGTTTTTCTTTGTACACATTTGTAGAGTTTTTAGTCTTCTTTACCTACACCACTCCTCATGTTTGATCTATCATCTGTGTTATGGATAGATGCATCATCCATCAGCCTACCACATCGGTTACGCCGACGGTGCCAACCGTTGGACCCATAATCTCGCTTCGATCGCTTGTGCCCTCTATACTCCCTCACATGTCCTGCTACACTCCAATGGCATATGTTTGGGCTCGACCACCAACAACCAAGATGAATACGACATCGTCATTGGTCTCCTCGCCGAGGCCAGTCACCGCCACATTCATCACCTTAGCGTTCTTTTAGATTCCCAGCTTGTCGTCCTGCAGCTCAACAACGTATATCATGTTCACGATCCTTGCCTCTTTCGCAAATATCTACAAGTTAGACTCCTATCTCTCAACTTTGATTCCATCACATTTACACATATTCCAAGAACACTTAATCAAGTAGCAGATCACATGGTTAACCTAGTATTAGATTAGCATTTATCACATTAATTTTTTTTTTATACATAATATCTTACATTTGCCACAACACAAAAAATACATCATACACAAAAACATAAAGCATCGAGACACGCATGATCAAAATATATATATATATATATATATATATCATGAAGGTCATCAATGTTTACAAAAAATATACATATACAATCGCCCATAGGCCCATGAATCCCCACACCCCTATGAGTACAAAAATGGGTATCAAGTACCCTGTACAAAAACGGGCTCTCAAGCCCGTACATACAAAAATCGTCACTCACAGTGCCACCGGAGCTCCCCCCCAGGTCCTTTGTCAGTCGGAGGTGCCCCACCAGCTAGGGGCCCTCCAGGTCCAGGAGGCAACTGACTTCTCATCGTTTCCCCTGCCATTGTTGCTCGATGGATCAGGGTCTGCCACTCTGCTGGTAACCCCATGCACTACTCTATGACCTCCTCATCCTGGATGTGGGCCCACATGCCCTCAGGAATACCCTGTAGAACCCGCTCGAAACGTCGACGCAGATCCTCCAACATCATCCCGATATCTCCCTGCGGCTCTCTTGCCGATCCAGCACCAACATCATCTCGCTACCGCCTTTATCCAACCCTCAGCTTTACCAACACCTGTTGAGCCGGCCCTTGGCGAGCCGACTCCCCGACGACCTCTACCTCTCGTCCTCGGAGTCCCACATCTGGAAAACAACACCAGATATAGTGTCAGCATCCATATACATATATAATCAATGTTATCTATCAAAATCACAAAACATAAAACTATAACACATATCTCGTTGGTCCTAGTCCTCCCCAGGAGGCAGCACCATGTTTGGATCATGGAGGTAGTCCATACCTGTGTATGGATACCTTATAATAACCCGTGGCATTTGGTACCACACTCGAGCCACCATGGCCACCCTCCCCGCCTCCATGTCGGGCCAACACGTGGGCCCACCGCATCAGTCGCGGCTCTCGTCGCCCAGTGGGCTCTAGCAGGATCCTCGGGCGCAACAGAGGCACCCTCTCTAAAAACCAGGCCACCAGAACAGACCCAAAAGCGAAATCACCGGAGTCGGCTCGCCGACACTGGTTCAACTGCCCCATCATCTTGGTGTGCATAAGCACACCCCATGCAAATAGGTCCCCATCTAGGACCTGCTCCACAACCCTCAGTTGATCACCAATGATCTGTTGAGTAGCCAAAGATCCGTAGATCCTCACCACCATCGCCACAATACACTCATTAAGGAGGTCAGTAATGGCCTCGATACAGACGACTGAACCCGACATAGGGTTCAACCCAGTACAATGGCGAGTTGCCATGGTCTCCACCTGATCATCCCCAGGCAGATGGGGCTCAACAGGCAGGGCCATCCCATGGAATGGGAGCCCCGTCAAGAAATATAGATCCTCTATTGCAGAGAATGTTAGTTTCTCCCCTATAACTATGAATCATTACATATCAGTGCTCCACATCCCGATCATATACTGTATCAGGAACTCCTACGATTATATCAGGGGGCAGTCGAAGAACTTGAGCAACCCACAGGCTGCCAAGTGTCTATGCATGCCCGACTGCTCTCTCACTGCCTCCCATAACCAGTCCCAACCACACTCTCTCTAGTGGACCGACACTGTGTTATATACATTGTTGATCACCTGCATCCACACATAAACATTTGATTGGTCTCATCATCCAACAAACAACATAAAATATCAACAATTACAAACCCTTAGCCTTTCCCACAGTGCGCGACTTTCACCCAGACAAGTGCGCACATGTGTGCACCTGTTCTTTACACAGTTGCGCACTAATGCGCAGCTGTCTGAGAAACAACCGCACATGAGTGCACAATTGTCAGTTAGACATGTGCGCATCTCATGCACGCCTGTTTTCCTAAACCTCGTGCCCACATGTGCGGCCGTGTCAAACACAACTGCACATTATGTGTGGGAAATTGGGTTATACCTGCACACATATGAGTGGGTATTCCTCCTTTTTATGCACACTAGTGGGCCCCTACCCTTAAAATCCCCTGTACGACCCTTCGTACAACCCCTACCTACAAACTATGAATTTCAAAAAATGCAGGATGATAGGACCACGAACCTTTCTCTTGCCACTCCTGGATTAGTAGCCTCACGCTCTCACAATCTTGAAATCTCCTCACAACTATCTCGTCAGCTGAACAACAGTGACAGGTATAAATGAGGTGGCATTGTGGGCCCACCAGCCATATATAGTCCCTTTTTCCCAACTTTCACACTCTGTTACAGGAGCCCAGAGCCCCCATTTTTCGATCTGTTCTCAGCCACGGGATCCTGGTCCCACCATCTACACATTCACATTCCCTAGGTGACCATCTGCACTTGGCCCTGGAGGAGCATTTTTCTCACGTCACATTCAGGTATGCATGCTCATGTTCAATTTTATCAAATAGTTGTTATATGTTCTTTATCATCAGATATTGTTCACTTCGGGTATTTGGTTTTCATGTGTGTAGGTACTTGTTTCGCAAGCTTACAACCCCTTCAAGTATATGTTCAACACTGACATGTAATTATTCCCTCTGTAAATCAATTGCATATCCCAGTCACACCCTTTGACATTTACCTTTAGGGTCCTTACATCCGGCTCTACAGTGTCTTTACCTCTGCCACATTTGGGTACTGTCAATTGGTAGTAGTCTCCCCCACATGAGTTGTCCCATTCATTGTTCCCCTTGCCAACTCGACACTCATGCTGATTTCACCCCCTAGGGATGGGAGTCCCGATCGTATTTTCCATTTCTAAGAATGAACCCCATACTTCTTCTCATCATATTGCTAACCTTCCCAATGGACTCCCAGGTCATATCATCTTGGTTCTATTGATTGCATCTCCGTAGTATCATTAGCCCTCCATCTCATCCACCATCAGTTTGCCCATCTGCAGATTGTCCTCCATCCATTTACCTAATACAAAAACCCACCCATGTGGCCCCCACCCTCCACCAGTTCTCTTTCACAACTTGCGCCCTAACAGGCCAATCCATCTTTCACTGGGGCACCCGTTTCTGTATCTGTATACTCAACCCAAATTATTATTTATTTATTTGATAATTGTAAAAATCCTTTGTTTCCAGCATATACATAGCCTTTTTCGTCATCATCCTTAATGGCCTTCTTTTTCCTGGCAAAGCAACCCATGTCGCCTTTGGTTGGGGCATCCACCCTTTTTTCATACCGACATCGTTCACAAACCACGAGTTTCCCAAATCCATATGCCCATGATCTTTGAGTTTGTCCACTTTGTTGTCCTTTGGCATAGTTTAACCCCATATCTAGTCATCCCCCTGATGCTAGATCCAATTTTAGGGTTGTTGTCAGTCATCCTTATAAAATTCCCCAACCAAGGGCAGTCTTGAGTCTCACAACATCTTGACTTCGTTCATTTTACTCGTCAGTACCTGATATCATCTATTAGTCAGTGGATTTCACGAAGCCCTTTGCTTCTTGGAGTCACGTCTCCCTTCCTGTCGACATCAACACAGTTTCCAGAAGGGCGACATTGACTCTCATTACCTTTTCAATGAGGAGTCTCGAATGACACAGAGAGAATCCTCTTTCCTCTCTGATTCTGTTGACCCCCATAACATTCGACTTCAACAAAACTCTCATTTTACGGTGGGTCTTACTATGTGACTATTGCAGTTGTTTCATACCAGCCGAAGACCTCTAAATCTGTTAGGCCATCAATGCCTACGAGTAATCGACAATTCTTACAATCATCCTTGCCTCACTTCAAAGTCCGTTCACCATTCAAAACTGTCATCTACCATTATCAACCGCCCCCGAGGGCGCTGCATTTATCTACATCAACATACATCTTTAGTTACAGTCTCAAATTTTGGTTTCATAACATGAGCATGGGGCATGCCCACCTCGTTTGTACACAGATTTTCTTTTTTCTCCCTAGAGAAAGGTTTGGGTCCCACAGTTTCCCTCTCCCTCCGATGGATCGCTCTTGCAGTTCCTTTCCTCACTCTTCATTACAATGACACTCTCAACAAAAGAAACATTGATGTATTTCATCTATACATATTCTCCTAACCTCACACATCAGGGGGCATCTGTCATCACTGAAAAATCGTCTGCAACATTGCACACAATGGTTGAAGAAACACATCAATGCCAACAACAATTAGCCCACCTACAACTCTAAAGTCCATCAAAAGGAAAAAAACTATATAATTGGGTCAAAAAATCAAAGTGCGCAAATTCACCAAAGGAAGTGTGCGCGCGCAGTGCATAGCATGCACGGGCCAACACATGCTTCAACACAGAAAATGCCCAATTGTCTATGAGGAAAGCCACACACTTCTATGAATGACGCATTTATGGATCTTGTCGTCCCCTCAACCACTTCTAGTTCACCCCCCAACACGATTTGACACTCATAATTGAGCGAAATCTAGCTTGGAGGTTGGTCAAGGGCTAAAGGGTGCCCTAAAAGGCCCCTTGTTCACACTATGAACCAATTACATTTTTCCATGAATGGATGCTATAAATAATAGTCGTGGGTGTGCTAAGAAACCAAGATCTTCAAAGTATTGTTATGCTGCAAGAATTCTTCTTTGAGAATCCTCTTTTCTCTTTGAATCCTTCAAGCACCATTGCAATAGGCCTATCCACTCACCTCTTGAGGGAATAAGCATTGTTTTTCTTCACCATTTGTCATTTCTTCCATTGTAAGGAGACAAGAGCTCTCAATTAGGGAACTCAAGAGCCCTCCCAAGTCCCAAGGAGGAAGAGGGGACTCATAAGTCCCTGCCTTTCTCTACGGTGTTTTGCCTACTAATTTATTGATCCATTGGTAGCAATATGTTGGTCATTGTTTGATTTTCATGGTTCTAAGTTTCTCAAGCTTTCTAACATTTATTTCTTAGTTGTTTTTAGTTTTATTTTTTTGTTTTCATATGTGTTTGGTTTGTCTAACCCACTCACAAACTTCTGTCTTGTTTAGCAGGCTTATCTAAACATGCAAGTGTTGTTGTTTTGCTCACCCAAGTGACAAAACCAACACAACACTTGGTATCAATTTTCATCATTAGCGGGCTACCTCACATTTAAAAATGATTGCCCTCATTGATATCTAACTAGATTGATTTTCCCATGCTTGACTTCAACTCATTATTACATCATGGAGAATTATAATTGGTGGTGTTAGTGTTCTAGATCCACTTGAAGACCATGGACATTTGTAGCCCTCTTTTAGTTTGTATTCGAGCACTTTACATGTATAGAACTGCCATGACTTTGGGCCTCATCTTCTACCTTTTTATGGCCCCATAGGGTGACATTGCTTCATCGTAATTATCATATAGAAGGAACATTAACTTATATGATGTCTCATGACTTGGCTCCATATTTACCATTTCACTTTGTCATGGTCCCATGTTGTACTTGACTTGATTATTATACAAGCATGGGCATGCCTGCCTCATATTAAGAGATATATATGCTCACCCTTACTATGTTTTTAGGTGGTCTCATTCATCTCTTTGATAGGCAATCTCCTCATTTTGGCACTCTCTCATCCTTTTTATATAATGATGTATTTTGACCTCGGTTTCCCTACTATGCTCATACATCAACTGGCATCTGTTAACACACCACTTTCATCCTCATGTGACAAGCAATGTTAGATGTTGAATACATCCCAAATTGATTCAATCACAAAAAACTACCACATAAACCAAAGTAATGCGACCTAAAACTCATAGGAGGAAAGTCTTATTGTCAATTCTCATAAAAGTCAAACAATGCTCATTTCCCGGTTAGACTAGCACTACAATGCACTTAACCCTTTAAAACTAACTCTAACAATGCCTAAAATCCTTGGAAATAAGAGTTATCCTATAAAATATGTGAAAATGCAAGTCCGCGACTCATTTAATTTCAGTCGGTTCATGACAAAGTTTTGTCTAGATGGTGTTGACTTTGGTTGAACTAAGAACTATTTTTTGGAGGCTTAAGCCTCCCAAAAGTTATTCCATTCCCACAAGAAGAGGTTCTAAATCCAAGCTTGAAATCTATCTATAAATAGAGTCATCCTCCTTCATTTTCAAAAGTCTTTAGAGTGATATTTTTTTCTTTCTTCTGTGAAATACATATCTCGAGGAAACCCATTGGACACTTCCTCTCATTTCAAGGATGGTACCCAGGGTAAACAATATTCTCAAGGGATCATAGTTGATACAACAATAACTCATAAGAACTCAACATGTCACTTGCGGGAATTGATCCTAGGTGGGGAGGATAACACTCCTCCTCTCAATTGCTTGGGCTAGACCTAATTGACAACCTTTAGAGTGGTATATGTTGTTGTAGCTTCCATTGGTTTGAGTTTCCTACTTGCACCGATCCCCATTCATTCATTATCATACTATTGTGCTATTAAAACATTGTCTTAATATCATTATATTATGGTCATGCTACTGGAATGAAGATTGAATATTGAAAAACTCCAAGAATGTTGTTGGATTGAAGAAAGTCTAAAGTGAGGAAGGACCCCCATGGAGAGAAGATTCAAGACCACTTTCATCACATTTGAGGTGATATGCTTCCATGCCTTCGTAATGTTTTTCTTAAGTTGGTCAATACAAAGATTTCATTTTCTACCCCCACCCCCAAATATACTTCATTTTTTCATGCATTTTGAAGAAGTAGAATAGATTTTGGTGAATTAATAGTAGGATTTTTCATCGTTAATGGAATCCCAGTTGGTTGTTTTGGTGCATGTACGAGTATCGAGAGATTGTGGTAGCTTGCATATCCTCCTCCTCTTGCTCCTATTCAACAACATAGTTTGAAGTTTTTGTAAGGAGCATTCCACCTATTCGCTTCCCATTTCCTCCCAAATCCTTATTTGCTTGGTTTGCATTATTGCTTGAGGGTAGGGAAAGATAGATTAGAATAACCATTTCATTTATTATTATCTGCCTTAGCATTCCAACCCCCTATTTATGGAGTAGTTTATCACATTGTATACAAACACCCCACCAACAAATATATAAAACACCAATGTAGATCCATCTTAACCCTAAATCTATCAAATATTAAGAAAGATCAATCACCATAGATACAAACCTTAGTTTTTGTACTCTAAAAAATATTTTCTCTTCAAAAACTCTAACACTTAATAAATCTAAAATTAAAATAAATATAAATTAACAATAAATAAAATTAATATATATATTATTTTTATTTTTTAAATGAAATATATTTTTATGACTCTACTTTAAAAAAAAAATATCCTTCACTATTCCATCTCGGAACTTTATTATGCATTGAGTTGTTTTTATTTTTATTTGAAAAGGAAATTTTATATTTGATAACATTGTAAATTTATAAAAAACAGCTCGTGAAGCTCTTCATTGGAGGGAGAGAAGTAAAGTACATTCTAAGTTCGAGTGGGGCAGACTATTTCGGTTGGTTCATCCATTCTTCATCATATTTATTGTATTGAATATACACATCAATCCATACGAATTTAAATCTATGACTCTCAAGGTTGCATATGTCAAACGTCCATAAATAAACCATTTGTGGGAACTCCAACTATCCATATATTACACTTTGATCTAGATGAGTGTGTTGTAAAACTATGTATATATTTCAATAATTATGAATTTCAAATTTGTAAATATTAGTTAGGGGTATAGTGTGTTATGTACATATTAGTTATGGGTATAGTGTGTTATGTAAATATTAGTTATGAGTATCGTGTGTTGTAAAAAATAAATAAAATAAATATAATAATAATTTAATTTTAAGGTTTTGATTAAGTTAGATATACAAATTTATGTATGATAAATTTTTTTTTATATGAGATAAAAAATTTCATTTGATTAGAAGATGTACATACTCTAGTTATTTTAAACTCGTGACCTCTCACAAATGCGAAACACATATTCTTATCAAAATCTTGATCCATTTAAAAATCTAAAAAAGATGGGCTTTCAAATTTGATTTATTATTATTATTTAATTTTGAGATCGATTGACACCATCGGGGCCTTGGTATTACCCATTTTATTATTTATTTATTTGCTGGGTCGGTTTACACATCAGGGCCATGGTGTTACCCCACAATTGCCCCTGCTCACCTTCTATTAACACCTTCCATGACAATGGCATGGGTGGATACATAGATTTCTATATTTCACTTCGCATTTCTGGCTTGTTCGAAACTACTCGAGTGACAAACGAACTCAGCGAGCAAAGCTTCCAAAAATACCGAAATCTGCTTCAAACCCAAGCCCATATAAATCTTTGCAAACTTCACCAAAACCGCCCATACCCGCTTCACCTCAATTTATATTTGCAGAATGGCGACGGTCCAGGCGAAGCAGGCGAAAGCGAGGCCTCCCAACACAGGCAGATCCGGAGGTCCAACATCCCATTTCGCCATGATCGAGCTGAAGCAGAGGATTCTCATCTCCCTCAACAAGCTCGCAGATCGAGACACACAGCAGATAGCAATGGAAGACTTGGAAAAAATCATACAAACTCTCTCACCAGAAGCCATCACAGCATGCCTCAATTGCCTCTACGACACAGATTTCCAGCAGAAGGGCATTGTTCGCAAGGAATGCATTAGGCTCCTGGGCACGTTGGCGATCACTCACACTGATTTGGTGTCTCCTCACCTGACAAAAATAGTGATCCACATCGTCAAGAGGCTCAAGGACTCGGATTCAAGCGTCAGGGAGGCCTGCCCAGCTACAATGGGTGTTCTGGCAGGGCAATATCTGAGGGGAGACAGTGGAAATGGGGTGGGATCTCTAGTTTCCGTGTTTGTGAAGCCTCTGTTTGAAGCATTGGGCGAGCAGAACAAGAGTGTGCAGAGCGGATCTGCAATGTGCCTCTCAAAGCTCATTGAGAATGCCAAAGACCCACCATTGGGAGCTTTCCAGCGACTCTGCCCGCGTATCTGCAAGTATTTGAGCAATCCCAACTTCTTGGCTAAGGCATATTTGCTTCCTGTCATTGCGAGTCTTGCTCAGGTTCGTTTCATTTTCTTCCAATTTTTCATATTTCTGCAAGTTTTTTCTTGAAACAGAAGAAAACGCATGAAAAGAAAATAACAAATCATTGCACAGAGTGCACACATCTATCCCAAAATATTGAACTTCGATCTTTTTTTTTACTCACACTAAAATGTGTCTATTCATTTTTTTCTATTTTGAGCTGGGTTGAAACGTAACTGCACCTACGAGCAAACCTTGCTGGGGAGGCCTGCACCTGTCATTTGTGATTTTTTGATCATCATGGTCTATTGGTCCACGATTTTGCTCATATGACACGGGGCTCTCTCCCAATCACCCGAGTATCATCTCCCTTACTCCGGTACTAACATCGCTTAGAGGTGTCTTTGTGCTTTGTAATCCTCTTCCCTGTGATTCATGTCTTTGTGATGCATTCTTGTTTTCAAATTTATTGAAAAAGAAAGTAGCATATCCATTGTTTGAGGATTTTGTTTGATGCTAACATGACTATTTCTCAATCACCTTTTGCAAAAGGATCCAACAAAGTAGCTAAAATACAGAGGAAGTGAATGTTAATCTGCATGCCCTGAAGAGAGAGACATCTACAACTATATTTATATACACCAGATATGCATATACATGTGCATATCATATCCATATGCTCTCACCCATGACAAATATTTGCGATTATAACATTTTGATGTGTGTATAGACACATAAGTGCAGATATATTTGTTGACTACAAATACATGGCACATTTGTGCACACACCCATATACCGACATAGATATATGCTTGTGCATATCTGTATATTTGTGTGCGTGTATATGTTACATACACATATACTAACATAGAGAGAGTTGTGTCAGAGAAAGAGGCGAGTGTGAGAGGCATGTGCGCGTGTTTATTTGTATTCCCATCTTTTGTAACTTCATTTATTTTCTCAAATCTCTCTGATATGTTGTGA
Source organism: Picea engelmannii (assembly GCA_009831015.1). Lineage (NCBI taxonomy): Eukaryota > Viridiplantae > Streptophyta > Pinopsida > Pinales > Pinaceae > Picea > Picea engelmannii. Next base: position 1,056,602 of record ML776900.1, on the reverse strand, counting down.
CAGCTATGACCTTGCTGTCTACCCCATAGACAGACCATACCTCCTTTTCTGCCTGCAATAAGCTGCAACAAAAAAATTTACATGAACCTCACAACAAGCTTTTGGTCAAGGGAATTTAACAGCATTAGATGGAAACACAAGGGAAATTGGATCTGTCTCGGATAATACTCAATTTGTATTTCCGAAGAAGATTAGCAGTAACTATCAGTACACTCCATGCCCTTCCCTGACTACTACATCATTCAGTGCATTCTTACATCTCAACCCCCTTAAATGGAGAACTTAATCCATCTTCATCATTATTATTATCGTTAAGGACTAGGACAATCTGCTGCCTGATGCTGGTCTCCTCCCAACTACTGTATGATGATACTAAATTGATGTTTTCTGGGCTGATGGCCGTTTACTTATGCGTGCTATTATGTTTTGTTATGGACGTATCATATTACAACTGTATGTGCAAGGGCCAATTTTAGTTAACAGGGCGTTTTTGGTTTTTAACCAGCCTGATTTTGGTTTTAGCCAGTGTTTGTGGTGGCTGCGTTTGTAGCTCTTCCCTTTTTTTTCCCTGTATAGGATGCATCTGTACATTATTTGTTTATATTGATAGTCAAAGGAAGCATTTTTATCAAAAGAAAAATTATTAGTCAGAGGAAACATTTTATCAAAACAAAAATTATTATCCTTAACATCTTATCAGTAGAAAAATGATCCTTATAGTTGATCATTATCTATAATTGTGATTATCCATAAATTTTTGATATTGTCTTTATGCCAAACACAATCTCTAATAATAGTTAATCTACATGGACCTAAATCATGATCTAAGTTGCGGGAAATGCCTATTTTGGTCACGTCCCAGTACACAAAATGCTTGGCAACGTCGAAACAGGAACAAAAAACCTTGGAAACGCTGCTGACCGTGCCATACGGCTTTTCCAAATCTGAATACGTCGCATGGTACGGCTGGTGGGTTTCCATGTTCCGCCATTTCCAGTGACATATCAGGCACTTTTTTGGAAGTTTCTGGGCCCATCCAAGTGCCCATGAGGGGTGTGGGATCCATAGGAAAATATTGTCCTGTCCGTGCCAATGACTCTTTAAGACAAAACAGAGACAGGGGATTGAGCTCTAAGGAGTTGTCACCTTGGTAATTAATGGTAATATTAAAAGTAAAAGTTGACATTCTTCTTTATCATACATTTTCTATCCTTTTACTTAAATTTTTAACATTACCATTAATTGTTCAGGATGTTTGAGAGAGGTTCCAACCTCATTGGATTTCATACAGAGAATGTAGAATTTCATATCCCATGCAGAATCCAGCAGACTTAGCAGTTTTTAGGATTTCAGGGTTAGTGGGATTGTAGTGATTCCACTGGATTCTATCATGTATGGGGGGGTATGGGATTGGCATTAGTATAGACTACCAGGCTATGGGATTTTGCATCAAGTAATCATCTATGGGAGTTAATATAGACATGGGTTTCCTTTTGAAATGTTGTTTATGTATCATTTTTAATTTTTTGGCATTTTTCTTACAAGATAACGCGTTATTTAAAAAAACTATATATCTATATTTTTTGTATCTTTTATATACAATTTTTGCCCTGCACACCCATTTTGGAGGGGTCATGTTTCCAAGCATTCTTATTTCAGAAACTTGTACATGTTTCCATGTTTCGTGCAACTTAGATCATGATGCTATTTTTGAATTTTTGTTGTTAGTATTTTATTTCATAATCTTTTGGGTTAAGATTTTATGATTGGACATCAAGGTTTCTTCCAAGGCAACTCAATCTTTGCAAGGTTTTCAAATGGACACCATTCTCTAGATGGGTTCCTCTCATTTGCAATGCCTTTTCTGCTTTTTCCTTTTTGTAATATCTTTATTTTCCGTGTGGCAGTTCAAAAACATTACAAGAGATGAAATGGAATGCTTTTATTGATATCCACTAAGAAAATTAATCTATAGGACCGAGTCCTGACCAATTCATAGTTATAAAATTGGCAATTCATGATTCTATAAAACTAAAACCTATAAACTTACAGGAAAATATGCCAAAAGAATGATCTTTCTTGATAAATGCATCTCTTTCATCTTTCTTTTCAAGTTTGTCTGGACCCTACCTTGACAGTGCTCTTGAATCTGGCCATAAAACAGCAGAATGAGTTTGTCTAAGTTTTCATCAAAACTTAATTATATGTTCCTGTTACGAGGTTGTAGATTGTGGACTATAGCATGAAGTCCTCCTGAATTTTATCCTCACCTGCATTGCAGATCAACATATTCTTTAATTCCAATCTTTCTGTTTTAAAATCTTTTCTATCTTCTAATTTCAATTAAAGCTGTTGCAAGCTTGTCCTTAGCGGTGCCGCTAACTATTTTTCTTGCCAGCCTTGTATTTCTCTTCTGTGTTAATTATTCTTTATTTTTTGTTTTCATTTTGCTTGAGCTCTGAATTTGTCTTGTATGGTTTTAGCTCTTTTTCGTTTTGATGATCTATAAACCACCATCACCATCATTCCTGCCACTTATTAGTTTGTTTTTCCTATGCACATTCATTCCTTTTCAAGATTCCAATTTGTAACATTTTGAGTAGTTTTTTCTTCATCTGTGTTTCACATCCTTTGTTTAAGCATAATGGATATCCTTATTGCTTCTTATTTTTTCGGGTGGATGCTTGCTTCAATGAAAAAGAACTTCATAAATATGCATTAAACTCGACTCCAAGAACTCTTGTAATGAGCCTTCTTTGAATTTTCTTGATTTGCATCTCATTTTATACCTTTTTGCAATCCTTGGACAGGCAAACAAATAGTCAGATGGATTCGTTCAAAATTTGTAATTTGTTTTTATCATAATTCATTTGTGGTCGATTTTTTTTTTTTTTTCAAAGGACTAAAAAAATTATAAAATTCTGGGATCATCTTTTCATGATTCTTTGTTCTTGACAGTGTTCAAACTTCTTCCTACAAAGATCTAACCTTTAAAGATTCTTAGAAGAGTTACATATATGGTTAATCTCATGGTTGATATTTTAGGCAAGTGAGAAAATATCGATACACAAGCGTGAAGTATTGGGAGCTGTCAATCAATTCAATTCAATGGGCTTTTGATGATAAATAAAATTAATTGTATTTGTCAGATGCTGTTTGTCTAGAACTCATAACCATGTCAATGCATTACTTTTGCCTCTTTTTTTTGAGGATAATGAAACTTGCATTTGAAAAGAAGAAGCAGGTTACAAAATGCTGCCTTAAACGAGCTGGGTGCTTCTATTTAGACCTTTAGACCTTGGCAGCCATGACTACACTGTATTTTCTCATTTTCTTTGAAGTTAATGAGCTATTTTCTGACAGAAAACTGTGGTAGTCAGAAATTCTAGTCAGATCAACTGGATTGTAAAATCTAAAATTCAATGAATTTGATATCTGCAAACCTAATATGGTAAACTATGCTTTAATGCAGGTTGGAGCAATTTCTCAACAGTATTTGGCGATATTGATGCCGTGCATTCATGAATCTCTTGAAAGTACAGACTGGGCCACTCGTAAAGCGGCAGCTGATACTTTGAGCCGGATGGCAACTCATGCAAGCCATGTTTTAACGAATTCCAAGTCTTCAACCATTTCTGTACTTGATGCTTGCCGGTTTGATAAGGTTTCACCGGGAGTTCTTTTCCTTAATTTTCTGTGGAATAAAATGCATCTTTGTATTTGATCTTTTAATTCTTTGCAGGGAATCATATAGTTGTATTTGAATTAAGATGGTCATTTTGATGACATCTGTGTCAGTTCACAACATTGATTTGATTTTCTTTTTGAAGATCTGTGCACTTTATTTTGGTAATTAAATTTGTGCCATTATTAAATAATGGGCAATTTTGATGAGTCCTTCTGTGTATATCAATTTAATTTTCTGTAAACAAAATTGTGTTGTCATACAAATTAGGCATACAGGCACATACAAGTCTGGGGCATTTGATTATTTGCTATAAATTATAATCATAAACCGAATAGCTTTGTTTGAGCCTGTAAGAAAATTTGTTGCTAATATTTTCCTCTTTTATTTCCAGTTGTGAAGCTCGAGTATATTCTGTGGATAAAGACTTTTATTATTCTATTGAAGTATTTCACTGTGATGTCTCATTGAACTGTTGGAGTTGTGGCTTCAGGTGAAACCAGTAAGAGATAGTATAGCAGAGGCGCTTCAACTCTGGAAGGACATTCCAGGTCCTGAAGATGAATCAATTTCCTCAGCACCAAAACCACCAGCCTCAGGTAAGCAAGGTCTATCCCTTTCTTATATTTGCCTTGTTTGGCCTTAAGGCCTGGTAGATGCAGAGCAGCCTCACATTGCTATATGCAGACGCTGAAACTGCAGAGCTGACCCAGTCATTGAAAAAGATGGATCTTGAAAATTCAAATCCTACCGGGAATGAAGCGAATTCCACTCCTGCTGTGTCATCGGACGGTTCAAACCAGGCACTGAATACTCTTTCAAACACACAAGATGGTAACATGCCAGATAAGACAGTCGGTTTCTTGAAGAAAAGGGCTCCTGCATTGACTGACAAAGAGCTAAATCCAGACTTCTTTGAGAAGCTTGAGAAAAAAGGTTCAAATGATTGGCAAGTTGAAGTAGCTGTACCAAGGGGACGTCCACCAGGTGCTCAAACTGATCATGAAGAACAAACTGAAGACAATGTTATGGATTTTAAGGAAAGATCAAGCAGGGTGGTATCGGGAACATCAAATGGAGTTTGGCAGTCATCATCAGCTGCAAGCAGAGAAGGTGAAAATGTGGATGTGGTTGGCATTCAAAGAACAGGGGCTAGTTATAATGGGCTTGACACCAGGGATAACCTCTCACAAGATCAGTGGATGGAAAGAAAAATTATGAGGAACAGGGAATCAAATGCAAGAAACATGGAGTCTGATGACTGGGGTGATCTTGATCAGAGGGACACAGGTGGTACAAGAACCAGTTTTTTGCGAAGTGAGAATTATGGTGATACACAATTCACAAATGGTAAAGGCAATTGGTTAGTCATCCAACGACAGCTATTACAAATGGAACGCCAACAAGCCAACCTGATGGAAATGCTACAGGTCTGTAGAACTGAAGACCATAATGTTTGTAGAGTGTAACGAAGATTAGTTTTTTAAAGTGACTAATATGAACAGTCACAGTTTTTGTCAACTAATTAATAGGATTATATAGCTGAAAAGTACTGTTCTTAACTCGTCATAAGTTCTTAAATATGTATTATCTTTGTCCATAATCTTGGATGTGGAATTTTATTATTGGCTTAGATTTTGCTGACAAAGGTTTTGTATTCAATATCCACATTAATCATGTGCTGAACTTGAACATTGTGATCAGAATTTCGTGTTTTTTGTCTCCAGTGTAGGCTGATTGTATTTGGCATAGACCTTGCCCGTGGCAGAGGCAAATTCTGCCTTTTAAGGACGACTATTTGGCTAAGTTGCACAAGATGTGGAAATGTTTACTAGCTTTGGAAACAGGAACGCCTGGAAATGTGACCCCCCCAAAATGGGTATGTCGGGGGAAACACAATATATAGATGTGTGTGTGTATAGTTGTTTTTAAATAACACATTATATTGCAAGAAAATAATAATGATGGGTTAATTTGTAGGTAGATTTAGAAACAAATTAGAGGTTAATTTGTCTTTACTTTCCATAGATTAGGGTTTTTTAAACTTTCTATGGGTCCCACGCACCTCATGGATACTTGGGTGTTTCCAAGAAGTTTCCATGTTTTCACGAGTTTCTGATACTGGTACGTGGGCAGTTTAGGAGTTTCGTGCAACAGAGCTATTTGGAGATTTGGTAGGAGAGGATAATTCCTAGTAGCCTGGATCACAAAAGCTATGGGTCCCTTTTATATTTTTTTTTATGTAGAATGGCTCTCATGAATCTTGGAAACAAATTCTGCCAAATAGTTCTCATGGAATTAAATTTTTCCCACACGCTGATGATCACGATCTTGGCATTATAGTACATGTTGATCAATTGGTAATACCTACTTCCCATTCCTGATCTTGTGCTCATTAATATTTATTTTTTCCAAAAAAATAACTTTGTGGAATTCCCTCCACTTCACTGAAATTTCAGATGGAGGGAAGTATAACTGCCAGTGTGCATTGGTAACCTCAAATGACTCGATGGAATGGGTCCCGTGACCTCCCATCGGCACTGCACCTTTGGCAATATGGTTGAACCAATTGAGCTATCCCACGGGGCTTTGGGCTAAGGCTCATATATATAATTTTTCTGAGAAATAAATTCCCCTCGCCCTCCAACATATTAAGCATTGAGAGTGAGGAAGCTGGTACCTTGCCCCCACCCAGTGGATTTCCTCTCTTCCCCGGTTTTCTGGATGGAAGACAGTATTAAGCACTGGCTGCAATAGTGGCTGGAGACCTTGCAGGATTTAGTTGGAATGTATCCTGCAACCTCTCTGGGCATTACACCTTAGTGGAAAGGGTTGAACCAACTGAGCTATCCCTTATATATGTAAATCATTAATTTTACTTGTTAGTAGCTTCTCTACGTGGCTTTATGTTTACAAAGCAATTAGAAATATTGGTTTATGTTCCTGTCAAGGGATTCTCAGTCCTTACATGCCAACTGATATGTTAGTTATGAGTTAAGTTGCAGGAAAGGTCATCTCCCCACGTTTCTGGGCCAAAAATGCCAACTGATATTTTAGTTACGAGTTAAGTTGCAGGAACAGTCATCGCCCCATGTTTCTGGGCTAAAAATGTGGGGAAATGTGTTTTGAAACATCTGGAAACGTTTTGGGGAAGTTTCTGGCTTTGAAAATGCACCTTGAAATGCCAGACCAAGTTTCTGAAATGTTTCAGCCCAAACAGAGGGTGTGTTTCAGGCTTTCAGCCCAAACAAGGCACGTTTCAGTCCCAGAAAAGCACTTCAAAGGTGCATGGGACCTGCAATAAGCACACAAATGCCTAATGACAGGAAAACAATGATGAATAAAGTTTAAAATCATTCTAATTTTTTTGATCATTTTATTTAAATTTGCAAGTATTAGACTTTAGTGCAATTTAAAAAAATCTATATTTTGAAATATTTATATCTTTTTGTATTTTTTAAATAATGCGTTTCCAAAATTGGGGGAGGTCACATTTCCACAGCATACCTATTTTGGAAACTAGTATCTGTTTCCACATTTCGTGCAACTCAGGTTATGAATGTTGATGAAGATTATGGATTAAATTCCCAGAATACACAAGCTGGTATTATCTGATATAAAATCAGAATGCAGATGAAAGACTAGAACCAGCCCTTTGACTGTGAAAGCCTTAATGCTTACATTCACAACTTCCATTGCAAGTCTCCCCATCTCCTTGTAGGAGAATCCAATATTCTCTGATTTTTAGTAGGTATGTACAGAGTGCATGTAGTGTGTCTGTGACTGTGTGGCTATGCATGTTTGATCGAGTTTCGTTAGTTGTGGACAGCTTATGTGAAATCGGTGTTACGAGAATTGCCAATTAATCATGGAATAAAAGCGAATGATTTTTACTTAGAAAAAATTGCCACGTGGACAAAATCATTATTTTTTGGAAAGATCACTGCAGGCGGCATTGGGGCATATAAAAGAATGACTTTTTGCTGATTTATGCATTTTATTGCTTGTCTATTTTTCACCGATTTTTTGAATTTGTTCCCAATTGTTATTTTTTGGACACTTGCCAATTTATTGCAGTGCACAACTTTTGCAACTATTTGTGAAATAGAAGATGAAAATAATCACAAATGTTGACAAACAGAACCAAAAAGTTTGTCATCATGATTAAGATAATGAGACATGCCTGCTGAACAGGAAAAATGAGATGGGTTTAGCTTTTGAAATTCTTTTTGGAATGTCCTGGGTTGTCATAGGGGATGCTTTTTTTCAGGTTGCAGTATTTTTACTGATTATTTTTTACCTAACACCCTGGCTTTACTCTACAAACTTTTAGGCTTTTCTAAGGCATCATGGTTTCTCAAATTTTCAGTAATTCATGCATCCTTTACCTTTGGTGAATCTGGACCCAAATGGCATACATTGGTGTGGGCCACAGAGTGACTTAAGCATGATTTGCATCTGGATTTAGTTCCAATGTCGTCCTGAATGTGTAAGCTTTTGTCCTTTTTGGTGCCACGAAAATTTGCTGAAGCCTAGAAGTTTGTATGCTAATTGAATTCTGTTTGTTGGCTTTTGTGGTATCTGTTTTATCTCTGTCTATTTATATCATAGCATTGAAGAAGGAAGAAAACGTTATATCTGATAGTTTTTCAAGTTTTCTCTGGTAGCTAATTTATTTTCCTACATGTATACCTGTTTGAATTTAGTGAGCTGCAACTCAAACACAGTTACAGCAGAATATCTGCAACAAGATCATCAAGTGAAAATATGTTGAGAATGCTCACCCGATCATATGCAACAAAAAATCCCCTAATTCTTCTGCCCACTACAGTCCTCATTACATTCTAAATGCTCTGAGGCTCCATTCAATAGACAAAGGTAACAGTGACAAGTTTAGTTTGATTCATCCTTCAAGAATATTTCTGAAAGGTTTTGTCCTAGTAGAGTTATATTGCCCAAGATAGGTCCAATACCATCTGAAAAAACCCTCATTTTATTTCCTAATCTTGTAAAAATAGAAAGACATCAGAGCATTTCAGATTAAATGACTATAGTCTGCACAGCCAGGTGGCACTTGTTTCTGTCAACACCCCAAAAAACTAGGTGAATACTGGTTTCATGTTGCAAAATCCTTGAATGATCAAAACAATGATCAATGGGACTAAAACAACAGCTCATCATGTGAGTTACATCCAAATAGGAAAATAGAAATACCTAAGATAAGCATATGCACAAACAATATAATTTTATAATAGAAGAAAAGTGAAGAGGAGAAGCCAGCTATTGCATATCAATATAGCAAAAGATGATCCACTTATGAGATGCGCTCTTGCAAACCTAGCAGACTCACAAATTGTTAATTATCATAAACATGGATATCGCAGTTCACTAGAACCTGGTGAAGGATGTTCATAGCAATAGGTCATCTGTAGTGGAGAAGCAGTAAAAAAATCCTTTCTTTCCTGGATCGACAATTATATCTCTCTTCCATGTCTAGATAATGGGGCATGTTGCCTTGTGTTCAAAAGGGTTTAGGCCTCTATCTCTTCTTTTGCTTCTCAAAACCTCTCTCTCTCCTGCCATGTGATATCAAATTCCCAGTACCTTGTGTAACCCTTAGGACTGTCTTGCTTTGCAAATGGGTCACCATAGGTTTTGGCCGAGCCTGATGATGAATAGATCCTGTGTACTGTCTGACCACCCATGAAGCAGCCTGAGGTTTCATAGGGGGTGTTTCTGCTCTGAGCTGGATGAAATGGGTCTTAAAAATGATTTGATGGTCTTTTGTGTGCCTTGGGCTGACTGTAAATCTACCAGCATGAGTTTCTTCCTTTTTTTTCCAAGGAAAAAAGTCAAGCAATTTTATTTAGAGAAACAGAATTATGAAGATAGATGCTGGTAAGCATTCCAGTCTACCTTCATAAGCCTGTAGCATAAGTCTTTGAGAATTTCATCTGAATGTACATATTTTGAAAATCAAAACCTTCCTCACAAAAAATAACCATTGTAATCATTTGTCTCCATTGGTAAAAACAGACTCTTCCATGTGTTCAAAAGGATTTAGGCCTCTATCTCTTCTTCTGCTTCTTGAAACAAATGTAACAGCAACAAGTTTAGTTTGATTCATCCTTCAGGAATATCTCTGAAAGGTTTTGTCCCAGTAGAGTTATATTGACCAAGATAGGTCCAATACCATCTGAAAAAAACCTCGTTTTATTTCCTAATCTCGGAAAAATAGAAAGACATCAGAGCATTTCAGATTAAATGACTATAGTCTGCACAACCAGGTGGCACTTGTTTCTGCCGACACTCGAAAAAACTAGATGAATACTGGTTTTGTGTTGCAAAATCCTTGAACGATCAAAACAATGGTCAATGGGACTAACACGACCTCATCATGTAAGTTACATCCAAATAGGAAAATATAAATACCTAAGATAAGCATATGCACAAAACAATATAATTTTATAATAGAAGAAAAGTGAAGAGGAGAAGCCAGCTATTGCATATCAATATAGTGAAAGACGATCCACTTATGAGATGTGCTCTTGAAAACCTAGCAGACTCACAAACAGTTAATTATCATAAACATGGATATCACAGTTCACTAGAACCTGGCGAATGATGTTCATAGCAATAGGTCATCTGTAGTGGAGAAGCAGTAAAAAATATCCTCATTCCTGGATTGACAATGACATCTCTCTTCCATGTCTAGATAATGGTGCATGTTGCCTAGTGTTCAAAAGGGTTTAGGCCTCTATCTCTTCTTTTGCTTCTCAAAACCTCTCTCTCTCCTGCCATGTGATATCAAATTCCCAGTACCTTGTGTAACCCTTAGGACTGTCTTGCTTTGCAAATGGGTCAATAGGTTTTGGCTGAGCCTGATGATGAATAGATCCTGTGTACTGTCTGACCACCCATGAAGCAGCCTGAGGTTTCATAGGGGGTGTTTCTGCTCTGAGCTGGATGAAATGGGTCTTAAAAATGATTTGATGGTCTTTTGTGTGCCTTGGGCCGACTGTAAATCTACCAGCATGAGTTTCTTCCTTTTTTTTTCCAATGAAAAAATTCAAGCAATTTTTTTAGAGAAACAAAATTACAAAGATAGATGCTGGTAAGCATTCCAGTCTACCTTCATAAGCCTGTAGCATAAGTCTTTGAGAATTTCATCTGAATGTACATATTTTGAAAATCAAAACCTTCCTCACAAAAAAGAACCATCCTAATTATTTGTCTCCATTGGTAAAAACAGACTTTTGCAAAGTTTTCAGAATATATGTTCTGCAATATACATGGAATAGATTCGGCCAGTCTTCAGGCAATAAGGCACAGGTCCATAAACTCTAGACAAATTAAAAGATTAAAACCAGGTATCATGAATATATACAGAGAAGTGTGCTAGGTTGCTTTCAATGATCTTCTAGATTCCTTTTTCCAGTTCCAACTCCTTTCTTGGATAGCCAATCTGCTTCCTTGTTCCTGTCCCTGTAGACATGCACAAAAGCGATATGAGAGAAAGCTGATTTAATGTTCAGGATGTCATGAAATAAAGGTTGCAGAGTGAAATTCTGCAAGTTGTATTGTCCTTTCATCTAATGTATAACAAGTAAAGAATCTCCATAGATTTGAATGTGAGAAACTCCATTTTCCCGAGCCTTAAAAGAGATACTATTGTTAGGGGAAATATGTAAGATTCCTCTAGCCCCTCCTGTAAGGGGAGTTCCCTAAGAGGCACCATCAAAGAAAGCTGAGGCCATTTCTTTGTTTATTTCTTCTTCAGAGGTGTGTTTTGCTGGGCATACTTCCTTAAACTAAGGAAAGGCATAAAGAAAATTCACACTTTGTATGGCGCATTTCAATGGAAGGGTATCCTTTTCCACAAAGAGTTTGGAGTTTCGTGCTAGCCATACTCCCCAAGCTATGGTTAGAGGAAGAGCTCTATACTTTGTTTCCTTGTTCATACACAAGGTTCTGAGAGCTTCTTCAATGGAGTTCCCCTTCCAGTCCTTGTTCAGTCCAGTCAATCGATTTGACTCCTGCCAAACTTGGCATGAAAAAGTTTGGGAGAATTGAGCTTTTTCAGACTCTGAGTCCACAGAAGGAGATCGTAGATTTGGTAGCGTTTATCTTCATAACAGTTGCCTCATAGAAGAGATCCCTCACAGAATATTAGAGTGTCATCTACAAAAAGTAGGTGTGTGATATTGTAGGAAATCCCCATGTACCTTTTAAATTTCTAGAGCTTGAGGCCGCCTTTATTGATCTACCGAGGCCCTCTGTGACAATAAGAAATAACAGGGGGGAGACAGGACAACCCTGTTTGATCCCCCTTTTAGGCTTAAAGAAAGGAGAGGCGACACTGTTAATAAATATTGAAAAGGAGATCAAGCTGATACAGCTCATTACCCGGGCAGCAAACCATGACAAAAGCCCAAATGAGCAAGGATGAGTCTAATGAAGAGCCAACTTACCTGATCAAATGCTTTGGAGAGGTCCACTTTAATAGATAGAGCCTTTAATTCTTGGTCTTCATTGAGTGAAGACCTTCTTGTGCTACCCCCACAACCTTGTGTATTTGCCACCCTTCCAAGAAACCAAAATGTTTTGGAGAGATCTAGCTATGATTTTAGAGATAATTTTGTAAATGCAATTACACAGGGAAATAGGTCTAAAGTTCTCAAAAGTGTGAGGGGTTATTAATCTTAGGAATGAGAGCTATGAATGTTGTGTTAAAAGTTGCCATAGTTTTCCATGTGGTTCTAGATACCTCTACCACTTTGTAAAGGTCCTCTTCAATGAAGTCGAAGCAACCTAGAAAGAATTCAACAGGGAGGCCATCTGGGCCTGGGATTTTATCTTTTTGTAATCTCTGCAGCATCCAAAGAAATTCCTCTTTACCAAGTTCTGCTATTAACTCTTGGTTATCTTCCGGGTTGACAAAGCTTGGAAAGTAGGATGCCAGTCTGATTACTACTGATATGGTTGCTCTAGATTCCTCTTTAAAGACCGAATGGAAATAATTTACCCCTTCAGAAGCCATCTCAGAGAAACTTGTTGCCATGGAGCCATCCTCCTTTTCTATCCTCCAAATATAGTTAATATTTTTCCTGCAATTAGCATGCCTGTGAAAAAGTTTGATATTCCTGTCCCTTGCCCGCAGCCAAATAACTCGGCTTTTGAGTCTCCATTCTTTCTCTGTCCAATAGTATTTGCCTCTTTTTGTTTTTCAAGTGTTTTATCTCCTCTTTCTGAGTTTTTGTCAAGAAGCCAAAACCTTCTTTGTTGTAACAAGTAGCTAGGGTTTCTTCAATTTCCTTTAATATTCTATCATCCTTCTATTTTTTCTCCATAGACCAGTTGATTGCAGTCTTTTTAACCCTTTTTAGATTTTGATTAAATTGTATGGGAGCTGATTCGTCAAGAGAATTATTGAAAGGCTTCCACACTTCTTTTACCTTATTTAGAAAACTTCATCCCTTAACCATTCAAGAATCAATTTGAAGGGGTTGGGTGATTTGCCTTGGGCTGGGACCACCTCTAGAAGCACAAGATTGTGATCAGAATCCCCACTTGAAGAGACCCATTGTCTAATTCTGTCTGCTTCATCTATAAAAGCTTTTGAGGTTAAAAATCAATATATCCTTTTAGCAATTATGGCTTCCGTTGCCCTTTTGTTCCTCTAAGTTGGGGTTAGCTTGGTAGGCTCTATGTCTAGAAGCCCTGCTATTTTTAGTTTGTTTATGAAGAACCCAGATAGGTTGTCCACCTACATTGGTAGTCCCTAGAGCTTTGAAGCTCCTAGTGAGAAACTCAGGTCTCCTCCAATTACCACTAGACCTCTGCTAGTCCAATCTCTTTTGAAGAAATTTTCCCAATATTCCAGCCTATCTGAGTAAGGCCCATATGTATTTAGACAAGTGATCCTTTTTTCCATCCAGTGATATTCCCCCCATATCTTCCTATAGCGTCAACAAAGCTAAAGTCGCACACCCCAAAATTCTTAGACAAGTCTTTAATAACCTTCTCCTCATTTGTCATTAGTTGTAAAAAATTGATGGATGGGTTGTGAACCTCAATTAACCTCGTTAAGGCCAATTTTTTTGAGGAATTGGCTAGTCCTCTGCAATTTAGGGTTAGGAGAATCGTTTTTTTTTTGTGATTGGCGGAATCAACAACTAGTTGGGCACGTATTCGTGTGACATGGGGTCCAACTGCGACCACTAGAACCTCCAGGTGTGCCCACGATGCCCCATATGCGACACACAAGGTAAGCCGGGGTTTCGAACTAGTGACTTCACATAACAGAGTGCCTTAACAGTACACTCCATCATCGATTGCCCTACACCTTGAGGGTCGGGTTAGGAGAATCATTTGGAAACATCCCTGGGGGTGTTTTCTTTAAGAGCCCCAGTTAATGACAATTGTCTTCCACTTCTAACTTCAGAGTTTGCTTGCTTTTGAGCCATGCATAAGAAATACTTTCTATCTCTTTGAGTTGATTTGGGATCTTTTACTTCCAGAACCCCTAAACCTCTTGCTATCCCTCCTGAAAAAATGGAAGCTCCTTTGGTCCTTGGCTTGAGATTGCATTTTATAGTCTCTTGGAGGCTTGGGAGCCATCGAGGGAGTTTGAATCAACTACAAAACCAGGTAAAATCTCAAGGTTTCCAGGTAAGTGGGATGCCTCACCTTGAAACATCCAAGCCATCCAGTGGAATGAGAGTAGGAGGCTTGGGGCCCTTTATTCCTGGGATATTGGGAAGGAAGTCTCTAGATTGTTCTCTATTCAATTCTTCTAACCCTACTTCCCACGACCCAAAATATAAATTTTCATAAAAATGAAACTGATGACTTCTTTCGATCAACAATACTAGATTCTAAAAACTCATTCAAAGGACTTAGAAAGAAAAACTTATTCAGAATGAATTTTTTGAATCTAAAACTAAATTGAAAAAGATTCGTTCTCAATTTCCATTGTATAGGTTCCCATCATGGATGATAAAGTTCCCACAAGATATTCAATTTATGTATAATATTATGTTTAATATATCGCAAAATAAATACAAATTGATTACTCCCATGTAGTAATATCTCTGGAAGATTACCTAAAAGCATATTTTCAAGAATCAAGATATTTACACCCTGATTCATCTATTGAGATCTCGACAAGATAATTCCTATCAATCGTCTATATTAGTTATTTTCTAGGGAACTTATATCACACAAATAGGGTAAAAGATCGTTCAAAGGGCCTATAGTGATTTATCTTAGGGATGAGCCGACTTGAAATTTTGGCACTATTTGAAATTTTGGCACTATAGAAGTCTTCCAATAGAAATGCTGGATTGTTTCAAATAATCCTCATTTCCCCAACCAGTCGGAGGTAGGGGGAGGGATTTGCTTACCTGTTTCTTTTGCGAAGTTAACTTTACTAATGTGCTCTAGTGGGTGCTCTGCACACTGATGCCTCAATAGCTGATGATTTTAGTGGTTGAATGTACTCAAAGGAACAATTTGAGATATCCCTTGTAGGAGCCTTATTCTTTGGAGATTGTGGGGTTTTCATGCAGCTTTACGTTGTCGCCTAATTGCAAGTTCACCACCTCTTCTTTCCTCTTGATGCACTTGAGTCTTCTTTTGGATTTCCTTGAGCCTCTCGGTCCCAAACCCTCTTGGTCTGAAGCCAAAGGATTGGGATTAAGGGTTCTACTCATTAGCTCACCAGTGAGCATTCCACCAATGAAACCGTGGTCCAGTGACCCTTCTGCAGTAGCTTCCTTGCCAGGGATTGAGGAACTTGTAGAGCCTGGGAGATGGTTGAGAGGCACTTCCTTCGAGCCGAGTAAAGAATAAGGTAAGATCTCATGTGTTGGAAGTGAAGGCTTGTCAAAGTCTGCACTCAAGGAGGAAATCCCCTGGCTCTTCAGATATTGCAACCTGTACTTCACAAAATCCGCCATTAGTTCGACATGATTGCTTAATAAATTCACATTATTTGAATTTGATGTCATGGCTTGCAACCTTGCCATGTTGGATTTCTGTTCGTCGGATTGTTCACACACCAACGCATTCAAAATCAAAATGGTTTCATTCTCCAATGAATAGACTCTGGGTTGGATGATTCTCAGCTGAGGGGTTTCAAATCTGGGTTTGTGGTCCATTGGTGGGACATCGAAGAAGTCTATGGCTTCTTCCTCCATACCTGCCAAAAGTTTCTCCCGAACTTGCAAAAAACCCTAAACCTCTCTCAAACTCCTACCATGTATCCTCAAGTCTGCTTTGTTATTATGACAACCACTATCCAAATTAAAGGAGCCGCCGGTAAATCAGAGGGAGCCACGCCACTGCTCATCAAGGAAGCTGTTGATAGTCATTGAGGGAGCCATCCCGCATGAGTTTCTTCCTATGAAGGAAGAGCTCTCATATAACAAAGTGCTACACATCACAGATCATGGTAGCTGATGAGGGAGGATAGAGAGCCTCTAGAGTCTCTAAACAAACAATACCCATCCTCGATCTCTTGATTGACATGGAAATGGAAAATAGAATGCTCTTCTGATTCAATTTCATTCAAGCAAAGTCTAGAGATCCTATCTTTCCTGGCAATCTAGTGTTTTCCCTTGGATTTAATCTGATGTGAACACATCCAAAACTGGCCCATAGGAAATCTCAACCCATGCATGATGTGAAGTTGTAAGTAGCTGGGGGTAAGAATCATCTCATCTTCGCTACACAGAAAGTGTCTCTGGTACAGGCGAGTCTTGCATGCCAACTCTCTAGGAGGCAAGATCCATGTGATGTGAAAATAGTGACAACAAGGTAATGTTATGATCTGGCACAAAATGGACTTGCACAAGGCACAAAAGCTATCCATTGTCAAAGTAGCACTGAGAAAAATCTTAAGGGGGACCAATATAATATCTATAACTATTGGTATTCTGTTGAGGCCCGAGGGTGTTGTTGTAATGTCCCCACTTTGGGACATCATTACATTTCAGGGTGTTATGATGACCAAAGCAGCCAGATGGATGTTATAGCGAGTACAGTGACTATTGAGGGATATTTTGGGGTTCGGCTTGCATCGCTCATCCTATTTCATCATTATGATCCATTCCACACATATTGGCTTTGGTTCCGTTGCATTCCGACGATTTCCATGATTTTGAGTATTTTGAGCTATAGGTTAATTAAATTCACTAAAGAGGTCATTTTGGGCATAATACTTGGAGGAACCTCTCAGTGTAATAGCTCATTGGAATCGAGAGGAACAACGCTACAGGATAGGATGATGAAAAGTGACTTTCAGTGGCTAGGGAAGCCACAAGGAGAGATACGGTGTTTTTCAGAGGTAAAAAGGTTAATTAATTAATTAAAGTGATTTAATTAATTAATTAGTAATTAATAAAGTAAAAGTCACTTTGGAGGGACAAGGTGAGCAGGAAGTATAAAAGAGAGGCAAGGGCCTCTATTCTCTTGTGCATGTATGATTATCTTTTGATATTTGGCTTCTAGCTAGTGAACCCATACCTTGGGGGTTTTGACCTAACAAACCCTAGAGGACGATTTGGTGGTGAAAGATTCCACCTAGCTTGTCCCAAGCTTGGTCTCGGGGATGCAATACTCCCCCACACCATTCTAGTTCAGATCTACTCAGTTGCAGGAGAGTTCTACACCAGTTACAGGTACAGGAAGAGAGAGGGCGCACCATTGGGGGTTTCCAGCAAGGGGGGCACACCATTCATTGAAGGAAGGTTCGTCGTAGGAGTTTGAGAGGGCTCTTGGAGATTTGAGCACTTGGGTTTTACTTGCAGGGCCTTGGCCATGATTTCTAGTTCCTTTTGAGAGAGTTTTATGGTCCAGATGATTCCCTAGAGCATTGGGGCGAATTGGAGAGAAGGAGGGCATTTTTGAGATTCACATCTATTCAGTTTGGAGGGGTTATATTTCAGATCGGGTCCTGAGACTTCACCTAGTAACTTGTAGTGTCCCAATCTATCTTTCTGGGGAGTTTCAGAGCATTTGGAGGCCTCCTTCATCAGTGCCGAAATTGTAGGGTTTGGCAGTATTCAAGAGGACGCAACCCCACTTGGGGATTCAACATTTGGAGGAGCACCCCTTGGTATTTCGGTCTGAGATTTCAAGAGGGGATTCTACTCACCCCGATCTACAATTTGACATCTTTTTCGGAGTTTTTGGAGGTCTTTGGCAATAGGGCCGAATTATTGAGGGTTTCAGTCTTCCAGCAGGGCGTAGCATCATCTAGCTTGGAGTTGGCACTTCATACAATCCAGATCTCTTCCAGTATTGGCCTTCATTGTGTATTCAACTCTTGGAGGCTTGCATCTTCTTACTAGGAGCATTTTGTAGCAGCTCTTATTATGTTTATTGGATCCATTTGTTGATCATTCCAGATCGGCCTCACTCTTGTATCAGGTTCTTTTACTATTATGAATAAGATCAGATCTGAGGCATTTTTGGGTTGTCTATTATATTGTTGATCTTGCATATGTTGAGGTATGTTTCATTGCTTTATCTTCTTATCTGTTGCCACAAACACACATTAAAATCATCAGTATTACCCTAGCGCAACCTAAGAGACAATAATAAGCAAAGTGTTTGACGAAATGCCACAACCAGAAACAGTTTAAAATTCATGCAAAACGTGATGTTCCTGGCATATTGGCTTAGGAACATTACAGTTGTTGCCAAAATCAATGCTATGGTGGGCAGCTGTGAAGTTTTGCTTAGACCTCAAGGTAATGTGAATTAGGTTTGTCTCAAATCTGTTAACAGACTTTCTACAAGTGATTTGTATTGTTTCATTCAGATGAAGACCTGTTTTACCAAAACTTTTGATTGTTTGCATTAGACATTTTATAAATTAACAAAGAAGCTATGAAGGAAATAGTTAGGCTGGACATACCTTAAGAGCTTAAACTCAAAACAATTCATGCAAGTTTTACTATAATTTTGCATGTGTTTGACACCTTTTTTGGTGTGATGTTTGTCATGCAATTGGCTACATCAGAAGTAAAGTTGCCTTCATTATTTGCTTACCTGCCATACTATATTGAAATGGCTATGTAGAGGGAGGTCAATGTGAAGGTGACTGCATTTTCCTTTTGCGAAAACCAGTGAAAATGTGTTAACTACCTTCATTTCTTTGCTGACTTTAATGGCTTTTTAACTCTTTCTGCCTCATGAAAGGGGTTGTAGATAGGATGCAGCATATGCTTCACATCTGGCAGGAGCAACATTTTTTAACACCACCAACCTTTTCACATAGCTGAGCAGCATACACCACCCTTTTTGAAGATGATTGATTATACAACTTCCTGTTCAAGATGGCTAACATTGGATACTTGGTATCAATCTCAGTTCCAACCAATGTTACATTTATTGTTACCGGGAATTTATCACCGAGGGTCTGGAAAATAAATTATCGGCAATATCGGGGAAATTATCCAAAATTATTGGGAAACTTAAAAAGATACAAAAATAATCAAAAATTTTCAATTTTTTAAACATTTAAAGCAACAACAACATCAAACAAACACATTGCTACATAAATATGAAAATAAAACTGATATATAAGATGTGTAAGATGTCAAGTGGTACATCAATCATCGATACTGAAATATGATATCTATCCTAAGTCATAAGTCCTGACAGGATAATACAAAATCACAACGAAACAAAAATAAATGTATCTCATGAGATGATCATCATGAGGCATCTAGATACTATAAGAATAATCATAGTACACTAAGATTCTAATGTGTGGCTGAGGATTAGGTTTCACCTGCCCCTGAGTAGCTTGCAGTTCCCTTGTGGTTCCTCAATTCTTCCCTCTGCTTTTTCTTCCCAGTAATATCAAGGATTGAGTTCTTTAAGGACAACATCTGGGGTAACTACAGGGCAAATTTCCACTTCATGCCCTGGGATTTTGGCAAGGTGATATTTCAAGCGGTTGATTCCACCATACATTTCCTTTCCACATAGCTTGCAACTCAGCTTTGTTCTATTATGACTCTCATAGGGTTCACCATACTCCCACATTGGATCCATTGGCTTTGCCATTTTGTTGAGCACTGATTAAATCTTTAAAATTTAAACCTACGGCACAAAACAAATGGAGAAATTCAAAATCCAGATCCACAAAACACTTAAAGAATGTTGCAATTAAAATATCATAGCTACATAAGTGTTAAATCTCCCATAAAAAATGGTAAGAAGAGCCATATCTAATGGTCATTGCAAACCCTATACTGAATCTTGAAAAACAAAGAAAATGAACGCATAATTTTTTTTTGCATACCTGGGAATATGGATGTGGTAGATTGGAGTAGATCCCTACTCCACAAATGCTTAGTTGATGGAAATGAAAACTATAGATTTCCCCTTGCTTGGTTGATGGAAAATGGTCACAATATCCTTAGAGCTCAATCCCCCTTAGCACCGTTTGCAAAATGACGTTTAAAAACCCAAAATTGTAACTTAAACCGGACGGAAAAAGAGCAGGGCGATAAATTTGATCGTCTCGCGATAATTTCCTCAATTATCGCGATAAATTCAAAAGGTTAAGTTATCGCGATAATTATCGGCGATATTATTGCCAAGGTGGGTTTTGGCGATATTATCGCGATAAGTGTAACTATGGTTCCAACTACCAGTGCAATAGATCTGGAAGGACAATGCCACTGAATTCATGATCAATGTTTGGTGTGTCGATTGGTTTTTCCTCACAATTGCCTTGTTTCCGTGATCAGCAAATACTAATGGAAAAAAAATGAAAACATTTATTTCAGGTGTGTTCATGAATGAGAACACTTTCTGCCGACTGTCTCTTGGATTTTTGGATATCAGGGACAAAGTTCAATTTGGAGGTGAAATTGTTGTCCACACTACTAGCTTGCAGTACTCAATTATTCTCTCACTGAAGAAGAAAACTAAAGGATCTAGTCCCTTCTGGTTCTTTGTGCGCCTTCCTCTGCAAAACACAATACAAGTCTTTGAATGCTTGTAAGCATATGATTATTATTTTTGTTTTGGCATGTTTATAAATTTTAGGATAGACTATTAAACCATTGTGCACTTGAAATTTCAGTTTGAAGACCTAGGTCCATAACCAACCTCTTTTTTGGGCTTACGTTTAGAGTTTTAAATGCTGCTAAGTTGCTAACAGACATGGCTCTTTTAAAACAATAACAGCAAGTACAAGATGATCCCCTTGGATTCGTATCTTCACTATCATTGCACTGCACACTGATAAAATCTAAGCTGAGACATTATGTGCCCTGAGTAATTTTTCCAGCTTGTAAAGTATTTATTTTTTAGCTTAACCAAACTTATCTCTTGGATGACAATCTGTACCAATATACTGTTATCTGCGGATAATATCTTAGTGAAGACCTGCCATGCCTCAAATTTTTTTCCAGCCTGCAAAATAAACTTTTCTAGTTTAAACTAAAACTATTTACAGAACATTGGAGATTCAGCTATGTGCAAGTTGTGGAATATTGAAATTTTCTTGCATTCTATATTTTCAGGATTTCATGGGAAGCTCCCAGGATAGCATGCTTTCTTTGGAGAACAGGGTACGAAGTCTTGAGAGAGTTGTAGAAGATATGGCCCGAGACTTGGCCTTTTCATCTGGAAGGCGAGGTGGCAATCATATGATGGGATATGAAGGTCCACCTAATAGGTCTTTGAACAAATACTATGGGGCACCTGATTACCCTGGCCCCAAGTTTGGCAAAGGGAATGATGGTCGGGCTTCTTTTCCTGAAAGGTTTGCTCAATCTGATTTTATTCCTTTGGGAGCCAGAGGAACAAGAGAGGCCCAATGGAGGTCTTCTGAAGCTGGTTCTGATACGTGGGATGGTTATGCACATGGAAGTTTTAGGAATGGTCATTTACCTGAAGGCCAAGTAAGCTCTAGGAGGGGTATGATTGGTTCTGCAAATGATGGAAGATTTTCAAGGCAGGAGCATCAGGATGGGGAGCAAGTCATTAACAGAAGAGCTTGGGACAGGGGATCTGGGCCTGTAAGACTTGGAGAAGGCCCTTCTGCTAGAAGTGTTTGGCAGGCTTCAAAAGATGAAGAGACTCTTGCAGCAATCAGGGTAGCTGGGGAAGATGCAGGGACGTCTAGAGCTTCTTCAAGAGTATCTGTCCCCGAATTGGATGCTGAGGTGTCAGAATACAATAGTGGGCAAGGGAAGGGTCCCTATTGGGGTTTATGGAACCGTGCAATGGAATGTCTACATTCTGGAGATGTTGATTCAGCATATAATGAAGTACTATTCGTTGGAGATGAGCTCTTGCTGGTGAGGTTGATGAGTAGATCAGGTCCAGTACTTGATCAGCTTTCTACCGGGACAGCAAGTGAGGCTTTGCATGCTATCGGACAGTTGCTGCAGCAACAGAGATTCTTTGATTTTGGAATACACTGGATTCAACAGGTATCTTTAGTTTTGAAGTGTCACTTTCAAGGGTGCAATTTTGGTTTAGAGTAGTAGCTAGCAGCTACTTACTACTTTCAGTTCCAATTTTTTAATGTTATATTCTTCCAATTCCTGTTTTGGTTTCTGAATAGTGTAGTAGAACTACATAGAGCTTGCAGCCCACGAGTGTGTTAACTGATGTTAATATCTCACCCTTGCATGTATTAAACATTTATGCCAATAACATAATTCAGACCTATACAGCAGAACAGGATTTAGCCTTACAATACAAGCTTTGCTTATGGCTCTTGAGTCTTGGTAGTTAAAGGAGAAACATCTCTTGTCTGACCTAGTACTTTTGTTTTGCAAACTGGGTGGACACTTGTTTTTTCCAAAAGCTAAAGACACCATCTAATATTGAAAGTTTTACCTTTATGTGGAACATTGAGTACTTTCACCATCAATGTGCCATTTCATACTCTTGGTCAATTCAGGCTTTTTTATTTTGCTTTTGAGGCTGTTTTAGAGCATTTTAAGCTAGTCTGGTCTATTTCTAGTTTTTGCACAAGAAAGCGTATCTCAATTTTTTTCCCACATATTGAAATGCATTTCCACTGTATATTAAACATCTTTCTGGCAGATAGATTCAGAGCCATATCTGAATTCATAGCATTTTTTGTAAGTGCTTCAAGAAACATGCCCCAAGTGGCTGCACTACAAAGAGTGGACTTCTTTCAGCTTAGTTTCCAGGTCTGAGGGGTATTTATTCTGCCATAATTGCCCAGTACTTGCACCTTGCCCCATCCCTTTGAACTTCAAGCTATATGGGCAGGGCAGACCCAAGTGGAAATGGAACCCTGGTGGGATGGCTTAATGGTCTGATGACTTTACCAGTTAGCCACTGCCCTGTTGGCTAAATTCATAATAATTTTTAATGATCACATGCTACTGTTTGATGTGTTAATCTATTCCATCCACATTAGAAGATGATCATTATGCCATTCATTGTTTATAGGAAGCCATGTCCAAATCTCTTCCAACACAAGAAGCATGGAAGCATTTTGAAAAGGATAATTATGATATCCTTAAAATTTGTTATTGTCGCTATGTATTTCTTTCAAAATACTGTTGTCTTGTGTGCTTATAAATGGGGCTGGGTTTTAGTTTTCTTGATCTTTCTGTTCCCGTATTCAGATCAGCTTTAAAGAGTTTGAAAGATGAAACCCAAGGCTATCAGCTCTTAACTGGATTTCCATATTATATTCTACCTTCTGAGCTATTCTAAAACTTGGAGATATATTCATAACAAACTTGTATATCTCTTCCATGTCAAACTTCAGGAAACAATTACCCAATGAACTCCTTTACTTAAGTGATCCACCAGATTTTTGAAAAGCCAGGATCCAGATACGGCGGGGAAATGCCACGTACAAAAAATATAATAATATTTTAAAAATTTTAAAATATATATTCAAAGTTAAGAATCAAAACCATTCATGAATCACAACATTAGAACTGAAACTAAGATCGAGTTGGAGAGGTATTTCACTGTTTGCTTAAATGTTAAATGTATAAATAATTTAAGCATTAATAATTTAATTGTATAAAACTTTAAAAGCAAACACAATGCATTAATAATTTAATTGTATAAATTACGCTGAAAACCCTTTGGGATCCGCGTGTGTGGGGTCGACAAAAACTGGGATGTGTTTCCAAAAGGCGGGATCCGTTTTTGATGCAAATGGAAACGTCTTGCTGGCAGATTCTAGCCGTTTCTGGGCGTATCCGGATCCGGATCCGGTTCCGAAACGCGGATCTGCGGATCCAGCATCTAGAGGGGCCGGATCCAGTAACATAGGATCTCTTTGATATTTTACTTGTAGCATCTGGGATGATAACATACACTAACTGCTGATATTTAAAGCTTGAGACTTTGAAAGATGTTTCTAAACAACATTTGATGTTCTTGATTCAGACCATAGGTTTAGCTGGATGATTTCCTGACTATAGAATTTGTTCTTGCTCATTCAGGTTGCAGATATGGTTGTTGAAAGTGGTCCAGACTGCCTGGGGCTTTCGCTAGAAGTGAAGAAAGAGCTTCTTCTGAGTCTCCAAGAATCATCAGTCATGGAATTCCCAGAAGACTGGGAGGGTAACACGGTTGATGAACTCTTAATACAGTTAGCAAGTGCATGGTCTATTGAGCTGCCCCAGAATGGAGCAAGCAGTTAACATGAAACTTAGCGCAGTCAGCTGATATTTATCTGGTGCAGGTTGGCCAGCTGCAGCATATGCTATGAATTAACCATTAAACTGAATATATCACTGTACTTCATCACATCTTCTTGACTATCTATCAATATTTTCAGCTTAATTTTAAAAACATACAGTATATACTTGGATCTTTGTGCTGCACCCTGTATGGTACATGTATGTAATTCTTTTCGTGTATTATTAATTTGATAATGGAAGCATCACCATCTTATCTGCACGTTTGGATTTATAATGTAAAGCTTTTGATATTGCTTACCGACCAGTAACTTCATTATGTATTTGTAGATAGACTGATCAAAATATCTCTAGGGAGATACTTAGGTTTATATGGAGATTAAGTTGGAGGTACTGCACATCCAACAGTAGTAAGTACTCGACTTAGAATACATACAAAGATAAAGTTTCTATCTATATTTGTAAACCTTCATGTTAATAAACATATGCTAGGAATAGTAGTTGCACTGTGGGATGTTGTTTAATAAATATATCAATTTTTCTTTTTCTATCTAATTATAGCATGTCCATTTAAAAATGGATTCTCTTTTGTTTTCAAAAGAGTTAAGGAAGATCAGAGAAAGATGTTAATGGTTGTACTGAATTTTGGTCTTTCCTAAATTTTTATTCATTTACATCATAATTTCGTTAATTCAACATGTTGGTAGCTGAGCTATGTTAGTAAGGCATCCTCAAATTAAGTTAGGAGGCAAAAAGGTTTGCCTCTGTAACTGGTGATAATTACCATTGAAAGCATCCATACCCCTTAAGTGGGGAGTTGCCCTTATTTTTGGAAATGAAAATATTGGTTATGCTTATATACTCCGTAATAATATCCTGTTGAAATTTCAAAAAACGGCTTTCAATGCAAATTCAGAAATTTCACTTCAACCTGGAGATTCCCTCAATCTATTTCTTGTGAACTTTCACCGTTAGGGCCGAATCTGAAATATAAACTACAGTAGTCTATATTTCAGTTCTATCAAATCAATCACACACGACAGTTCAAGAAAATAAACTCCGAACAATTGTATTTTAAAGAAATATTTTTTTAACCCTTAGGGCACAAATCCCAACATATACCAGATCTGAAAATTACTTATTAGTCATAAATCTGCCCTCTTAGCTTCTATATGTTTGTCAAATCACTTGACAAAATCTGCTCACTGTTATGTAAAATCATCATGCATAACCAACTCTACAAACTACTTAATCATCATGAGGAAATAAGCTAAAATTCAGATCTGCAAGTACACAAAGTTTGGATAGCAAAATATTCTTCATATATACATAAGATGAAGTTACAAGTATATACCAACAACTTAATACAAGCTGGTACAAGTCATGCTCTTTGAACCCTAGTCAGGGCATCCAGCATAAATAACAAACACTAGCTATCAAACTCCTTGTAGCTAGAAATCACTTTCAACCAATGCTAGGCACTTCACCAAAGATCCACAACATCAAACATACACATTGGCAAGTCTTCTTTGGCACATGCACTTGCATATCACAAGTGTACAAGAGAAAACAAGATAGTCTCCCTCTATCTTCTCTACATCAAGCACTCCAAGTAATACTAGGGTTTCCAATGCCACAAAACTCTAGTTTTCTTCTCTCACAAGAACTAAAAGAACCAGTGCTCTCTTTTATGCACTAAGGTTTTTCTCAAACCTTGGTTTTCATTGTCTTCTCAAGGAAAACCCTAACCTTAGCACCTCGTTGGCATGAACACAAGAACCCTAGTGCTCAAGACAAAATAACAAAGTACAAATGAAAACAAGTTTACTCTAGCTCTCACATCTGTAATACATGTATGTGATTGATCAATATAATGCGTGAAAATACTCTCTTCTACCTTTATATATATGAAAAGTGAGGGAGGCCAATGATAATAAAGTGCATAGTGTCCACAAGCAAGCAACTTAACTAATCATTAGATAGGTCCACATGTGAAGTGCTTCGACTTTAAGTGACACATGTCAAACTCCAAGGTAAGCACATCCATCAAACAAGAGTCTCGAGGTGACTGCTCCATAAGAAATCTCCAACTCTCGCCTCCAAAGGTTTTTAATGCTCCCTCTTAAGACATGCATACCATTTAGTCCACTACATCTCCATGTACACTCCTCAACCCAGGGATCCTCAAGTTAAGCACAAGCTTTCGTGTAAGCAACACATTGGCCCTATGCTACCTAAGGCTCAACACCCTCCTAAATGCTCAATGCTACTCCAAGTAAGGCCTCTTCCCAAGTAAGCAACTATGCCCTCCATGTGCTTCTCATAAAGAATGTCACCATGCCAGAAGTCTCCAACCTTCCAAGGAAGTGTGCCACATAAGCATTGAGTAAAGGTATAGCAATCCAAGAGTAAGCTATCTCTAATGTGTATGCCCACTACAATACAACCAATGGTAGGGGACACACTATGCACTCCACATCACATGAAGTACTCCCAAGCATGGTGTAAACACTTTACACTTTCATAGTAACCTCAAAAGTGTTGATATTATGGTAGCTGCTAGAGGTATTAAACCTCCATGTGTAACACTGACAAGACTAGAATATTCCGGGAAGCAAGAAGAAACCCTAAAGCATTGGACATAACCCTAGAAGACAAGTCGACTAAAGAAAATATTTAATATTGAGTTTTTAGCATCCAAAAAGAGAAGTCAGCCCAGACAACTAAGAAAGAGCAGTATAAATATAGGATGCCAGAGCTCATTTGGACACACACAACTCGCAACTGCAAAAATTTAGTAAGTGCGCAAGTTTGGAGAGTAGCTGCAGCTGCAGCTACTACAACTTGTATTTTCGGTGTTAGGCTTGGACTTTCTCTTGGTTATGGTTTGGACTTTCTGCTTGGTACACTAGCTCTGGAGAGTGGTACGCTACCTTGGTTGGCTATTTGGTCTAGGGTTTGCTTCCAGAATTATTCTTTCTGTCAAGGTTAAGGTGCTCGGGGGTGGCATTTGTGCCTATGGTTGGGTGACAATATTGAGATATTTTCTATGGTGAAACGAGCACACCTATTTTTCTAACAAAAAGTTAACACTTCCTCTTTACAAGGAAAGTGTTTTCACTGTTAAAGCTAGAAGATAGATTGGGAGGATTTGCTCAGTTACAGTTGCAGTTGTTGTTAAGGTTTTGTTACAACAACGAAACCCTAACCCTCTTATTAAGGCACCTTAAGTGAAGATACTTCCCTAATTTCTAGATAGCCTAGTGCGCCCCAGCCTAGCACACCTTCTGGTACTCTCAATAAGCCAAGACGTCAAGTTTGAATTTTTGGTCAAAGTCAAAGGTTGACCAAGTCAAAGCAGTAATGACTTACTCTATGAAGTCTGAAAACAAGTTAGAAGGGGCTTCTAACTTCAGAGCATGGAAGACAAGGATTGACCTCATTCTTGCCAAGAATAAAGTGTTGGATATCGTGAAAGGCAAGATTATGGAACCACAGTTGAAGCAGGAAAAGAGAAGGAACCTCAAAACGTTGCAGTTATGGAGAAGTTCAAGGACAATGAAATCAACGCTATGAGTATCATAGTTGACTATGTAAAAGACCACTTGATACCCTACATCTCTCATCTTGACTCATCTAAGAAGATGTACGATGCCCTAACTAACCTCTTCCCAATCAAAAACATTGAACAAGTAATGAGTCTGAAGATTGAGCTTCGTGACATAAAAATGAATGATGACGATAGCATAGCATCATACTCTGTGAGAATCTCTAAGTTAAGAGATCAACTACAAGCTATTGAAGAAATCATTTTAGAAAAAGGAACTGGTAAATATAGTATTCAATGGCCTTCCCAAGACATGGGATGCATTTTCCGCAAGCATGAACACAAGAAAAGAGTATCCCACATTTGAAGAACTTTGGACTTTCTGTGCACAAGAAGAATCAAGGATTAAAGATAAATCCCAAAAGAAATATGATGATCAAGCCTTCAACAAAATTCAATAATTTCAGTAACAAAACGAAGTTTGGCTTAAGGAACAGATGAAGCAACATTTGCCAAAGAAAGGGAACTCTCAAAGAAAGCCAAGCACGACAAAACAAGACTTCTTCCTCTAAGTCAAGGTAACAATATTCTTCATAGTTCTTGTACATACCATGTTCACATAGTTCCTGTACATATCATGTAAATCTATTTCTTAGAAGATAAGATGGTCAGTGAAACAATACCTATGGAAGAATAACAAGATAAGGATTGCTATCACGATGACTACAAGTCAAATAATACACATGAAAAAGATGAAGTACATTGACAATCTTTGGTAACAATTCCCGTGGAAGCTATTATATAAGTAACACCTGCCAGATAGGCCGAAATCATAATCAAACTTGAAGAGACCCAGAAGAAGTCAAAACAGAAAGAAGTCAACAATCAAGAGGAAAGCGTGGATTCTCTTAGATGGAAGCATGGACTCTCTTAGATGGAGGGAGCTGATTACAAAACTCCAAAAGAAAAACATGCATTCATGCATGAAGCCAGGATTAGGAGGAAGCTATTTCTAAATGATATGACCCATTGAAGAACCCGTGAAGACTATGAAGTATATGTCCATGTTATTCATTAGAAGTTGCAGCCATGATAAGCAACACATGTTCAGTTTGACTCTAGAAGAAGTCTTCTTCGAAAAGAAGTCTTAAGTATCATTGGTTGTCCATCTACATCCATGATGAAAGGAAGAAGTTGGAATCTTCAGGAAGGAAGGGCATGGAATCTATAAAAGACTCCATGGACCCAAAAGCTAAAGAGGAACATGAGGAAGAACATAAAGTTTCCAAGAAAGAAAGAAAAGCCAGAACAACCAATTATTATGTTGAGAATCATAAGACTACCCGCTTGGTTTGAACCCACTGGAAGCAATCAACCAGAAGAAATGGAAGTTGTGATGAAGAACAATGTATGTAAGAAAATGTGAAAAAGACTTATGAATGGAAGCATTGCGAGATTCATAGGTTCTTCCAAAAGGAGGGAGAAGACTATGACGACAACTTGTTCCAGTAAACCAGATATACCTCTTATCCATGGATTGGAATTTACATGTAAAATACTATTCTTCCCAATAAAGCGAATTGAGAAAGAAGCTTAAGACCCATGTATGAAGATATAAGAAGACCTTGTATGGATTCAAGCAACTTGATGCAGAGTATCTCATATACAACATAAGCGTGGTGAAAAATTTCTATGACAGAGATAGTGTATTAGAATGATTACTCAGAAGTCTGGGACGATGGATTGCTAATCCATGGCAAAATCCCATGATGACAGACCTGAAGAAGTTGAGAGACTCTAATCCAATAGACTTGTCTTTGTATCGACAATTGATTGACTCGTTAATGTATTTGGGGAATACTCAGCCATATATTTTCCTTGTGGGATGTTTGAATTATGATATACATCTGCATGGATTTATCGATTGGGCAGGGAGTGCAAATAACAGAAGAAGTCACGAGCTAGCAGGAAACATAAGTGTTGAATTCGACCATGATATATATTCAGAGCTATGTGAAGCTTTCAAAGAAGCCAGTGTTCCATGACATACCGAAGTACATTGAGATCAAACATTATATTCTCCGTGATGAAGTTTAGAAGAGATAAATGGTTCTCCAATATATCTCCATAGATGAGTAGATAGAAGATATTTTGGTGAAGCCTCTGTCCAAGATGAAAAGTTTGCATACTTAAGAAACAAGCTGGGGCTCGTGGAGACGACTTCCTTATTGAAAAAGGAAGATATTACTCCTAGATTGGGAGGAAGCACTAAAATATTATTGATTTATGGATATTCATTTTTCAGTTCGAAAAATGGTCAAGGATGAGCAGTTCCTTTCTAGTTCGGAAAGTGGTTTGAGAATTCTAATGGACATGCATTTTCCAGTTCAGAAAATAGTCCAAATCGGACAATCATTTTCGTAATAAAAATGGTTCGATAGATTGCTGATGTACCATAGGCAACGATTCCCCTTGTAGCCAGTGTGGGGGAGGTCTAGGACAATCATTCTTCTTGGAAGTCACTTTGAGTAGTGGTAAAGTAGAATGGTCCACCTCACCGGGCAGTGATTCTTTCGAAGTTCACAGTTGTGAGCAGTTTCGAAGAATCGTCCGTTTTGGAGGTTGGTGCATGACAATCATTCCTTGGGGCAAACTCATTCTCTCTAGGTTGATCTATACTTAGTGCCAGAGGAATTTAGGTGAATGGTCTAGGTTCAACAATCAAGGACATGCGTTCCCCAGGGCAGACTTATTCTCTCCAGGTTTCATTATGATTAGTGTCGGAGGAAAGGCCCAGTTAGGTGAATGGTCCAGGCTCAGAAATCATGGACAATTATTCTTCTATGCTTGGGAAGAATAGTCCAGATAGTCCATGGTTGATGTTTTACTTTCCGAGGGCATATGCTCTTCGAGATCTCACATATGTGAGTGGAAGAATGGCCCAAATAATTCAATTTTTATCATGATATTGTTATGCAGGTGGATATAAGATGATATGATTGTTGTGGAGATTGTATGTCTCTGGACAATGACTGTATGTCTCTGGACAATGGCTGTATGCCATTGTGGTGGATGTGTTCCACTGGTTGTGACTATGTGTCACTAGTTAGTAGCCATGTGCTACTAGGTGTGGTTGTGTACCACTTGATAATAGTCATGTACTACTATGAATAGACAATTGTGTTCTATTGGATGGCATTATTCTGATTTCCATGGAGACTATCACTAGTGTTGGAGATGATTACTAGTCAATATGCAGATGAACGAACATTCTCCCTGTGGAAATTGGTCTAGGACATTCATTCTTTTATGACGTATGTTCGAATTAGAAGAATAGTCCTTGTAGCCCATGGCATGGCTTCCAACATCTGTTGAATAATTATTCTTCTAGGATATATGTCCAGACTAGAAGAATGGTTTTTGTATCACTATGTGGAGTAAGTGACTTATTCAGCATCATGCTTGATTACTTAGATGGAGTATGGCTTCAAGAGATGATGCAGTTGATGCTATTTGATGATATTGATAGTGATGACAGTGCTCATGATTTGACCATGAGATAGCCTGTGTGGCTATGATGATGCTACCGGTTGAATGGTCTGTTTCTACTCAAGATCATTACCTTTAATACCTCCCTAGCTAGGAGGGAGTGTTGATATTATGGTAGCCGTGGGAGGTATTAAACCTCCACGTGTAACCCTGACAAGACTAGAATATTTTGGGAAGCAAGAAGAAACCCTAAAGCATTGGACATAACCCTAGAGGACAAGTTAGCTAAAGAAAATATTTAATATTGAGTTTTTAGCTTCCAGAAAGAGAAGTCGGCCCATACAACTAAGAAAGAGTAGTATAAATATACGGCGCCAGAACTCATTTGGACACACACAACTCACAACTGCAGAAATTTAGTAAGTGTGCAAGTTTGGAGAGTCGCCGCAGCTGCAACTACTGCAACTTGTATTTTTGGTTTTAGGTTTGGACTTTCTCTTGGTTATGGTTTATACTTTCTACTTGGTACGCTAGCTTTGGAGAGTGGTACACTACCTTGGTTGGCTATTGGCTCTAGGGTTTGCTTCCAGAATTATTCTTTCTGTTAAGGTGCTCAGGGGTGACATTTGTGCCTATGTTTGGGTGACAATATTGAGATATTTTCTATGGTGAAACGAGCACACCTATTTTTCTAACAAAAAGTTAACACTTCCTCTTTACGAGGAAAGTGTTTTCACTGTTATAGAAATATTTTTCTCACCCCATGAAACTTGCTTAGAAGGCCTTTTCCATTTCCCTATGTAGACGTGAAGTCCCTTTTTGCAATTCCCATAGCTAAAAAACATATTTTTCCACATATACGTGCCCTAACAACTATACAACATGCGTATACGCAGGTTGCACCATTACAACCCACGTACATTGGGTTTTGTGCCCAAAATTAAAAATGGTGTCGGGTTTCCATGTCACGTCACGAGATCCATGATCCTCGACCTTCCATATATTGGAAACATTCCGACTCGGCCCTTCAGTGCCATTTGAAGGCTATAAATGGGCCATATCCAAGCTGTGGAAGAAGGAGAATAATTCAACTTTGAGAGCAAAGTTACTCTGGAGAAATTATTCACTTCATATTGAGTCTACATCCCTTTGTCCTTTTAAGTCTGAACACATTGTTCAACCCCCAAGCTCTTCCCTCTTTGATGGAGAACATCATTGTCTCTCTTATATGAGCTTGCATTTGGTGGAGGATTGAAGTGGTGGAGGCCCAAATGGAAGGGACTTAGTTTCTCGGTTCCGAGACGTGATGACACAAAAGTTTGTCATTCATACACTTTTGTTGATCATATTTTAATAGAAATACTCTTTTCTTGTCCAATTAATGTCTTGCAAATATTTTAATTGTTATTCCATGGACATATTTATTATGAATATTGATGGATTATGCTATTATATGTGTTGAATTTATATATTATCACCATATGCTTGCATATCTTGGTTGTCGAGGACAAGTTGCAGGTATATAACTTTGAGTAGAGTGCTCAACGATGGTATTCTTCGAACGTCCAGATGAGGTAGGCTCTTTATCTTGTCTTGTTAACATATTTGTTTATATAACATACTTGAGATTATAGTTGATTTCTGCAGTCATTTTGTCTGTTGTGGTTTACCCAATGCCATAGAGTGATTTTCCTCGTAACATTCACAAACACCAATGTTCTCCTTTAGCATCTCAACTAAATCTACAATATGAAGATATGAATTTGTGGCAATTTCAAAATCAATCACTAGCATTTGGAAAGGAAATATCACCCAAACATCATTCTCCTCAATCTAGGCATCACATCTCACCTCCTCAAAACAACTAGAAGGTTCACAAATAGAAGTGGCCAATGTAATATGGTTCACATATCTCCTAGGAGGTATACTCACCCTCATCAAAGATCTAGACACTTCTACATACTCTTGTGCATCTTGTCGTATTTGAGTAAGCTATCTTGGCTTCATGCGAGTTGGAGTAGAAGGTGGGGATGTATCCTTCCTCAAACTCTCTTCGCCCACACCTGGATCCAACTCTTCTATTATTCTGAATCGGATTATGGAACAATGACCTTTTATCTCCCTTCAATCACTGAAGGAGGTACTTGTGATCTAGAGGACCACACATCCTCATCAAACTTCACATCTTAGCTCACCATAGTCCTCCATTGTGTTGGAATGTGGATCCTGTAATATTTAGAAGTCTCATTGTATCCAAAAAAACATGATACTATCACAACGTTTTGGGCCTCCCCTCTGTTAGGGGTTTGACTACCCGTGAATCTAAAGAAACACAACAATAGACCAACAACCTGCAAACTCCTGTTGGCATGTTTTATAGGCAGCGTATGCTTGTCATTGATGGAAAGTACATCAACGATGATGGCTTGAGTACAGGAGCATGATCAACAACACAGTGATAATGGGGAGGAGCAACAACAGTGATCGTTGGATCAACAATTCAGAATTCCCGATGGTTGTCAGATCTCAATGTAGACAAGAGGAGCGCGCAGATATGGAGGATAGATCTCGGGCATTAGATCCGAGCGCAAGGTCCGACCACCGTTGGATCCAGGAGATCCCGCATGTTCTTTAAAGTGCTAGGAGAAGTGAGCTTACAAAATCTCGAAAGCAGGAGGACCGTCCATCTTCGGGAAGGACACGTGGACACAGATCATCATTTCGCTGACTGGAAAGTCAAAGGTATGAAATGCTCCAGCCTTTCACCTCTCGAACTCGCGATATGGGATATCGTGAAATAATCTCAACCGTTAGATTGATGCCAAATATGGACCGTTGATCAGGCTCAACGAAGGCTCGTGGAGTTGCGAAGTCTTGATAAAATCTTGACCGTTGATCCAAGAGGGACGCGTGGCAGAAGATCAGAGCATGTCAACCACTCCATTTCGGAGTTTCGCGGATCGAGAGTTGGAGATGTCAAAGAATATTAACCACATGAATCCCGAAATCACGATATGCAAAATTGTGATTTAATTGCAGCCGTCAGATCAAGATGTGATCTGGACCATTGGTCCGACTCCATTTTGGAGTTTCACGGATCGGAACTTTGAAGTGACAAGAACACTGAACATCAAGAATGTCGAAATTGCGAAATGCGAAATCGCGAAATGATCTGAGCTGTCAGATCAAGTGTTGATCGGGACTGTTGATCCCACGCCATTTCGGGGTTTCGGGGATCGTGACTTGGAGAGTCGAGATGCCTCATCTCCAGTTTCACGAAATGAGAAATCGCGAAAGCGCTTTATGCATAAGGCTGTGGTCACATCCCTTGGTCACATCAGCGAGAGATGGAGGAAAGAGCTAGAGCAACCAAGCTCCTTTTCAGGGATCGCGACTGAGAGTGTCGAGACACATGTTCACACGAATGCCAAAATGCCAAAATGAATGCAAGATCCCATGGAACCAATTCAATGGTGCAGGTGAATTTGAACAAGATCAGAGGGCTACTGTAGGACGACACAGTGTAACTACCAGAAACCACTGATGGTTTTTGCCAGAGGACTCGAAGACACTTCGGGGTGATTGACAGAGGAGGTGAAGAGTCTCTGGGAATCTTCAAGAGGGATGAAGATGTTCATGGAGGCGATTGATAGCTGGATGAGCATTGAGGCCTGTAACTGGAACAGAGAAGGTGAGCTCGACTGTCACAGAGAAGACGAAGAGTCTCAAACTGCCAGAGAGGCTGAGGAATCTCAGTATAACATACAGTGATGCTGAACGAGTGGAAAATGACCAGAGAAGCTAAAGAGTCACGATGATGATCAGACAGAGCACTCGAGTTGTGGAGGAATTTGGCGCGGAGTGAGCATGTAGAGGCATTGCGAATATTGCATGCACAAAGACAACATAAACTATAAGAATGCTGAACAAAGAAGAGATACGTTGTTGTCGCTGTGTAGGAGAATTCAGGGGTGTACAAGGAGGCATAGTGTAGGAGCATAAATGCACATTCGAGGAATGGTGCATTGAAGGGATATGGCGCATAGAGCATAAAAGATAGAAGAACAGAAAGTGCTAGAGGTGTGCAGAAGACATTGATGCAGACAGGGCAGAACAGTGTAACAGAACAACGACAAGGCTGGTAAGCCATTGAATAATTTTATATCACTGTAATAAATTTTTGTAACAAAGAATTTATAATTCAGGGTGGTTGGGAGGCGCTAGGGAGGACTGGTGTCCTCGGAGGTTCAAGTGGGTGCTTGAACACAGGGAGTTGGTGCTTCCTTCTAGTTGGTTCTAGAGAATTCAGGGAGTTTTTCCTTCCTTCTAGTTGGTGCTAGAGAAATCAGGGAGTTGGTGCTTCCTTGTAGTGGGTGCTAGAGAAAACAGAGAGTTGGTGCTATCAACAAGTAGAAACTTTCAAAACTGAGGTTGTAGCCTCATTATGAGTTGGTGCTCATATGTATGATAATGTAAAGAATGTAACTATTACTTATCATATAAAGAAAAAGAGGTTTTTACCCTGTATGGGTTTCCTCAGGAA
>ML776900.1:922208-1016471 GCA_009831015.1 Picea engelmannii | reverse complement strand
GCCCCTTGAGCCTGGTATCACAGACTAGATACGTATCTCAAAGACAAAGGGTTCAAGAGAGGAACAACGGACAACAATCTATATATTAAAACAAAGGATAATAATTTTCTCATCGTACTGGTCTATCTAGATGACATCATCTTTGGATGTAATAAGGATTCATTGGTACAATGGTTTGCTTCTGCCATGGAGTCTGAATTTGAAATGTCTATGATAGGAGAGCTGCCATTTTTTCTTGGTCTGCAAATTACTCCAAGGCACAAAGGGATGTTCATTTCTCAATAAAAATATCTAAGAGAAATGCTAAAAAGGTTTCAAATGGAAGATTCTAAACTTGTGGGTACACCTATGGTAACTAGATGTAAATTAAGCAAGGATGATGATTCACCTGATGTTGATCAAAGCTCATATCGATCAATGATAGGAAGCCTTCTATACATCACAACATCTCGCCCATACATAATGCATGCTGTAGTAATGGTAGGAAGATATCAGGCTGCACCTAAACAGAGTCATTTGCAAGCTGTCAAAAGGATATTCAAGTATTTGAAAGAAACAATGACTTATGGTATATGGTATCCCAGAAATCAAAATCTTCAGTTGACTGCTTATTCAGATGCAGATTGGGCAAACTGTGTTGATGAGAGAAAAAGCACCAGTGGAGGAGTATTCTTCCTGGGTGACTCCTTAGTAGCCTGGCTTAGTAAAAAGAAAGGTTCCATTTCTTTATCAACCACATAGGCAGAGTACATTGCTGCTGCTACCTGTTGCACTCAGGTATTATGGATGATTCAAACACTTGCAGACTTAGAGGTAAAATACACTGCACCGATACCAATTCATTGTGATAACACTAGTGCCATCAGTGTGTCTAAAAATCCCGTATTCCACTCCAAGACCAAGCATATTCCCATAAAATATCATTTTCTGAGAGAGCAGGTCACCAATCAGACTGTTCAGGTCCATTACATTCCCACTACAGAACAAATTGCAGACATCTTTACTAAACCCCTAGCCAAGACACCTTTTGAATATCTCAGACAGAAGCTGGGTGTCATTTCGTCTCACACCTAAAAGAGTCCATCTTGTTAGGGGGAGTTTTGTATTGTTTGAATATCTAATGCCTCCTAAAATTACTGCAATAGCTCAGGGGGAGCATGTCTCTTCTTTGACATTGATGTCAAAGGGGGAGAAAAGAATTCGGGTGCCTTAGTTGCCATCAATGACAAAGGGGGAGATTGTTGGCATGTTTTACAGGCAGCGTATGCTTGTCATTGATGGAAAGTACAACAATGATGATGGCTTGAGTACATGAGCATGATCAACAATGCATTGATAATGGGGAGGAGCAACAACARTGATCGTTGGATCAACAATTCAGAATTCCTGATGGCTGTCAGATCTCAATGTAGACAAGAGGAGCGCGTAGATATGGAGGATAGATCTCAGGCGTTAGATCCGAGCACAGGGTCCGACCATCGTTGGATCTAGGAGAGCCTGCACATTCTTTAAAGTGTTAGGAGAAGTGGGCTTACAAAATCCCGAAAGCAGGAGGACCGTCCATCTTCGGAAAGGACACATGGACACAGATCATCATTTCGATGACTGGAAAGTTAAAGGTATGAAATGATCCAGCCTTTTACCTCTCGAACTCGCGATATGCGATATCACGAAATAATCTCAACCGTTAGATCGAGGCCAAATATGGACCGTTGATCAGGCTCAACGAAGGCTCGTGGAGTTGCGAAGTCTTGATAAAATCTTGACCGTTGATCCAAGAGGGATGCATGGCAGAAGATCAGAGCATGTCAACCACTCCATTTAGGAGTTTCATAGATCGAGAGTTGGAGATGTCAAATAATATTAACCACAGGAATCCCAAAATCACGATATGCGAAATTGCGATTTAATCGCAGCCGTCAGATCAAGATGTGATTTGGACCGTTGATCCGACTCCATTTCAGAGTTTCACAGATCGAAACTTTGAAGTGACAAGAACACTAAATATCAAGAATGTCGAAATCACGAAATGCGAAATGATCTGAGTCGTTAGATCAAGTGTTGATCGAGACCGTTGATCCCATGCCATTTCGGGGTTTCGGGGATCGCAACTTGGAGAGTCGAGATGCCTCATCTCCAGTTTCACGAAATGCAAAATCGCGAAAACGCTTTATGCATAAGGCTGTGGTCACAACCCTTGGTCACATCAGCGAGAGATGGAGGAAAGAGCTAGAGCAACCAAGCTCATTTTCGGGGATCGTGACTGGGAGTGTCGAGACACATGTTCACACGAATGCTGAATTGCTGAATGCCGAAATGCCGAAATGAATGCAAGATCCCATGGAACCAATCCAACGGTGCAGGTGAATTTGAACAAGATCGGAGGGCTACTGTAGCACAACACAATGTAACTGCCAGAAACCACTGATGGTTTCTACCAGAGGACTCGAAGACACTTCGGGGTGATTGACAGAGGAGGTGAAGAGTCTCTGGGAATCTTCAAGAGGGATGAAGATGTTCATGGAGGCGATTGACAACTGGATGAGCATTGAGGCCTGTAACTGGAACAGAGAAGGTGAGCTCAACTTTCACAAAGAAGACGGAGAGTCTCAAATTTCCAGAGAGGTTGAGGAATCTCAATATAACATACAGTGATGCTGAACGAGTGGAAAACGACCAGAGAAGCTGAAGAGTCACTGTGATGATCAGACAGAGCACTCGAGTTGTGGAGGAATTTGGCGCGGAGTGAGCATGCAGAGGCATTGCGAATATTGCATGCACAAAGACAACATAGACTATAAGAATGCTGAACAAAGAAGAGATACGTTGTTGTCGTTGTGTAGGAGAATTCAGGGGTGTACAAGGAGGCAGAGCGTAGGAGCAGAAATGCACAGTCAAGGAATGGTGCATTGAAGGGATATGGCACATAGAGCTTAAAAGGAAAAAGAACAGAAAGTGCTAGAGGTGTGCAAAAGACACTGATGCAGACATGGAAGAGCAGTGTAACAGAGCAATGACAAGGCTGGTAAGCCATTGAATAATTTTATATCACTGTAATAAGTTTTAGTAACAAAGAATTTATAATTCAGGGTGGTTGGGAGGTGCTAGGGAGGAATGGTGTCCTCGGAGGTTCAAGTGGGTGCTTGAACACAGGGAGTTGGTGCTTCCTTCTAGTTGGTGCTAGAGAAATTAGGGAGTTGGTGCTTCCTTCTAGTGGGTGCTATAGAAAACAGAGAGTTGGTGCTCTCAGCAAGTAGCAGCTTGCAAAACTGAGGTTGTAGCCTCATTATGAGTTGGTGCTCATATGTATGATAATGTAAAGAATGTAACTATTACTTATCATATAAAGAAAAAGAGGTTTTTACCCTGTATGGGTTTCCTCGGGAAATATCTGTCTTTGTGTTTCTCATATATGTGACTGATGCTGAATGTGTCAACGTTTATTTCCCTGCAATATTGTCATCATCATTGAGTGCCTTGTAAATTTTTTAAAAGAAGCATAATTGTTTAAGCACAATAAAAACTGATTCACCCCCCCTCTCAGTTGTCCAACAACTCCAACATTCTTCATATCAAATTCACGTGCCAAAATTTTTCTACACCAAATCATGTACTATTTATGACTTCCTGCAAATATGATCACATCTTATAATACCAAGACAAGTGAATTAGATCTTCAAAATCACAAAGATAAAAAATGGCAAAAATCTGGGCATCGATGTTGAAATACCAAGCTTGTAGTGCAAACAACCCAGACAAGGTCTTCAACAAACCACAAACATCATGTTTTTCCCATGCACTTCAAAACCTTCAATAATTGAAGCAAATCTCTCAATAGAGTCATCTATCTCTTCCAAGAGAATCCTTTGGTAATTAGAGCAAAAGTCTCATCAAGGTCAACTTCCTCTTTTTGAGAAAATCCAACAATCTTATCTTGATACTTAAATAATCTCATTCCCTACAAGCTTGGAATCAATGAAATATTCATAATGTTTTGAAACTATTTCCATGGCATTTTTCTATACATGCTATGCATATTGCTTCTTAAAACTAGAAGGCTCACCTAGCTTCCCACAAGCATATATAAGTGCCATTAGCAAGTAACTTGTAAAACCCATCAATTTGCACACCTCTATCCAAATTCCTTAGACTTGTTAGATCACAATCATTGATAATGTATCACTATCCTTCAAATGCAATTCTATATTGGAAATCTATCATACAAGAAACTAAAAGAAGATATTTTTCAAACCAAGGACACAAAACATCATTCAACTCAAGAACATCCCTTGATAACATCCAAAAGGAAATGGAACCCACTCCTTTCACATGATAAGTAGTGTTATCACCTAACTCCACTATCATTCGTCCCTTTCACTTTTGAAGCTCACTGAAGGGTTTCTTTTCATAATCCACATGTCTTGATGCACCACTGTCCACATCACACCCACCACTTGACACAATTTTGGAATATAAACAAAATACCATGGAGAAGGTGGTCTCAAGTTGGGATGTCAACTCATCAACCCCTACCATACACCCTACACTCCGAGCAACCTATTCTTGCTACTTATCCTTCCCCAAGTTCTTCATTGATGTTCGTTCACATGATGTCCCTTTTAGATATACCTAAAACATTTCACATTACTCAAATCATTCTATCTTGGCTTGAATCTTCCTTCTTTCCCATATTGTGTTATTTCTTGTTTCCTTGCCTCATTCCTCTAATGAGGGCTAGGTATTCTACTTCCTTTTTCTTCGTTAAACAAGATTTTAACCTTATCTTTCCATTCACAAGTCATCCCAAAACTTATCATAATTAGATAATTTATCATGAGAAAAACACCTTGGAAAAAAGGTTTCCAAGATGAAGTAAACCCATCTAAAGCAGTGGGCACCAACTCCTTATCCTCCACTTTTGTTGTTGTGACAATGCATCGATCTCTCAATCCTATGATCTTAGCCAGGTAGCTCACCGTTGTATTTGCTTTACTCATGCAAATCACTGAAAGCTTGTTTCTCAAGAGCATATTCCTAGAGACACTATAAATTTGGTATAACCCAAGCAAAGCATCATCCATTTTCTTATCAATCGTCATCTCTGTAATGTGGGTGAACAAATGACCCTTCATCAAATCAAGAATGATTCTCTTTTCCTTGGCCTCTTTAGTATACACTAGTAATAGTTTCAAATTAGTAGGTGCATGGATCTCATTCTAAATATGCTCCCAAAGCTCAACCCCTCCCAATAACGTTTGCATTCTACACTTCCAAAGTGTAAAATAAGCACCTTCCAACCTATCACACTCTCTAAAATCAAGAGTAGTCATCCTTGAAAATCTAAGCCAACCTCAAACCAACAATCAATAAAAAATCAAGTACATTACCCTTCTAGGGTTCAAGCACTTCTTCCCAAGCGCACTAGGGTTTTACACCCAATAACTTGTAATAGGACAAACACCTCTTCTAGGTCTAGAAAAAATCACTTAACAAACTCCACTTGCTATAGTGTAAAATTAGCGTGCATAATGATTCTAGAAACTACTCAATCATCATGATAACATAATTAAAAAAATATATTTGCAAGTACTCAAAGTTTGAATGACAAAACATGCTTCATATATACAGAAGATGGAGTTACAAGTACATGCCAACAATGTAATATTAATTTATAGAAGTCATGCTCTCCAAACTCTAGCTAGGGCATCCACCATAAATAAAAAAACACTAGCAACCAACTCCTCTTAGCTAGGAACCGCTCCCAACCAATGCTAGTATATTCACCAAAGATCCACAACTAGCAAGCATACACATTGACAAGTCCTTTTTGGCACCGACACTTGTATCTTGTAAGTGTATAAGAAAAAACAAGATAATCTTCTTCTATCTTCTCCACATCAACCACTCCAAGTAGTACTAGGGTTTCCAATGCTACAAAACCTTAGTATTCTTTCACAAGAACTACAAGAACAAGTGCTCTCTTTTCTCCACTAGGGTTTCTTTCAAACACTAGCTTCCCTTGTTTTCCTAGGGAAAATCCTAACCCTCATGTATAGCTTGGATCAACACAAGAACCATGGTCCTCAAGACAAGAGAGTAAAGTACAAAGAACAAAGTACAAATAAAAGAGACAAGTTTGCTTTAGTGCTTGCATCTCTAATACATGTATGCAATCGATCAATGTGATGAATGAAATGTTGATGTTACGGTGGCTACGAGAGGTATTAACCTCCATGTATAACCTTTGGATATAATAGAATATTCTGGAAGCAAGAGAAACCCTAAACATATGTGTAAAAACCCTAGAAGACAAGTGGGCCCAGCAGAATAAATAATATTAAAATATAATTACTAGAAAGTTAGGTCGACCAGCCAGAAAAGTCACTGGACATATTAATATAAATAAAGGATGTTTTAGCTCATTTGTACACCCAGTCAGAGCACAAGTCTTGTGGAGAGCTGCCACTGTAGTTGCAACTACAACTATAAGGAGGAATAAGGGCGTATGGTCATCTCTTGGTCTTGGTATCTCTCTAGCGCTATCAAATGATATTATTGGTGATTCTCTTGGTGATATTCTTGGTGATAGTCTTGGTGGTATTCTTGGTGGTGTACTAGCTAAAGTATGACATAAGTGTGTGAGAGAGTAGTGCAACTGCAGCTGCTGCAATTGTGTATGGTATTTTTCCTATGGATATGGAGACTCTCTCTCTTGTGCGCTACCCTTGGAGAAGGAGCGATCTACTTGTCTTGAGTTGTTGATGTAGTTAGCAGCTAGGGTTTATCTCTTGGTTATAGTGCTGCTTCCTGAATCATTCTATCTAGCAAAGGTTATGGTGCTCGGGGGTGGCCTTGTGCCTATGGTTGGGTGACAATATGTGATCATATTGTTTATGGTGAAAATGGCACACCTATTATTTTAATAGGTTATGGGCCCACACCACCTTCAAGGCAGTCTAACCACTAGAAGTTAGCGTGACATTTCTTTGTTAAGCTCGTTGTGGCACTAGTTGCAGCTGTAACTAGGGTTTCTGATTGTGCTACTGCAACAAACCCTAACCTAAACTTATGGGCACTTCAAGTGAGAAGTTTGGCATAATTCCTGGACATTCTAGTGCACCTTAGCCTAGCGCACCTATTGGCACAACAAGCAAAAACGTCAAGTTTGAGTTTTTGGTCAAAGTCAAAGTCAAAGGTTGACTTTCGGTCAAAATTGATTTTGTGGACAAAGCTGAAATTTTAGGTTTTCTAGCTTGTTCTAATCATTAAACCTTTTTGATGTAGTTTCTAACCTCTTCTTATCAAGATGGTGTCTAGTTTCAAATTAGAAGACAAGCTGAATGATGTCGCAAATTTCAAAGGTATGCACTTGTATATGAATTTCATGTTATATCATCCAACAAATCATAAGTGTGTTTTGCAGGGAATGTACAAGAGACCTTGTCCAAGMAGTGATATTATATTCAGTACATTCAGAGGAACAAGAAGTTGAGGCTCCAAGTTCTAGGTTTGATTGATCAAATTGTTAAGTTTCAATTTGCATATATCATGGTTGATAGTTGCTACAGTCCAAGTATAGTTGTGAAAACAATCTTTGAAAGGTTCTCTTACTTCTAGGTATACTTGGTTGCATGTAAATGCTATTGATATAGATGCTTATTGCATTTTTTTCTAAAATGAACTAACTTCTCCTCTAGGAGATATTTCTTGTTACCGAGCAGGTCACCTTGGTAATTCTATAATCCTTGCTACCATAGATATGTTCTTAAGAAAATGTTATTGGAAATAATTTTTCTCTTGTTGCTCTTGTTCCGAGAAGGTCACATGTGATAGATCTGAGAAGGAGCTACAATGATAGTTGTAAAAATGGAGCAGATGACTCCAACAAGTGTGAAGTAGATTATCTCACCACGTACCAATTCTAAAGGAAGCGTGGAAAGCAAAATAGGTTTTGGACATCGTTCACTCAGATGTGTGTGGACCAATGTCAAAGCAGGAGAGTACACCTCAAATGATTTCAAGACATTCTACAAAGAGGTCGAGATCAGGAGGGAGCTCACTACTCCCTACAATCCTCAACATAATTGTGTAACAGAAAGACATAACCGATCCATTGAAGAATATATCAAGGAAATAATGAATGACCATAATCTATCCATGTTTCTATGGAGAGAAGCAACTATGACAACCATATATGTTCATAATTATATAAGTCCTCATCATATATTGAAGAACATGACTCCAAAAGAAGCTTTCTCCGGAAAGAAGCCAAGTATTGAATACTTGAGGATCTTTAGCTGTCAGCCAAGCATAAAGAATGAAAGGAATCTATGATGGAAGAATATCAATCCATCATGAAAAATGATGTATGGGAAATCATACCTAGACCTGAAGAAAAGTTTGTAAATGATTTTACAAGATAAAACATGTAGTGGATGGAAGTATTGATAAATACAAGACAATATTTGTGGCTAGAGGGTTCTCCCAGTAGGAGGGAGAA
This sequence comes from Picea engelmannii, assembly GCA_009831015.1. Lineage (NCBI taxonomy): Eukaryota > Viridiplantae > Streptophyta > Pinopsida > Pinales > Pinaceae > Picea > Picea engelmannii. The sequence continues at coordinate 1,007,971 of ML776900.1, read as the reverse complement.
GACTATGATGAGACGTTTTCTCAAGTTTCCAGATATACCTCTATCATATCTCTTGCAACATCCATGGGTTGGATTTTACATCATATGGATGTAAAGACCGCTTTTTTCAATGGATTAATCGAGGAAGAAGTATACATAGAGAAACCTCAAGGTTTTGGGGTACACCCCAGAGAAACCCATGTATGAAGAAGGCCTTGTATAGGATCAAGCAAGCTCTAAGAGCTTGGTTCAGCTTGGTTCATAGCCTCTCATTATTCAATGTAAGAGGGAGTTAGCCTATGAATTTGATATGAAGGATCTTGGTCTCATGCATTATTATTTGGGACTAGAAGTGTAATAAAAGTGTGGTGAAATATTCCTGTGGCAATGTAAGTATGTTGTAAATATTTGTCAGAAGTTTGGTATGATGGATTGCAAATTCATGGAAACTCCCATGGTGATAGATACGAGGAAGTTGAGAGACTCTGATTATGATCAATTGGAATAGTCCCTATACCGACAATTGATTGGCTCATTGATGTATTTGATGAGTACCCGATCAGACATTTGCTTCGCTGTGAACACATTGATCTAGTTCTAGGTAGAACCTAGATAAGAACATTGGATAGTTGCAAAGAATATGTTGAGATATATTCATGGGACGATAATTTATGGTTTGAGATATGCCTCAAATAGTGATGTACAACTGCATGGATTTACTGATTCAGATTATGTAGAGAGTGCATATGATAGAAAGAGTACTTCTGGTATGTGTTTCAGTATGGGATCTGCTATGATATCATGGGTTAGTAGAAAACATAAGTCTGTTGCACTCAACACTGCAGAAGCAGAGTATATTGCAACTTGTGATGCTTGTACGGAAGCAATGTGGCTCCCTAAACTGGTTTCTGGATTGTTTGATTAGGTCCTGGATTCGACCGTGATATATTTTGATAACCAGAGCTATGTGAAGCTCTCAGAGAACCCGATGTTCCATGACAAGTCAAAGCACATTGAGATCAAGTACTATTTTATCTGTGATAAAGTCCAGAGGGGAGAAGTGGTTCTCCAATATATCTCCACTGATGAGCATACTACAGATATTTTGATGAAGCCTTTGTCCAAGATAAATTTTTCATAATTGAGGGGCAAGCTGGGGATCATGGAGATTTCTCCCTTGGTTGAAAGGGAGGAGATAACTTCCTCAATTGGGAGGGAGCACTGATATGTGACATCATGGACTGTCAGTGAGCTGCAGATCTGTATCATGCTAGTACAACTTAGAGATGGTCATACAACTTAGAGATGATGCTTGCATCATGCTAGATATGATCATGCTAGTACAACTCACATATGATACATATGGTTGGAGTTGTTGATATAGTGGCCTGAGGAGCATCGTGCTAGTACAGCTTAGAGGTGGACATACAACTTAGATACGATGTATTGACATCATGATAGTACAACTTAGAGATGATGTTGGTGAGGCGCATCATGCTATATATGGCCATGCGAGTACAACTTAGATATGACATACAACTTAGATATGATGTATTGACATCATGCTAGATATGTCATGTTAGTAAGACTTAGAGATGGCCATACAAATTAGAGATGATGCAAGGGGATTGTGTCATGCTAGATATGATCATGCGAGTACAACTTAGATGTGGCATACAACTTAGATATGATGCATTGGCATCATGCTAGTAAAGCTTAGATATGATCATACAACTTAGAGATGACACAATGAGGCACTGATATACATCATGCGAGTACAACTTAGAGGTGGCATACAACTTAGATATGATGCATTGGAATCATGCTAGATATGTCATGCTAGTACGACTTAGAGATGATGTAGATGATAATCAAGATCATGCTAGTACAAATTAAATATGATGCATTCACATCATGATAGTATGACTTAGAGGTGATGCAATTGATGACATTATTGATGCAGGATGATATCAGATGATATGATTACAGTAGAGATTGTGTGTCTATGGACAATATCTGTATGACACTGTGGTGGTGTTGACGCATGCAAAAGTGCAACTTCAAAACTCCTGCATGAAAAGGGTTGCAATGTCTAAAGTATTATACAAATATATATACATACTTATGTAATGATAACTAGATAGGTGGGACCCCTGCCATTAGAATTTGATGGGATTTTGTTCTCATGATAACATCACAAGGTTTTTTTTTCTCGCAAACACGAATTGAAGAAGATAAGAAAGTCAGATTGAATGGAGGACTACTCCTTATGATTGGTTGCTGCACTTATGTTTAATCCCGTGGTTATGGATTTGAGTGACATTCTTATTGTTGGTTGTGATGGGTATGTTTATCTCTAAATGGTATAAATGGTGAAAAGGGGATAGGATTGTCAAGCATATGGGCTTACCTTGTTCTTTTATGTGAGCATTGGTTTAGTTGAATTATATGTGGGCATGTATCAATGTGATATGGTGTATCTACTCACATTATGTTATAGTCATGGTCTTAAGGTTGGTATGAAGTTTGGCATATGGTTGTGGTATGGTGTTTATTCAACATATTACAATGGTCATTTGGTATATGTGCTACATTGGATAATTGGCATATGTTGGGTTATGTTAGCGCTAGTATGCGCCCTCGTACTGTGGTAGTTGGTCTTTAATGTGAAAACTACCTGCAATAGGTGCACGCCACTCCAACCTTACCTTGGGAGACACCACCCTCCTCGGTCACATTTGGTCTATCTATGGTTGCTCCGAAGTGCTCGACCTTCTTGGGAAAAATATTGGAAACTCTGTTGCATGCTTCCTACAGGTATGAGTTCTGGTCCATTCATGTTGTACTCTGCTCTAGAATAGCTTAAAGGTTGGCTCTTTGATTTTTCTTGCTGATGCTTGCTTTCTGAGTTTCAAATGGTGTAAGTTTCTACTCTATGGAATGGTTGGTTGATTTCTTTGGTGGGGTTCTATGTTATGGTTATGGTCGCTCCTTTTGATTGAGCTATGGGTTTTGGTTTTGAAAAAAATGTTTCAAGATTGGTAAATGGTGATGGTTCAATCCTCTCAAATTTCGTTATGGGTGACCATTGGTTTGCATGGGTTGTGGTTTTCCTTCTCACTAATGCTGACCATAGTCGCTTTGTTTTGGGTGGCGATTGTGATAAATATGTTTCACTGGGTTTTAACCTTAGATGTTCGCCTCATCTTGTGATATTGTAAGGTAAAAGTATATGGGGACTGGTCTGTAACCATGCTCGGTCGACCCTCCTGGAACTGTCCTCAATTGAATATTGTTTAGGGTTTTTGATATTGGTCTGGTTATACATGGTAGCGATATGGTATCGATTTTGGTCTGTTTCAATGATGAAGCTAAATGAACTTCCTTATATGGAAATTTCCGATTCTAATGGCATTGCCATCCATTGATTTTGATTGAAGTTTATGTTGGATATCATTAAGGGAAATACTTATCTGCTGATAGTTTCGGTTGGTCCTGATGAAAATATATTTATGCCGTCTTTACCCTGTTGATAAAGGTTTCAATGAATCACTGCTCTAATTGCAGTTTTGGTATGGTTGGCAACTTCACTATTGGAATATCATTTGAGATTGTTGGGCTCTGATAGCCTTACTGTTATGGAATTATTGTCGTTTCTTTTGCCTGGGTCCTAATTGTTTTCGGGTCACTGTTCAAGGATACCCTATTAAATTATTAAAAAAAAAAATACTATGCAAAGAAAATGCAAGTCTGGCAAATGAGCATGTGTTATGGTTGATATGTTGTAAGTTTTGTTTATAGACACATAAATGGAACCTGGGAATACATGGTATACCTGGGCATACACTGTCGACTGAAAAGAGGCATTTAAAAATGATTTTTAATGTATATTGGGTTTGGGATTGATGTGGAAGTTATTTGATGGTTTTGTTTTCTTCCATTGATTAAAATATATGATGTATGGGATATTCCTTGCGGCCTTGCCTAGGTTATGAATAAATGAATGAAGTGAATGTTGGGGTTATGGATGAAAATTCTGAAGCCTTTCATATGTTTGAAACAACTGGGTCTGAGTTAAGTTATGAACACAATTTTAATTAAATGTTACAGTGACACTTTTAAATAAATATTTTTCAATAACTGAACAATAATCATCTCATTTCCTGACCATTATACCACTTTATGCTAATTACAATCCCCTCGCCTTCCCATGCACATTTAAATTTCCCTGTTCTGTTGTTGTAAATTTCGTAAAAAGTAAAGAGGGCAAAATGACAAAGCAAAATTGATTGGTGTTTTGAGTGTTGTTGTGGATATTGCTTGAACAATACTCGTGAAGTTCCTGGCCATTATACCACTTTACGCTAATCACAACCCTCTCATCTTCCCAAAAACCCTGTCCACCCCTTGTTCATAAGCAATTGGTTGATGATTTTATGGATGGATTGCATGTGTTTAGTATAAAAGGATAAGAGCCAACCTTTAAATCTATTTCAAGTAGAGTTAATGTATGGATTATTAATGCTCATGACTAATTGGATATTGCTACAAAGAATTCAAAAGGGAACAACAGTGAGAAGAGACAAAATGCCTCACACAACAAACATGGATTTTGATGATTTTGATGTTGTTTAGTAATGAAGACAATGTTTCATTATTTTGACCAAGTTTTTGGACAACAAGCTTTTATTTAGGTTTTTTTTTGAAAATAAGATGGATACATTATTGTGGGATATGGTCATATTTTTTGCTGCTATTTAATATTCGATTTAAATGATGAGCATGGGAGTTACAAGGGTGTTATGTGATTCAAATGATTAATTTTATACTTTATATTTGATGATTATCAAAGAAAATAATGGGAGTCACAAGGGGTCCCACCTATTTAGTTATTATTAATTAGACCCTTAGTTATATATTATTATTAATTATTTCTCTGAAACTAATTAGTTAAGCTATTTTGGCTTAACTAAAGAAAGTAGTTAAACTACCTCAACTTATTGAGAAAGAATAAAGGCTCAATGAGATGAAGGGACAAATGGGAGGGTAATAGAAGGAGAAAGACATGACTAAGGTTTGTTCTTTAGTTAAATGTTCATTTTTCATTCATTTCTGAGTTTACTTGAAAGCCTAATCCTCTTGATGACAAATGGGTCTTATTGAAGGCAATAAGATTCAAAATTGAATCATACATTTCAACAACTTGTTTTAAAGGTGTTTGATTCATCCTTGATAGTCTGTGTGTTCTTATTTGTTTGTGAATTAATTTTCATGGTTGATAAAGAATATCTCGCAGAGTCAAAATGGCAGCAGTTTGTGGCAAGCTGATCTAGATCATTAATTTCAGTTTTATTTTACTGTCAGAGTCTTTTTGTATGGTCCCCATTGGAGATCTCTAAATCTGACTTTGGTCCATACCCTTGCAGGGGTTTGTAAAGAGAAATACACTTTTGGTATCCGAGAATGAAATAAAATCAGATTATTGTTCTGTCTCATACATGTGTTTTCATGACTTGGTTCCTTTTTCTGCTTTTTGTCTCCATGTTTACTTTATTGTAAAATCTGTATAAATTCCTGTAGCTTTGTATAAATTTTATTTTTACATTGCAACGTTTACAAATCATAAAACCAGCCTTAATCCTTGTAATTAATACTTGCGGATTGAGTGAATGTTTTGAAGCTATAAATCCGGGGTGACATTCCCAACTATCTTGTCCTAGCCAGGAAATATCTGAAAATGATTGAGTAAGGTGTCCCATACCTGTTCCTCAACATTTATTTGGCGACCATACTGAGAAAAAAAAAAAAAAACTCATTATCCATGTTTCCCTGGTTTCTTGTATTTTAATATTTTGTATTTTTTGTATTTACTGTTTATATGATTTTCTGCCTATAAGCTTTTTTTTTTCCTTTTTCCATGAATCTATCGAATCCTATCTTGCATGATCATGTATAAATCTAATTTGAGCTCATTGTCAATGGTTAATTGTCCTCTTCCTCGGATGGGGTGAGACATGGGAAACATGCATCAACGGATGGGGCAATTACGAGGGCAGTTAAATCCCCTAGCCATCACCCTCCCCCCCTGTCCAGTCACGATGGTTAGTCTGCATGACAGCCAAGGTTTAGTGCGTTGGGCCTTAATGTAGGCTCATGCTCATCTCCTCGGCTTCAGTACGATTTTGGTTATGGCCATTACACCTGCACTAATGGATACCAAATCCATCAATGCCTTCACCCTCCTAGTATTTTCATCGAGCGAGAATTTTTAAATGGGGCACTTGGGCCCAAAGAAAAACATCATTCCGCTAGTTATACTCCAAGATTTAGCTTTCTCAGCTAAAATTTCAGTCTTCCTGGTGCTCTGCGCAACCATGCCATGAGAAAGAGGCAAGCCCCGATGAGGTCTAGCCTACTATAATAGGTTTGGCCGACACAACCACCCAGGGCCTGCCTCTCAAGCTCTCACTCTAGGCGAGGACCATCCAGGTTATTCTGGGCATAATTGGTTTGCACAGGCTCCTCCAAATCCTCACCCTCCCAGTACAGAGGGTCTCCATGGCACACACTATAGCTCGAGACATGCCTCTCGAGCTCTCATACCAGGTGGGCACCATCTGAGTTCCTCTGGGAAAAATTGGTTTGCACAAGATCAATCAGAGCCTCCTCCTCCCAACATAGAGAGTCTCCATGGTGGATACTCGATGGAAGAAGAAATTCCACCTAATTGGGAGGAATTTCTTCCTTTCCTACCATCAATCGCCCTGGAGGACCAACCCTCCACCTGCACCACCATTCCCTTTCAGGAGTCAGTTGCGACAGGTTGCATTTTGGAAGAAGAAGTCTTACCTATGGAGGACCACTCAGGATGAAATTTCGCCACCACCATGGATGAAGACCCTATCACAGATGCTGCTGTTGCAAATGACTCCGCTGCTGCCACCATGGATGAAGACTAGGCTCCAGACTCCTACAGACTCACAGAATACCACATGGTATTAATCTTTGAGATGAGAAGGGACTTGGCCCCACCAACGTTTATTCAAAAAACTTCTAGATTCCCTATATGATTCCCTGTCAAGTGAGCCTGAGAAGAGTCGTTTCCAACCCTTCACCTTCAAAATCCGTCAAGATGGAAGCCCGGGCTCGCCCCATGTATAACATTCTCACAGTTTTTTTTTTCTCTAGTTTAATGACTAAGTTTGTGAAAATTTGTCCTACCTTAGTATTTGGTTAAGATTAGATAGGTTCAGGTCCAATAGGTGGTCGGGGCACTCAATCCACCGCCTGTTCTGGTTTCCACGCTAGTGGAAGAATAGGTGGCAAGTCCCCTTGTTTGTATGCCGACAATTATCGTTTTTTCTTAAAGTTTTGGAACTATGAAAAGTTGTCCTATCCTTGCATTCTGGTTTCCACTATGGTGGTAGAACAACTGGAATGCTATCATGTACATTCAGACACACACGATTTCTGCTAAGGCAAGGTAATATATATTTTTATTTACAAAAAAAATTGGTTAGTTGTCCTCTTTTCGAGGGTAACTTATGGGAATATTCTCAGAACCATATTGATGATTTCCTTAGCTTCTGTCAATCTATTGGGGTTTATAATATACATACTTCCGTATATATTTTTCCACTTTCCCTCCGTGGTAAAGCAAGAGACTGGTCTAGACGTATAGTATCTAGTCAAAACTTCACGGGAGAATCAATTTTTGTAAAGTTATCGACTTTACTCCTTTGCCTATCTTTCATCACTTTGAATTTCTACTTGAAAGCATCCCTGATCCTCTTCGATGTAACTTTTTCTATGGTCCTCACGAAAAATTAACCTATGGATTGTTCTTAAAGGCTAAAAATGAATATCACACAAATCCCTCTCTCTTCATGATGAGTTTGCAGGAGGACAATCACACATCTAGTAGTGCTATATTCACATAAGATATTAAGGATTATTGTCCTGATATGCCTACTAATCCTACTTCTGACAATGCTTTATTTGATGCCTTCCCCTTTAATGATGACCTTTTTAAAATATATCCTACTCAAGATCAACTTGTATGTAATGAAGTACTCTTCATGGATGAATCCATTAGGGAGGATTCTCTTGATTTGAATATCACTATCCATCATATTTCTGATGACCATTCTAAAGAAAATGAAAGAGGGGATTCAATGGACTATATAGATTCATATGTTGATTCTCCTTCTGAAAATTCCCATAAGGATAATCAAGATTTTACAATGCATAATTCCTTACGAAACACATTATTTCAGTTCAAAGAGGTTGAGGAATTCACTGACGATATACATATCTCCCTTGCATGCATGATTTATTTTGATGATGATAAATTTAAAGGGATTCCTATGCATTTGAATCCTTTATTTTATCCCTCGGTGCATGGTAGTTATTTTCCTGATCAGGAGATCATAAATGATGACATTATAATGCTCAAAGAGCCCATTAACTCCATCCCCTTCATAAAAACTTCTAACCATCATTCTAATGTTCTTGATCATGTGCATGTGTTCAATATCAAGACGAATACCTGTCTTGTTGGTTGGCAGGTCCTGCAAGATGGAAATCACTTTTTCTGGATCTTGATGGGCCCATTAGCCTTGCTACGTGCATTTGTTAGCTGACAGGGTGATAGACACTCTTTATGCATCATCTTTCAATTCATTAATCATTCATCCAAAATAGATGATGCATTTCTCTATGAAAAATGTCATCCTACCTAACTCTAAGAATGTTTTTCCATTCTTTTGTACATAAACAATAAATTGGGTTTTTAGTTTATTTAGTTTTGTCTTTCGTTTTTTTTGTGAATTTAGATTGCATGATATTTTGTCGAGATAAAGTCTGGATCAATTTTTCCATGACAATGTCCTTATGTAAGTATTGTTGATCAATAAACAAAAAAGATATACACAGTTGTCACAGTGTCCTCCTTTTAAACATCATTGCAATTACTTTTTTCTTTCAACACTGTTGTAGGATAGTTGATTTTGTCTGCTTCCCTATTTTTGCTATCCCTTTCTTCCCTCCATCCTGAGATTCAAAAGAGAATATCAGAAATTTTTTCTCCTTGGATATTTAAGAAGCATTATATGTTACATATTGATCGAATGTTATGCATACAGAACCAAACCCCCTCATACGTAACACTTTCCATGAGTTATTCCCAAAATCCTGCCTCATTATTTCCCTTAAACCATATTTCCCCCCATGTTTCATAATTATTCTCTTCATTATTATTATTATTATTATTATTATTTTTTTTTTTCTGGTCTATGAAACCATGATATTCTGAGTTCTAAAAAGTTGAAAACATATTTCCCTGTGGAGTCTCCAGTTTGTTGACACATGAAAAAGCGCAACTTCAAAACCCTTGCATGCAAACGGTTGCAATGCCTAAAGTATTATACAAATATGTATACATACTTATGTAATTATAACTAGATAGGAGGGACCCCTGCCATTAGCATTTGATGGGCTTTTATTCTCATGATAACATCGCAAGGTTTTCTTTGTTTTGAAAAAACAAATTGAAGAAGATAAGCAAGTCATATTGAATGGATGACTACTCCTTATGATTGGTTGCCGCGCTTATGTTTAATCCCGTGGTTATGGTTTTGAGTGATGTTCTTATTGTTGGTTGTGATGGGTATGTTTATCTCTACATGGTATAAATGGTGAAAAGGGGAATGTATTGTCAAGCATATGGACTTACCTCGTTCTTTTGTGTGAGCATTGGTTTAGTTGAATTATATGTGGGCATGTATTACTGTGATATGGTGTATCTCCTCACATTATGTTATAGCCATGGTCTTAAGGTTGGTATGAAGTTTGGCATATGGTTGTGGTATGGTGTTTATTCGACATATTACAATGGTCATTTGGTATATGTGCTACATTGGATAATTGTCATATGTTGGGTTATGTTAGCACTAGTATGCACCCTCGTACTATGGTAGTTGGTCATTAATGTGGAAACGACGTGCAGTAGGTGCACGTCGCTCACACGCTACCTTGGGAGACACCACCCTCCTCAGTCACATTCGGTCTATCTCTGGTTGCTCCGAAGTGCTCGACCTTCTTGGGAAAAAGATTGGAAACTCTATTGCATACTTTCTACAGGTATGCATTTTGGTCCATTCATGTTATACTCTGCTCCAGAATATCTTAAAGGTTGGATCTTTGATTTTTCTTGCCGATGCTTTCTTTTTGAGTTTCAAATGGTGTAAGTTGCTACTCTGTGGAATGGTTGGTTGATTTCTTTGGTGGGGTTCTATGTTATGGTTATGGTCACTCCTTTTGATTGGGCTATGCGTTCTTGTTTTGTGAAAATTGTTTCAATATTGGTAAATGCTGATGGTTCAGTCCTCCCAAATTTCATTATGGGTGACCATTGGTTTGCATGGGTAGTGGTTTTCCTTCTCACTAATGCTGACCATAGTCTCTTTGTTTTGGGTGGCGGTTGTGATAAATATGTTTCACTGGGTTTTAACCTTAGATGTTCGCCTCGTCCTGTGATATTATAAGGTAAAAGTCTATGGTCTGTAACCATGCTTGCCCGACCCTCCTGGAATTGTCGTCAATTGATTATTGTTTGGGGTTTTTGATGTTGGTCTGGTTATACATGGTAGCGCTATGGTATTGATTTTTGTCTGTTTCAATGATGAAGCTAAATGAACTTCCCTATATCGAAATTGATGACTCTAATGGCACTTCCATCCATTGATTTTGATTGGTGTTTCTGTTGGATATCATTAAGGGAAATACTTATCTGCTGATTGTTTCGGTTAGTCCTGATGAAAATATATTTATGCCGACTTTACCCCGTTGATAAAGGTTTCAATGAATTACAACTCTAATTGCAGTTGTGGTATGGTTGGAAACCTCACTGTTGGAATCTCATTTGAGATTGCTGGGCTCTGATAGCCTCACTATTATGGAATTATTATCATTGCTTCTTCTAGGGTCCTGATTATTGTCGGGTCACTGTTCAAGGATACCCAGTTAAATTATTTAAAAAAAAAGATTATGCAAAGAAAATGTGAGTCTGGCAAATGAGCATGTGTTATGGTTGATATGTTGTAAGTTTTATTTATAGACACATAAACGGAACCTGGGCATACCTGGCATACCTAGGCATACACCGTTGACTGGAAAAAGGAATTTAAAAATGATTTTTAATGTATATTGGGTTTGGGATCGATGTGGAAGTTATTTGATGGGTTCGTTTTCTTCCATTGATTAAAAGATATGATGTATGGGACATTCCTTTTGCCCTTTCCTAGGTTATGAATAAATTCATGAAGTGAATGTTGGGGTTATGGATGAAAATTCTGAAGCCTTTTATACGTTTGAAACAGTTGGGTCTGAGTTAAGTTATGAACACAATTTTAATTAAATGTTACCGTGATACTTTTAGATAAATATTTTTCAATAACTGAACTATAACCGTCGTATTTCCCGACCATTATACCACTTTACGCTAATTACAGCTCCCTCGCCTTCCCATGCACATTTAAATTTCTCTGTTCTGTTGTTGTAAATTTTGTAAATAGTAAAGAGGGAAAAAGGACAAATCATAATTGATTAGTGTTTTGAGTGTTGTTGTGGATATTGCTTGATCAATACTCATGATTTCCAAATCATTATACCACTTTACACTAATTACAACCCCCTCGTCTTCCCAAAAACCCTGTCCACCCCCTATTCATACGCAATTGGTTGATGATTTTATGGATGATTTGCATGTGTTTAGTAGAAAAGGATAAGAGCCAACCTTTAAATCTATTTAAGGTAGAGTTAATGTATGGATTATTAATGCTCATGGCTAATTATATATTGCTACAGAGAAGTAAGAAGGGGACAACAGTGAGAAGAGGCAAAATGCCTCACACAACAAATATGGATTTTGATGATTTTTATGCTGTTTAGTAATGAAGACAATGTTTCATTATTTTGAACAAGTTTTTGGACAACAAGCTTTTATTTAGGCAATGTTTGAGGATATGATGGATATATTATTGTGGGATATGGTCATAATTTTTATTGATATTTAGTATTCGATTTAAATGACGAGCATGGGAGTTACAAGGGTGTTATGTGATTCAAATGATTAATTTTATACTTTATATTTGATGATTATCAAAGAAAATAATGGGAGTCACAAGGGGTCCCACCTATTTAGTTATTATTAATTAGACCCTTAGTTATATATTATTTTTAATTATTTCTCTGAAACTAATTAGTTAAGCTAATTTGGCTTAACTAAAGAAAGTAGTTGAACTACCTCAACTTATTGAGAAAGAATAAAGGCTCAATGAGATGAAGGGACAAAGGGGGGGGGGGGATAGAAGGAGAAAGACAAGACTAAGGTTTGTTCTTTACTTAAATGAGATATTTCAGTTTTCATTCATTTCTAAGTTTACTTGAAAGCCTAATCCTCTTGATGACAACATGGTCTTATTGAAGGCAACAAGATTCAAAATTGAATCATACATTTCAACAACTTGTTTTAAAGGTGTTTGATTCATCCTTGATAGTTTGTGTATTCTTATATGTTTGTGAATTAATTTTCATGGATGATAAAGAATATCTTGTAGAGTCAAAATGACAACAGTTTGTGGCAAGTCGATCTAGATCTTTAATTTCAGTTTTATTTTACTGTCGAAGTCTTTTTGTATGGTGCCTATCGAAGATCTCTAAATCTAACTTTGGTCCATACCCTCGTAGGGGTTTGTAAAGAGAAATACACTTTTGTTATCTCACAATGAAATAAAATCAGATTATTGTTCTGTCTCATACATGTGTTTTCATGACTTGGTTCCTTTTTCTGCTTTCTGTCTCCATGTTTACTTTATTGTAAAATCTGTATACATTCCTGTAGCTTTGTATAAATTTTATTTTTACATTGCAACATTTACAAATCATAAAACCAACCTTAATCCTTGTAATTAATACTTGTGGATTGAGTGAATGTTTTGAGTCTATAAATCCCGCGTGATATTCCCAACTATCTTTTCCTAGCTAGGAAAGATCTGAAAATGGTTGAGTAAGGTGTCCCATACCTTTTCCTCAACAGGTGGATGTGTTCCACTGGTTGTGACTATGGGTCACTGGATATTATATGTTTTCTACTAGGAGTGGTTGTATACCACTGGATAGTAGTTGTGTACTACTATGGATCGACATTGTTGTGATCTATTGGATGGCATTGTAGTAACTATGTACTACTATTGGATTGCCATGGAGATTACCAGTAGTGTTGAAGGTGTTTCCTAGGCTGGTGTGCCAACCTATAGTGTTGGAGGTGATTTATAGCTATATGGATAGTGATGTGATGCAGAGGCATTGATCTACATCAAGCAAGTACAAATTAGAGATGGTGCATTGACACCATGCTAGTACGACTTAGAGATGATGTAGATGGTACTCCACATCATGCTAGATATGATCATGCTAGTATAGCTTTGATATGATGCAAAACATCATGCTAGTACAACTTAGATAAGATCATACAACTTAGATATGATGCAGTGGAGAGGATGATTCTTGGAGCCATTAAGGACATTCAATATCTGTTGGGCAATCATTCTTCTAGGATGTATGTTCGGATTAGAAGAATGGTCCTTGTATCACTTTGTTGAGTGAGTGACTTATTCAACATCATGCCTGATTACTCAGATGGAGTATGGAATCGAGATATGATGCAATTGATGCTATCATATGATACTGATAGTGGTGATGTTGCTCGTGAGTTGATCTATGTGATCATGAGATAGTCTGTGTGGCTATGATGATGCTACAAATAGAATGATATGTTTGTACTCAATACTATTACCATTAATACCTCCCTAGCTAGGAGGGAGTGTTGATGTTACGATAGTTGCAGGAGGTATTAACCTCCATGTATAACCTTTTTCTAGAATAGAATATTCTGGAAGCAAGAGAAACCCTAAACAAATGTGTAAAAACCCTAGAAGACAAGTCAGCCTAGCAAAATAAATAATATTAAAATATAATTACTAGAAATTTTGGTCGGCCTAGCCAGAAAAGTCACTTGACAAATTAATATAAATAAAGGACGTTTTATCTCATTTGTACACTTAGTCAGAGTGCAAGTCTTGTCGAGAGCTTCAGTTGCATCTGGAAAGAAGAATAAGGGCGTATGCTCATCTCTTGGTCTTGGTCTCTCTCTAGTGCTATCAAGTGATATTCTTGGTGATTCTCTTGGTGATATTCTTGGTGGTATTCTTAGTGGTGTACTAGCTAAAGTATGGCGTAAGTGTGTGAGAGAGTAGTGCAGCTGCATCTTTTGAAGTTTTGTATGGTAATTGTTCTATGGATATGGAGACTCTCTCTTGGGAACTACCCTTGGAGAAGGAGCGCTCTACTTGTCTTGAGTTGTTGCCGCAGTTAGCAACTAGGGTTTATCTGTTGGTTAAAGTGCTGCTTCTTGAATCATTCTATCTAGAAAAGGTTATGGTGCTCGAGGGTGGCCTTGTGCCTATGGTTGGGTGAAAATATAGTGATATTGTCTATGGTGAAAATGAGCACACCTATTATTTTAACATGAAAAGTCTATCTCCTCCATTTATATATAATAAAAGTGAGGGGGACCAACAATAATAAAGTGGATAAGGTTCACATGTGAGTAACCTAACTAATGATTAGATAGGTCCACATGTGAAGTTCTCCAACTTTACTTGACACATGTCAAGCTCCAAGACAAGCATGTCCATTGAGCAAGGGTCCCAAGTTGAGTGCTCCATAAGAAATTCCAATGCCCCACTCTAAAGGTATTTGATGTTCCATCCTAAGCCATGCATTGTGGGTCCACCACACCTCCAGGAAAACTCCTCAACCTAAGCATCCCCAAGTCAAGTACAATATTCCATGTAAGGAACCAAGTGACCAAATCCTACTTAGGGCTCAATGCCCCATCCTAAATGCCCAATGCTCTTCCTCCAAGTAGGTCCTTGTCCCAAGAAATTAATTATTCCCTCCACACCTCATTAAGTATCTCACCATGCCACATAGGTTTCCAACCTCCTAAGAAAGTGTGCCACATAAACATCAAGTCAAGGTATAACAATCCATGAATAAGTTATCTCCAATGTGTATGTCTGTTACAATACAACCAAAGGTAGGCAACACACCATGTACTCCACATCATATGAGGTACCCCCAAGCATGGTGTAAACATTCTTATAGTAAACCCCAAAACCAACATATCCAAGACGTTTAAGTGGGGGTAATTCTTGCACAATATGTTATGGAAAATATTGTACTTCTCCAACTAGATAATATTAGCTTCAATTGTCCCTGATGATGGATGGAGTGTCCACTTGAAACGTTGGACGTTTCAAAAAATCATACACAATTTTTATCTAGAAAACTCTCTATCATTATGAATAACCATGGAAACTTACATAATCAAGTTAGAGTGAGGGTGTCAACGACCTGAAGTCTTTAAAATTTTGGTGAGGCAACGTAGATGGACATGAGATAGAGTTCATGTAGGTCATTCTATGGCCATGCTATGATCAATATATTCTACTAGAACTTGCTACTCAAAGCTCTAAAATCCCATTGAGCATGACGTTGCTTCCCCATGATTTATTGGGACGAATTTGCAATGGAAGTACATAGGAACATCCCTTCCATTCTTAGATATGCAAGTTAAAGTTCATGTGAGTCACACTACTTTTTATGAACAATATTATATACTAGAAATTTTTTCTCAAGGATCTGATAACGCACTTAGCATGATGTCACTTCCCCATGCTTTACCAGAACCAAAAATTCTAGTAAATTGAGAACAATTACTTTCACATATAGAGGGAACACACTCTGAACTAGCATGTTTGCATTAACATAAATAGTGCAAACAAATACTAGATCTTAGTGCGGTGATGGCTTGGTTACATTATTTATTTTGAATTTAAAATATCCTACAAGGGAGTTGAAATGATTCAATGTCCCAATTAACATAGTTATTGGCTTGACGAGAACTGTGACCTCAAAATGATAAATCT
The DNA here is from genome assembly GCA_009831015.1 of Picea engelmannii. Classification (NCBI taxonomy): domain Eukaryota; kingdom Viridiplantae; phylum Streptophyta; class Pinopsida; order Pinales; family Pinaceae; genus Picea; species Picea engelmannii. Next base: position 991,940 of record ML776900.1, on the reverse strand, counting down.
AGCCCTAAAATCCCATATTTTTTTGTGTAAAAACAACAAAGTCAACCCCCAAAATTTTTGGGTTAAACTTACAACCTTTTTCAACCATGGCCTTAAAAACCCATACTATTGCTAACATAAGCCTCAAAATCAACTATTGAAATGAAAAGTGGTGCTACCAATAACACCTTTTTATTTATTTATTCATTTTTAGAGTAAAAATCTAAAATTTGTTTGAAACCATGGCATTAATATATTGTACCATTGCAACCAAAAACTTCAAATCAATCATCAAACCCTTTTTTACGAGGTTAAAATTGTAAGATTTTTTAAGCCATGACCTTAACAAGAGGTACAATTACAATAAAAATCTTAAAACCAACCCCTAAATCTAAAAGTAGTGCTACTAGTAGCACCCCACCTTTTTTGGAGGGGACTTAAAATTGAAACATTTTGAAACCATGGTCTAAAACACCAGTACTATTGTAGAAAAAAACATGAAATCAAACTTAAAATGTCCACTCCTTTAGGGTTAGTTTATCACTTTGAGCGCCAGATGATACATGTTAGTGGTATGATGATATCATCCTATAATTTAAAAATTCAACATTACTTCCAAATATTTTATTTACTTTTAATAAAAAATTCAATACAAATTGTATTCAATTAAACACAAATTATTTAAATAAAATATTGTTGCATTGTCCATATTCAAATTAAATAAGCTAAGAAATTTTGTTATATCATTCAAAATCAAATCATACAAGACAACAAACATAGAAACGATTCATAAATTCATGGAAGATCATATGTAAGTTCAAACATTCCTTTAGAGTTACCATAAACACATCATATTAGTAAAAAATATATAAAATATTTCTTATAATTATTGACATTGACTCATGGATTTTGACACACAATCATAATTTACATTATATTCACATGAATGATTGAATTAAGATGCAGACGATCCATATTCTTCTCTATCATCAATGAGTGCACCATCTGATTCTACATATATGCCCAACATTTCATATGTCAAAATCCTTCTAGATCTATGACTAGGTTCACTAGATTCCCATCTTGCAACTATTTCTTATGCTAGAAACCTCTTGATGATTGCTGTAGTCCTGGAGTGAACAGTGCCTCTTTTTGTCAAATAGAAGTCTTAAACAAGTATGCCAACATACTCTAATTTTAATATGTAGTGAGACAACGATTTATATTTTGGTCTTTCTTTTTCTCTTTCTACTGATATATTTCTCTACTATCTTTGGCTTGTACACACTATTAAATGGATGTGTATTTGTTGCATACCATTGTACCTCAACTGCTATAACTTCATTTTTTATTGACCTATATAACTTTTGCAATCTAGAATGGATAACAACATGAATCTTTAGTTGCTAAAACTGCAATCATGCAACCCTCCTTAATATCCTGTACCGATCTGTTTCAAAGGTCTTCCATGGCTTCACGATGTGCATGTGATCTTCTAGACCCAATACATATTTCTCTTATCTCTGCTCTTGAAAGCTCAATAATATGTTAAGATTCATGTTGTTCAACAACATTCATTTTCTCATGTTCATTTGGTGTACATTATAACCAACTAAAGAGAGTGTTCAAAAATATATCTCCATTTGTTGAGCTTGAAATTATGTCACTTTGATCATTGAAAAAAAGCTTACACCAAAACAAATCAAGGAAGTCAAAGTACTCCTATGTATCTTTAGTATAATTTTTTTATTTGTTCCAAGCATTTAGAATAATTTACATCTCTATTATGTATTTGTGCATTTTTCAACAACTAAATGCAATAACACTAACATTGATACATAGATTTGACAATTTGGGCTGAACTTCAGAAATGATAAACTTGATGAAGGCTCCCATTCTTCACTAATTAAGTATTTCTTGCCACATATAAGTGTTTTCCCATCAATATTTTGATACAAAATTGACGTTGGAAGCTAATTTCATTAAGTCGTTCAATACACTTAAATTTCTTAACTATGTGTTTCCTAAATAAATCTCTGCATGTCAACAGTTTCTTCCAATGTGTGAAAAATAGGCTCTAGATAGTATGCTTTCTTAATAGTTTCAATGAATGATGGTAGGCTCCCAACATTTCTCCTCTTCAATGCTAGTGCAAAATGTATAAACATTTGATCACTATGGTTGACATGTGTGTGCCCAACAAAATGGAAACCAAGTTTTACCTTTTGAAAAATTCCCATTTCAACAAGCATGGTTAAATATTCAAACATAATATGATTTTTCTTTCATGGAAGGTGTTTTTTAGTTGTAGATACATAACTTGAGGAAGATTACCGAACAAGTGAGTAAGCACACAATGAATTATGGTGATGGTCAGATTTACATTATTGTGAATATTTGGATCTATGAAGTAAACCCTTGGAAAAAATTGACCATTAGAAACCATACAACCAACCAAGTGAAATTGAATAAAATTCTCCTCTAATTTCTTTGGTGTGTGGATAAAATTTGGCAAACGTGTTTTTTTAGATCCATGTCATCGATTATTAAACCTACATATTTATATGGAGCATAATAACACTTCTTTCGATGTTTGTACAAATGTTGTCGTTCACTTGATCATTGATTGTGATGTTTTTGAAGTGCTTTGATAATGGAATTTGCAAAAAACCTAAAATGAAAATATCAATAACATGTTTTCATCATTGATAACAAAATTGGTCAACATTTCAGACCCTCAATACTTCTAACAAATATTTTTATAAAGACATACATCTTTCTATCCCTTATTTTTTAAGAGAAGAACATGCACTGCAAAATCCCATCCTTGACTTCTTAGGAATACAAACATTGTTGAATTTTTTTTTCCATACTCTTGTAAAATATGCATATGCAATGAAATTACCATGTCCTTCAACACCTTCAACATATTCTTTGTATAAGTTGTAGATTCACCACATTGAGAAATTATCTGGAATATGTACCATGTATGTATTTGACACACACTCTCCATGCCTTGAAAAGAAGTCATGCATCCATGACATTGCAATGTCTGTTAATGGCCCATTGTTTCATCTATGATGTGATTTTTAATAAAACGCAAGATCTTTTGCTAGTTGTGTTTGGATTCTTGATAAATGAAGATTACCAATTGAGTAAAATTTTTTGAATTCCTTTTTGTAGAGTAAAATATTTCTAATCAATAATCATAACATGTCTTTGTACATATCATGCACAGTACTAAATATGCATTTTTCATATTTTTATTCCTCAACAAGTATGCCTTCCTTTTCTCCAAGGAATACTTGTAGTCTATACATTTCAAACAATTCTTTTGACAAGATTCACTTGAAATCAAATCACTAATATAACTTCAGCTCGTGAACAATTCTTTTCTAAACCTTGTACAACTAGAATGATTTGGATTGATATAAAAGGGTCTAGTATTGTTCTTTGCCCTGGTCGTAGATGTAGTGCTTCTTGTATTGTCTCCATTGTGTTTATGGGATATCATCATGTTTTCTAGTAGGAATATATTCATCACTAAAAGGAATATCATCCTCACTATAATCATACTTAACATTTTTAGGAAACCCAATAATATAATGCCGACCACCTCGAATTATTACACTTGAATGAATTAGAACACAATCTTCATTCCTAGGCCCATCATCATCTTCATTTCTAATCTCGTCACTAAGAGAAATATCAAACTTGGTATGAAACTGATTACCATTCTCACCAATGTCATTGGATCCACTGTGAAGGTCTTCACTTGGAACAAAATCATCGTCAACATGAGCACTATTAATGCCATTAAATTCTCCACTTGGAATAAAATAATCATCATCATTATTTATTGAATTTAAATTCCTCACTGGGAGGAAAGTCTCCATCATCATCATAATCATCATCAGTGCCTTTAAAATCCCCACTTGGAAGAAAATCTTTATCATCCTCATCGATGCCTTCAAAATCCCCATTTGGAGGAAAATATTTATCATCTTTATCGGTCCCTTTAAATTCCCCACTTGGAGGAAAATATTCATCATTATTAATACCATCATCATTTGAACATCCTCATCTTTCTCATCTACATTGATGATACCACTGAAATCTATATTGCTTCTTCTATTAAAGTCATCACTAGGAGGAAAGTTAGCATTCCAATCATTTAAAATATCATTAAAATCATCACTTGGATGCAGATTTCGAGTATTGTACAAAACATTTATGTTATCATTAAATTGTTGAGAAGAATGATCGCCATCATATTCTTCCCTAAAAATTCATCAATGGTTCCTTGAAATTCCTCAGAATAAGGAAGTTCTTCATCAACATACTCAATTTCAATGCTTGCACTATAATCAAACTCCTCCTTAGGCGAAAAACATAAATCTTAATTGACATTGGAGGCATTTCCATAATATTCACCACTACCAAAAGAAGAGGTACACGAACATGATGTTGATGTTGTAGAAATGAAAACTTCTCTATCAGATGAACCCGTGATTTCTCACTGAAAACCTAGAATGGTACAATTGTCCACCCTCGTAACAATCTTATAACTTGGAGAATGAAATTTTATGTCCAAATTCTCCTTCCAAAATTAAATAAAGTTTTTAAGTATGCATTTTTTCACAGTTCATCATAATGTATAAAATTTTATGGATTATATTGTGTTAACATTTTCAAATCTTTGACACAATTAAATCCAAGAAAACAATTACAATTAGAAAAAATATTTTATTATTTTTATTTCTCATCCACTAGGAAATAAATTCTTTTAGTACCTTTTTAATTTATCTCACATTGACTAAATGTAGCAATGTTAGATCTAATATTTGTTATATAAATACACTCTTCTTTCGTATTCTTCATTTTGCATTCAATCTTGGGAAGCATTGATTAAAGAGTTTGGAACAATTCACAAGGGAGTTTCAAGATCACCAAGGAGACATTTAATAGGGAGCTCATAACATTTAAAATGATATTAAAATTTTCAATCTATATAATTTATGAAACAAATTGTATACATTGGACTATTTTTTAAAAATGAAAAAATATGGAAAAAAAAACAAAAATAAAGGAAATAAAAAGTAAAAAATAGGAAGAAAAAAAAATCGATGAAAACCACCAAAACTTTGGAAAAATCTTGTTTTTAAAAAAAAATACAATATAACAAAACCATAATTGTACTTTTTTAGTTTAGTGTTTTTTTTTTTTTTTTAATTAATTTATTTTTCCCTAATGTCTCCCATCCTCTCTCCCTCTCACTATATATATATATGAAAAATAAATCTACTCAATATAGAAAAAACAATTTACAAAAAAAAAGAAAAAAAGGGAAAAAAATGCATTACGAAATGGAAAAAAAATATATCAAAACATTAATAAAACAAAAAAAAAAGTTAAAAAAAGAAAAGAAAAAAAATGAAACATAACAATGGGTCAATTAAAAGAAACAAAACATAACATTGAAAAAAAAAATAAAAAATAAAAAACAAAACAAAACAATGTATATTAAACAAATTAAAAAAATTGAGAGGAAGGGGGGATTCTGGAAAGAAATCGGGGGGATGTGGGGTGATTCTAGGAATCACCTCCTCCCCCTCTCAACACTTCCTCCCTCCCCCTCCCCTTAGGGCCCTTGGCCGCCCCTCTAAATCAATGACGACCTATGGGGGTCAAGTGAAGGGGATGAACGAAGAGTTGTGTGTGTGTGGGGGGGGGGAATTTTAGGCATAGACCCCTCCCCATTCTAGTGCTTCCTCCCTCCCCTCTTATATGTGGCCCCTATGGGTTCCATGGGGAGGGGATGGAGCAAGCACTAGGAGTGGGGGGGGGGGTAGGAAAATCCTGGGAATTGACTCCTCCCCCTCCCCTCCCCTTGGTGCCCCTCGAAACAGAGGATAGGGGAGGGAGGGAGCGCCCTTGTTCGCTACTCCAAAGGTGCCTTGTGATTCCCAAAATTTCTCCCCCTCTATGCTCCCTCCCTCTTCTCCCCTCGGGGCCGATGGTTGTCACTAACACCATTTGTTGGAGGTAGGTAACTAGCATTTCTTATCAACTTATAATTATTTTATCTAATCTTGTTTTCTCTTTTGAATGTTTCGTAGTAAAAATTGATCATGTTGCAACATTATTTGTGCTTCTTGCAAGATATTTTCCATCGAAGTAACAACTCCTCCAAGTCTTCTCATCCAACATTGACAATAGAAACCAATTTATTTAGTCTGGATTCACAATAGAGTACATGCTCATGTATTGAGAAAAATTAAATTAAAATGTGTTGATGATTGAAAACGTCAATGTAGTTCTGCCCGCAAAGTGTTGCTAAAGCCTATTATTATAAAACTAAATAATACTAGTAGGTGGGACCCCCTTGAATTATTGATGTTATGATGATGTGCTACAAAAGTTTACATGGTTGATGTTAATATGGTTGTCATTGATATGATTCAAGCTTTGTGATGTTGTCCCTTCATGATACTACAACCTGCTATTCATATATGATATTTGTCCTTATTGCACCTACACAAAAAACATGTTAGTAAAGTCACGTGAAGGGCAGTTTTGAAGAAGGAAAAGTATTACAACGAGTGCAAAGGAACCTAGTTCTACAATACTACTTGCATAAAATATTTGTTGATTATTGTTAAACCTTAGCTAACAAGGAAATAGCTATAAAAAATTGTTAAATTACATTTTTTATATATGCATATGGTAAAAATTTTGGTGGCGCATTTTGGCAAGGAGATAATGAAATGGTTATGCATTGGTTAATGTAATCGGTAGATGATATACATATGTTATAAACATTGGTGGCTCATGGAATTAATGGCTTTGCGATTTTTACGGTGATTATGCTATGGTCCAGGTTGATGTTTATCACGCTATTGGTGATGATTATATACATGATCGTTTAGATTGTATAGTGGTCAAGCGATTTATATGAGGTATATTGGGAATATAAACATGGGTGGCGCATTTGGCAAAGTAACAATGCAAATGGTTGAATTGTTATATGGAACTTGGATTATGCTATGGTTTAAATATGCTGATATTCTCGATGCACTGGTTGATTAATGGTGTTAATGGGGGGCTCATTGGCATGTACTGTGGATTAAATGAGATATGGGTGAAAGCGATGTGCATTTACTGCATGTCACCTTTACCCTTCCCGTTGGCTTCCACCCTAGTCAGACTATTGTTTGATCTGGCTGTTGTGTTCACGCTCCGGATTTTTAGCAGGGTGAAACCGCTCGACCAACTCTCGTATAAAGTTTTCGATTAACATGTATGTCTCTTTTGGTCATTCTTGAATTCACTTTGGTTATGAAATGTTTTTGGCTCAATTGTGTGGGTTTGTGTTTGTCCTGAGTGCTGCAACAGTGTGGAATTTTGGTTTTGAATGGAAAATGGATGGTTCTGCTTATAATTGTTTTGAATTCATCGGAGTTGGTGGTCTTCCTGGGTGATATCTCTTTATTACCACTGTGTTTGGTTAAAGGGTTTTTAAATCATGTTTGGATGGTTGTCTTCACAATTCATGGGTCTATCTAGAGCCATGTTTTCCTGTTTCGGCCCTGTCAAGGAACTTCCTCCCGTTCATAAGAATCATAGTCCTCCTTGTGCGTACGCCTTTGGCCTCAAAGTTTTGCTATAGTTGACCGTGACGACTACCGTACAAGCCCTTAACCCTCCAGACTAGAGCTACATAGGGAGACTGTCAAGCCTGTTAAGTTGTTCCCGATTATTATGGTCTATTACTTTGAATGCGGGCTCACCCGTTCGTCGTATAACAGTCGTGTTGGTATAGATTTTTGTCACTGCCTCTATGATAATAGCGTGAGCCTTACATTGCCAATTTGCACTTCTAAAATTTCACAGTCACCCGCCTGATGTCAAAGAAACTCAGTTGTTTTTTAATGGAAGGGCCTCTGCCCGTTTTGATTGGATGCATGGGTATGCACAGATACCATGGCTTGTTCGATTGATTGATTTTTGTTTTACCAAAATGGTGAATTGTTGGTTGATGTACAATCACTAGTTTGACACTTATGGTGATTTAGTTGATGGATGACATTGGTCACAAATGCTTAGGGTTTCTCACACAGGTCACGTTCTGTGTATGGTGTTTCACAAATGAAACATTGGGCATGATAACTATGTTTCCCCCTGGGGCTGAATGACAATCAAACTGGATAACTATACAAGGCATATCCACAACATCCTCGTGTTGTTGGTTGAATAGGCCTTGGTGCGTATGGCTTTGTTTGAATCACGATGTCACTTAAACGAACCAACCACTTATTTATGCGCACATCCCCAACACGATATGTTGAGTTATTGGCATGACTGTGTGTTTGTTGTGACAAGTGGAAATGTTGTACTGTGGATTTTGGTTGGTTGCGCTCTGTGAGTAGTGTGGATAGTTTCTGTGAGTAGTGTGGATAGTTTGTTTTATACTTAGTGATACCCTCAGAGTTTTTAAGCATGTTATTTATTGAAATTGACCACTATTGATGATATTTGTGTCGAGTATTTGGCTTGGCTTTTAAGTCGCATTGAGATGTTTTGTTTTACAACGGCATGGTTACATTGCCCTGGACATTTACTCCTGCATATCCTATGTCTAAATGACGACTGTTGGTTGTATAGTCAATTGTCTTTTCAGGCATGGCTTGAGAGGTTTTGATTATTTTGATCTTTCTACTGCATATATATGTGGGAACAAATATCATTACAGATCTTGATTGGCTCTATTACAGAAATAATGATTTCATTATTATTTTGGAAAAACCACTTTTAAATATAGATGTGGATTGGGGAAATGTATGGAAGTGGTGGATGTTAGTGATTACAGATTGGGAATGAGTGATGTTGTTGACTGTTATAAAATGCAGAATGTGTGAATAAAGGGAACATAACCTCTTACAAATTGTGTGAAATACTTATGTTTTGTAATGGCACTGTGTTGGATATTAATGGACAGTGAAATTAGGCAAATACACAAGAATTATTACTCAGTCATCTGATTGTTGGTTGATGCATATTTTTCTTATTGAAAAATATGTTATGGATTGCTTGATCAATCTCATGAACAGTAAACATTTTTTCCCTCTCATTATCTCATTTTCCGCTAATTACAACCCCCTCACATATCCCATATTCATTTTTTTCACTACCTATTCTGATATTGATTATAACTAAGAGAATTTCTGTGTTAAGTGGATGAAGTGGCAGTATCTTGAGTGGATTGCAGTGAGGTTTATTGGGTTGATTTACAGTTGATTGTTATTGTCATTGACTAGTGACAATTTCTTCTCCGCTTTCATTATATCACATTTTCACTCCATACAAACCCCTCTCGTATCCCATAACACTGTTCACTCCCCTCCTCATTGATTAACGTTACAAAAATTTGTATGGATTGGATTGCATGAGCCTGATACATTCTAAGCCAAATCTATTTCATATTTTTAAGGAGTTGTCATGCATGGTTATTTAAAATATTATTTGCTAATCGTTAACATATACAGGATGAGTTTTTTCAGTCAGGGAAGCCATGATCGAGGAAACAGAGATAGAGGTAACTAGAACCGAGGCCCAAGAAGGCCCATGTTCTCTATACATTTTGATGTTGATTCAGAAGAGCTTGGCTAATTGTTTCATGCTAGATTATTTAATTGGATTGGGCAGGGAATAGTACAATCGAGGCCTGAAAGGCCTCCCTTCCAAGCCCCTCAAGCCCTCGACATCCCCATGCCTCCTCATGTCTCTTTACAGCCCGAAGTCTCAAAAAATGATGGGTGGCAGGAGATTGTTCACCCGACAGTCTCCCAACACCGTGGTTGGCCCAACTTAACTTTGCCTGCTCCTCCACCTTTGAACCCCATTGTCCAAGATGCCCCTAACCACTCGCCAGTGCAATCCTCCCATGCCAGCAAGAGATTGAAGACTGAAGCCCACCATGCATTTGATAAAGGAAAATATAATGCTACCTCTTCCTCACCCTCCGACGACTCTAACAAATCCGTTTCATCACGAATTCATTTGAGGGATGATTGTTACCATGTGATCAATGAGATAGAGCCTAAAGGCTCTGCCCAACCCAAGGCAAATTCAGGAAAATCAAGAGGTGACAGTAGCAACCAAGGAAGGGTTGCATCATAGACTAGAAAATATGGCTTTTTATTTTTATGTTATTTATTGTTTTATGACGGTGGACTTCATGGATTTTGGACAACATGTTTTATTTTGGATATATGAGTATTATTTTGAAATATTTTCAAATTTCATGAGCTAAAATTGTCAAAAGTAAATGTGTTTGAGGGGAGGCACAAAGGGTGTGTTTTCTTAACTAATCGATTATGTTATGATGGTTATGATTAAAGAGAGTCACCAGGGGTCCCGCCTACTAGTTATTATTTATTTATGACCCTATTATGATTATTACTCCCTCCCCCCCTAACTAAATTTAGTTGAGTATTTAGTTAGCTTAACTAATAAGCTCTTTGAGTTTGTGTTGAGATAATTCAGTTTTCATTCATTCATATATTCATCATAGCCTAATTCTCTTTTATGATAGCAGGGTCTTATTGTAGACATCGATATTCAGGGCTAAATCAAATCATTCAGATGCTTGTTCTTAAGAGGTGTTGATCTATATTTGATAGTCTGTGTAGACTTGTCTGTTTGTGAATTAGTTTTCATGACTAACAAAGGCTATTGTGCAGAGTCGAGTGGGCAGAAATCTGTGGCAATCTGATCCAACTTTTAGAGTTCAGTTTTGGTTTTCTATCAGAGGTCCTTTTGTATGTTCCATCGGGGATGTCTAAGTTTGACTTTGGTCCAAGATTTATGTATGAGATTTTGTAAAGAAAATGACTCTTTGGTGAATTGGAATGAAATAAAGGATTGCTTTATGTCCCAATTGTCTTGATTATCATCTTGGTGTCTTAACTTCTGTTCTTACATTTATTTCAACAATTTATATATTCAGAAAAATACATAAAAAGTGAATTTCCAGCAAGCTTTTTATTGATAAAAGACTAGCTTAAGCGCTTGTAATTAATACTTGTGAGTAAGGATATATATTTTAGTTGGCTATAAATATAGGGTGATATTACCGTCTACTTTACTTTATTCAAGTAAAGTCTGAAAATTATTGAGTAAGATCAATTCATATCTTTTCCTCAACATTTATTTGGTGACCATACCAGGGAGATCTTCGATATCTCTCTAGTAACATTTTATACTCGATTTTCATCGATACATCTTTCTTTTTCTGTTATTGATTCTTTGACTATTTTGTTTAATGACTGTTCCTACTCTGAGACAACCTAATCTTGAGCCCGGTCTTCAAGACCAGACGAACATTGCTTTGAATCTATTTAACACCATTTTAGACACTGCGAGGACCCATGTTGAGCTTAGCCTTTCTTGGGCAGGAATTGAACGAGATATTAGTGCTCAAGAAAAGTTGGAAGCTAGACGTAGGCAACCTAGAAATCAACAATAACCTTTTGTTCCTTCAAGTTTTGGCTATTCTTTCATGTCATTTGATTCTCGTGCTTCTAGAAGAAGAAGAGGCTTGTCACCTGAAATCAATCCTATTGCCGAGATAGGAAGGAGAAAAAATATGTTATTTGCCCAACAAAGTGATCTAAGGAGAACTTTATCTGATTCATCCAGCTCATCTTTCTTTCCCTCATCTATCATCCACAAGATGGCATCTAGTGGTGGCTCTGGTGGAACAGGAAGTGCTCCATCTTCCCAATCTTCATCGTCATCGGTGATTGGTAGCTTGTATAACCATCATATCCCTGTCCAATCTACTACGAACCTCGCCAAAGTCATAAATAAGTATGGACTTTTTCAGTTCGAAGAAGACACCACAACTACACCATGGCATGTGTCCTCTCCTCTTAACCTAGCTCTTGCTACTCGCCCACTTCCAAATTTTAAAGAGCATTTGCCTAAGTTTTCAAGAAATAACACTGTCAGTACCAATGAACACCTAGTGACATTTTCTAATGCTTGTCATAACATAGGGGCCAACGACAATGATACTTGCATGCGCCTATTTGTCAATTCCTTGGAAGGGAAGGCTGTGGCCGATTTTTTAACCTTCCTCCTAAGATCTTGTCTACCTGGGAGGAATTAATCTACTGGTTCAGATCCACTTATGGGCAATCCAAAATCCCTGCTGAGAAGTTAAGGGAGTACAATAACGTCACTTACAAAGATGGTGAGACCATCGGGTATTTCAACTTGCATTTCACCAAGTTGTATAATTAAATCCCCGAACTTATCCGCCCTCAAAACCAATTCGATTTCATGCATTACTATAATGCATTTCCTTCTCCTTACCGTCATAGGCTTGAAGAAAAATCCATTGATAATCTCGGTTCCACTCTGCACACTTGTTCAGAGTATGAAGAACAACTTGAACGAACTGGTCTACCCCAGGGAGAATCAGTTAGATAGATAGACATGTTCGCCCTCTTACAACTAGTACAAGATATTAACAATCGTATGATAGCATTTGAGCGGAAGGGTACTATCTCCCCTCTCAACCCTGGAGCTTAATCCTCTTCTCCCCCTTCTTTTAGAAGTCCGTTTGAAAATAATTTTCAGCCCAAAGCTATCCTGCCTAGGATTTGGTGTAAATTTTGCGAGGAACACCATGAAGAAACCATGTGTGAGGTAAGGAAGACTGCCAGAGACACGATATTTGGTAAAATACCAGAAGCCACTATCGCTGTCCTAGATTTTTCCGAGCCAGAATATGTCATGGTTATCAATACAAAAAAAAAGCCTATGCCCCAAAAGTAAAGTTTGACCCTCCTCGCAGTTCTTCTAGCCCGAGCTCATCCTCAACCGTTGCTGCGCCCCAGGTTCCTAAAATTCCCGAGAGTCAAAGAATCACTCCTTCCCCCCCCTCTTCCAAACACAATGCCTTGAATAAATTGGATAACATCAAAGAAGATGCAACCCTCCTATACATGGTTGTCGTCCCTGAACAACAGATGCATTTGAAACAATTCATGGAAGGAAAGGCTTCCGTTGTAGCCAATATTTCTGAAGAGGTAAGCGAAGAGGATTCTTCTGTAAATAAAGTAGGTGTACATAAATTTAGATACCCTGTAAAAAATCCCCCTTTTTATATTTCTGCAAAGATCATGGACAAAATCACCCATTGTTGCCTCATTGATGGTGGTTCAGGCCTAAGTGTTATGTCGAAGATTATTATGGAAGAGATAGGCTTATATTGTACAAATGAAAACTACCGAAGCATGCTTTCCTATAATAGTCTACAACAAACAACCATAGGCGAGATTAAGGATGTAACCTTGGTTTTATGTGCTCACCCTGAGATAAGGACAACCCTCAACATTCAGGTGATTGATATGATTGTAAGAAATCATTCAGTTATCTTGGGAAGAGATTGACAAGCCCTAACAGGTGGATACCTCTCGCTCAACGAGACACATTTATCTGTTCCTCAGAATGGTAAGAATATCATAGTCCTTATAGAAGGAAGGATTTCACCCTACATCGAGAATGTTCCACAATCTAACGTGAACTATATCGAAGAAGACCTAGGAGTGTGTTCCATCTTTGCTGGAGAGGATAATATTCCTTTGGAAAGAATTGATTTATATGATGATTTATGGCATATGCACTTTGATGGTTCATTCTCTAGTGAAGGAAATGGGGTTGGCATTACCTTGGTTTCTCCTGCAGGAAAATTTCATAATCTGTCCTATAGGTTAGAGTTTTCTTATTCGAATAATGTCGCTGATTTCAAAGATTTATTATTAGGCATTGAGAACGCCCTTAATATTGGTTGTGGTCACCTTTCAGTTTTTGGAAGTCTTGAACTTGTTGTGAACGTAATACGCAAGATATGCTCTCCTAGCAACGAGCTGATGGAAAAATACTCCTAAAATGTTTGGGCACTTGTCTCAAACCTTCTGTTTTTCAACATCACTCATGTGAAGAAGGAGTTAAATTCCATGGATGATCGGTTAGCTGTCTTTGCAGCCTCCCCTAATCAACAAATTTTGCCTCACAGGCCTGATTGTACTTTTCAACCGCTATATCATCCATATATTCCTGACCATGTAGGATTTTGAGAGGCCCTCCTAGATGATGAGAGAATTTGTGCTATCATCCAAGATGAACCTCTTAAGCCCGAGGAAACTATATCCATGGAAAATCATAAGATTCTTGAGGGCTTGATTCCTCTTGAGAGCTCATTTTCATGGAGTGTTAGAGGAAATAAAGAAGAGGAGGGGAAGTTACAACTGAAGGTGGTTGAATCCATCTCCATGAACATTAGGACACCTGGATGTTCATTGAACGTTAAAATAAATGTCCAGGGTTATGATAAAGAAGGAATAAAGTCTGCTGAATTACTCGATGGATTTCAATAGGTTTTTGCTTGGTTTAATATGGATATTCGTGGTTTTGATCCAAGTCTTGTTCAACAAACTGCGAAACCAACTAGGAAAATACAAAGACTTGTTAACTCTGCACTGAAGGCAACCTTTCGAGGGAAGTTGAATATTTTCTTAAGGACTGAAATGTTTTTTCTAGTCCACCCTAAATGGGTTTCCAATTGGGAACCTGCTTCAAAGACCATTGATAATAGTAGAACTTGCATTAGTCTTCGAAATTTTAGGAAAGTAATTATGAGAAATCCTTTCCCCCCTCTCAACATGAAAATGTTTCTGCAACAATTTGTAGAGTTACACTTGGAGCCCTTACCTGACAATTTGTTTGGTTACGATAAAATCAGGGTAGAAGGGGAAAATATTCAGAAAACCACTTTTAATACTAATTGCGATACTATGTCTTACAACTGTTGGTCTTCTGGTTTATTTGATACAAGTATCGCCTTAAGATGGCCTATACACACAACTTTTGATCAATTGGTCAGTCTCCATGCTTACCTTGACAATTTAATCGTATGCATCAAAAGGCTGATAGTTACATCAAAATTTCAAGCGTTGGGTCATTTCCAAATTACTTTTGTCTTGGACACTAACTCAGAAATTTCAAAGGAATTACAAAGAAAATGGTTTTCCCACAACACTAATAGTCCCCTCTTGAAGTATTGCAAGGGACTAGGGTGAAAGGTATTTTGCTGATGGTATTATTCTGTATACTAATAGTTTAGCTCGAACTTCAATTTTGTGCTTCTTTTTTCTGCTTTTTGAGTTGACTTTTTGCTGCGTTTTATTTCTGTCTTTTACCGCTGTCTTTTACTGCTGCTGTTTTAATTTCTGCGTTATTACTTCTGTTACAATTTTTGTTTTTATCACCTTTTAAGTGTTTGGTCAAGTTAGAAGGTTGGATCGATTATGCCACAATGAAACCTCCACAAAAGCATTGTTAGTCAATAAAAATCGATCTTACACAATTGTTATGATCTCTCCTCTGAAGGGCCTTTTGAATTTGTTACATATTTCCGCTGCTATCTTACGAGGAATTGGTTGTTTCCCACTTCTTCTTGCCATTTATTCATTCATCGAGATCTTAAGAGAAAATCTATAAGTTTTCCTCTTTCAAGTTGAGAGCATTTTACAGCCAAATGATTATGCATACAGTGGTAAAACCCCTCATACTTAACAGTTTTCATGAGTTATTCCCAAATTCCCGGTCATCTTTCCATTAAATCCGCTCACTTCTCCCCATTGCATAATCATTTGAGTTACGTCTTCTTAATATTACTATTCTTGGTCTGTGAAACCATGGGTTCTGAGTTCTAATATGTTAAAAACAAATTTCCCTATGGAGTCACCAGTTTGTTGACGATTGAAAACGTCAACGTAGTTTCGCCCGCAAAGTGTTGCTAAAGCCTATTATTATAAAACTAAATAATACTAGTAGGTGGGACCCCCTTGAATTATTTAAGAGCATATCTGGTCATTTTTTATGTTATGATGATGTGCTACAGAATTTTACATGGTTGATGTTAATATGATTGTCATTGATATGAGTTAAGCTTTGAGATGTTGTCCCTTCACGATACTACAACCTGCTATTCATATATGGTATTTGTCCTTCTCGCACCTGCACAACAAACATGTTAGTAAATTCACATGAAGGGCAGTTTTGAAGAAGGAAAAGTCTTACAACGAGTGCAAAGGAACCTAGTTTTGCAATACTACATGCATAAAATATTTGTTGATTATTGTTAAACCTTAGCTAACAAGGAAATGGCTACAAAAAATTGTTAAATTACATTTTTTATATATGCATATGGTCGAAAGTATGGTGGCACATATTGGCAAGGATATAATGCAATGGTTATGCATTGGTTAATGTAATCGGTAGCTGATATACACATGTTATAAATGTTGGTGGCTCATGGAAGTAATGGCTTTGTGATTTTTATGGTGATTATGCTATGGTTCGAGTTGATGTTGATCACGCTATTGGTGATGATTCTATACATGATCATTTAGATTGTATAGTGGTCAAGCGATTTATTTGAGTTATATTGGGAATATAAACATGGGTGGCACATTTGGAAAAGTAACAATGAAAATGGTTGAATTGTTATACAAAACTTGAATTCTGCTATGGTTTAAATATGTTGATATTCACGATGCATTGGTTGATTGATGGTGTTAATGGGGGGCTCATTGGTATGTACTGTGGAGTAAATGATTTATGGGTGGAGGAGACATGCATTTAATGCCTGCCACCTTTACCCTTCCTATTGGCCGCCACCCTAGTCGAACTATTGTTTGATCTAGGTGTTGTGTTCATGCTCCATATTTTTAGCAGGGTGAGACCGCTCGGCCACCTCTCGTCTTAACGTTTTTCGATTAACATGTATGTCTCTTTTGGCCATTCTTGACTTCACTCTGGTTATGAAATGTTTTTGTCTCAGTTGTGTGGGTTTCGGTTTTTCTTGAGTGCTGCAACTGTGTGGAATTTTGGTTTTGAATGGAAAATGGATGGTTCTGCTCATAATTGTTTTGAGTTCATCGGAGTTGGTGGTCTTCCTGGGTGATAGCTCTTTTTTACCACTGCGTTTGGTTAAAGGGTTTTTAAATCATGGCTCGATGGTTGTCTTCGTGATTCTTGGGTCTAACTAGAGCTATGTTTTCCTGTTTCGACCATGTCAAGGAACTGCCTCTCGTTCATAAGAATCATAGTCCTCCTTATGCGTATGCCTTTGGCCTCAAAGTTTCGCTATATTTGACTGTGACGACTACTGTGAAAACCCTTAACCCTCCAGACTGGAGCTGGATAAGGAGACTGTCGAGCTTGTTAAGTTGTTCCCGATTATTGTGGTCTATTACTTTGAATGCGGGCTCACCCGCTGGTCGTATAACAATCGTGTTGGTATAGATTTTCGTCACTGCCTCTGTGATAATAGCGTGACCCTTACATTGCCAATTTTCAGTTATAAAAGTTCATAGTCACTTGCCTGATGTCAAAGAAACTTAGTTGTTTTTTAATGGAAGGGCCTCTGCCCATTTCGATTGGATGCGTGGGTATGCACATATATCGCGACTTGTTCGATTGATTGATTTTTTTTTATACCAAAATGGCGAATTGTTGGTTGATGTACAATCACTAGTTTGTCACTTATGGTGATTTGGTTGATGGCTGACATTGGTCACAAATGCTTAGGGTTTATCACACAGGTCACGTTTTGTGTATGGTGTTGCACAAATGAAACATTGGGCATGATAACTATGTTTCCCCTTGGGTCCTAATGGAAACCAAACTGGATAACTATAGAAGGCATATCCACGACATCCTCATGTTGTTGGTTGAATAGGCCTGGGTGCGCACGACTTTGTTTGAATCACGGTGTCACTTAAATGAACCAACCACTTATTTATGCACACAACCCCATCACGATATGTTGATTTATTGGCATGACTGTGTGTTTGTTGTGACAAGTGGAAATGTTGTATTGTGGAGTTTGGTTGGTTGAGCTCTCTAAGTAGTAAGGATAGTTTGTTTTATACTCAGTGATACCCTCAAAGTTTTTAAGCATGTTATTTATTGAAATTGACCAGAGTTGATGACAATCGTGTCAGGTATTTGGCTCGTCTTTTAAGTCGTATTGAGATGTTTTGTTTTACAGTGGCATGGTTACATTGCCTTGGAAATTTACTCTTGCATAGCCTGTGTCTAAATGATGACTGTTGGTTGTATAGTCAATTGTCGTTTCAGGCGTGGCATCTGAGGTTTTGATTATTTTGATCTTTCTACTGCATATATATGTGGGAACCAACATCATTACAGATCTTGATTGGCTCTATTACATAAATAGTGATTTCATTATTATTTTGGAAACACTACTTTTAAATATAGATGCGGATTGGGGAAATGTATGGCAGTGGTGGATGTTAATGATTACATATTGGGAATGAGTGTTGTTGTTGACTGTTATAAAATGAAGAATGTGAGAATAAAGAGAACATAACCTCTTACAAATTGTGTGAAATACTTCTTTTTTGTAATGGCACCGTGTTGGATATTAATGGACAATGAAATTAGGCAAATACACATGAATTATTACTCAATCATCTGATTGTTGGTTGATGCATATTTTTCTTACTACAAAATATGTTATGGTTTGCATGATTAATCTCATGAAAAGTAAATGTTTTTCACCTCTCATTATCTCATTTTCTGCTAATTACAACCCCCTCACATATCCCATATTCATTTTGTTCACTCCTTGTTTTGATATTGATTACAGGCAAGATAATTTCTATGTTAAGTGGATGACGTGGGAGTATATTGAGTGGTTTGCAATAAGGTTTATTGGGTTGATTTACAGTTGATTGTTGTTTTCATTGAGCAGTGACCATTTCTTCTCCCCTTTCATTATATCACATTTTCTCTCAATACAAACCCCTCACGTATCCCATAACATTGTTTCACCCCCTTGCGCATTGATTAACGTTATAACAATTTGTATGGATTGGATTGCATGAGCATGATACATTCTGAGCCAAATCTATTTTGTATTTTTAAGGATTTGTCTTGCATGGTTATTTAAAAGACTATTTACTAATCGTTAACATATGCAGGATGATTTTTTTCAGTCGGGGAAGCCATGGCCGAGGAAACAAAGGTAGAGGTAACTGGAACCAAGGCCCAAGAAGGCCCATGTTCTCTATACATTTTGATGCTGATTCATAAGAGCTTGGCCAATTGTTTCATGCTGGATTCTTTAATTGGATCTGGCAGGAAATAGTCCAACCAAGTCTTGAAAGGCCTCCCTTCCAAGCCCCTCAATCCCCTGGCATCCCTGTGGCTCCTCATATCTCTTTACAGCCTGAAGTCCTGGAAAATGATGTGTGGCAGGAGATTGTTCACCCGATAGTCTCCCAATACCGTGGCTGACCCAACTTAACTTTCCCTGCTCCTCCACCTTTGAACCCCATTGTCCAAGCATCCCCTAACCACTCACTAGTGTAATCCTCCCACCCCAACAAGAGATTGAAGACTGAATCCCACCATGCATTTTATAAAGGAAAAGCTACTGCTGCCCCTTCCTCACCCTCCGATGACTCTGACAAATCCGTGTCTTCACATATGCATTTGAGGGACGATTGTTCCCATGTGATCAGTGAGATAAAGCCTAAAGGCTCTTCCCATCCCAAGGAAAATTCAGGAAAATCAAGAGGTGACAACAACAACCAAGGAAGGGTTTCATCATAGACTGGAAAATATGGCTTTTGATTTTTATGTTATTTATTGTTTAATGACGGTGGACTTCATGGATTTTAGACAACACGTTTTATTTTGGATATATGAGTATTATTTTGAAATATTTTCAAATTTCATGAGCTAAAATTGCCAAAAGTAAATGTGTTTGAGGGGAGGCACAGGGGGTGTGTTTTCTTAACTAATGGATTATGTTATGATGGTTATGATTAAAGGGAGTCACAAGGGGTCCCACCTACTAGTAATTATTTATTTATGACCCTATTATGATTATTACTCCCCCGCCCTAACTAAAGTTAGTTGAGTCTTTAGTTAGCTTAAGTAATAAGTTGGTTCAACTACTTCAACCAATTCTAATTTGTTAAAAGAGTAAGTAAGGGGAGGAACAAGATCATGATAGAAGCAAAAGCATGCTGAGGTTTGCTCTTTGAGTTTGTGTTGAGATAATTCAGTTTTCATTCATTCATATATTCATCATAGCCTAATTCTCTTTTATGAGAGCAGGGTCTTATTGTAGACAACAATATTCAGGGCTAAATCAAATCATTCAGACACTTGTTCTTCAGAGGTGTTGATCTATCTTTGATAGTCTGTGTAGACTTGTATGCTTGTGAATTAGTTTTCATGACTAACAAAGGTTATTGTGCAGATTCAAGTGGGCAGCAATCTGCGGCAAGCTGATCCAACTTTTAGAGTTCAGTTTTGGTTTTCTGTCAGAGGTCCTTTTGTATGTTCCATCGGGGATTTCTAAGTTTGACTTTGGTCCAAAATTTCTGTATGAGATTTTGTAAAGAAAATGACTCTTTGGTGAATTGGAATGAAATAAGGGATTGCTTTATGTCTCAATTGTCTTGATTATCATCTTGGTGTCTTTACTTCTGTTCTTACATTTATTTTAGCAACTGATATGTTCAGAAAAATACATAAAAAGTTAATTTCCAACAAGCATTTTGTTGATAAAAGACTAACCTAAGCACTTGTAATTAATACTTGTGAGTTAGGATATATATTTTTGTTGGCTATAAATATAAGGTGATATTCCCGTCTACTTTACTTTAGCCAAGTAAAGTCTAAAAATGCTTGAGTAAGATCAATTCATATATTTTCCTCAACATTTATTTGGCGACCATACTGGGGAGATCTTTGATATCTCTTTGGTAAAATTTTAAACTTGATTTTCATCGATACATGTTTCTTTTTTTGTTATTAATTTTTTGACTGTTTTTTTTAATGACTGTTTCTGCTGCGAGACAACCTAATCTTGAGCCCGGTCTTCAAGATCAGACTAGCATTTCTTTGAATCTGTTTAACACCATTTTAGACATTGCTAGGACCCGTGATGATCTTAACTTTTCTTGGGCAGCAATTGAACGAGATATTAGTGCTCAAGAACAGTGGGAATCTAGACGTAGGCAGCCTAGAAATCAACAGTAACCTTTTGTTCCTTAAATTTTTGGCTATTCTTTCATGTCCTTTGATTCTCGTGCTTCTAGATGAAGAAGAGGCTTGTGACCCAAAATCAGTCCTATTGCTGATATAGGAAGGAGAAACGTTGGGTTATCTGCCCACCAAATTGATCTAAGGAGAACTTTATCTGATTCATCCAACTTGTCTTTCTTTCCCTCATCTATCATCCACAAGATGGCATCTAGTGGTGGATCTGGTGGCATAGGAAGTGCTCCATCTTCCCAATCTTCATCGTCATCGATGATTGGTAGATTGTACAACCACCATATCCCTATCCAATCTACTACGAACCCCACCAAAGTCATCAATAAGTATGGGATTTTTCAGTTCAAAGAAGACGCCACAACTACACCATGGCATGTGTCCTCTCCTCTTAACCTAGATCCTGCTACTCGCCCACTTCCAAAGTTTAAAGAGAATTTGCTTAAGTTTTCAGGAAATAACACTGTCAGTACCAATGAACACCTAGTGGCATTTTCTAATGCTTGTCATAACATAGGGGCCAACAACAACGATACTTTCATGTGCCTATTAGTCAATTCGTTGGAAGGGAACGTTGCGAACGATTTTTTGACCTTCCTCATAAGATCTTGTCTACCTGGGAGGAATTAATCTACTGGTTCAGATCCACTTACGGGCAATCCAAAAGCCGTGCATAAAAGTTAAGGGAGTACAATAACGTCACATACAAATATGGTGAGACCATCAGGTCTTTCAACTTGCGTTTCACCAAGTTGTATAATCGAATCCCCGAACTTATCCACCCTCAGAACCAAGCCGCTTTCATGCATTAATACAATGCATTTCCTTCTCCTTACAATCATGGGCTTGAAGAAAAATCCATTGATAATCTCGGTTCCGCTTTGCACACTTGTTCAGAGTACGAAGAACAACTTGAATGAACTGGTCTACCCTAGGGAGAATCAATTAGACAGATAGACATGTCCACCCTCTTACAACTAGTACAAGATATGAACAATCATATGATAGCATTTGAGCGGAAGGGTACTATCTCCCCTCTCACCCCTGGAGCTTCATCCTCTTCTGCCCCTTCTTTTAGAAGTCCGTTTGAAAATAATTTTCAGCCCAAAGCTATCCTGCCTAGGAGTTGGTATAACTTTTGCGAGGAACACCATGAAGAAACCACGTGTGAGGTAAGGAAGAGTGTCAGAGACAAGATCTTTGGTAAAAAACCAGAAGCCACTATCGCTGTCCTAGATTTTTCCGAGCCAGAAGATGTCATAGTTATCAATACCAAAAACAAAGCCTATGCCTCAAAAGGCAAGTTTGACCCTCCTTGCAGTTCTTCTAGACCGAGATCATCCTCAACTGTTGTTGCGCCCTAGGTTCCTAAAATTCCTGAGAGTTAAATAATCACTCCTTTCCCCCCCTCTTCCAAATACAACATCTTGAATCAATTGGCTAACATAAAATCATATGCAACCCTCCTAGACATGGTTGTTGTCCTTGAACAACAGATGCATCTGAAGAAATTCATGGAAGGAAAGGCTTCCATTGTAGCCAATCTTTCTTAAGAGGTAAGTGAAGAGGATTCTTCTATAAATAAAGTAGGTGTACATAACTTTAGATACCCTGTAAAAAATCCCCCTTTTTGTATTTATGTAAAGATCATGGATAAAATCACCCATTGTTGCCTCGTTGATGGTGGTTCAGGCCTAAGTGTTATGTCAAAGATTATTATGGGAGATATAGGATTATCTTGTACAAATGAAAATGCCCGAAGCATGCTTTCCTATAATAGTCTACAACAAACAACCATAGGCGATATTAAATATGTAACCTTGGTTTTATGCGCTCACCTTGAGATAAGGACAACCCTCAACATTCAGGTGATTGATATGCATGTAAGCAATTATTCAATTATCTTGGGAAGAGATTGGCAAGCCCTAACAGGTGGATACCTCCTGCTCGATGGGACACATTTATCTATTCCTCGAAATGGTAAGAATATCATAGTCCTTAGAGAAGGAAGGATTTCACCCTACATCGAGAATGTTCCACAATCTAACATGAACTATATCAAAGAATACCTAGGAGTGTATTCCATCTTTTCTTGAGAGGATAATATTCCTTTGGAAATAATTGATTTGGATGATGATTTATGGCATATGCACTTTGATGGTTCATGCTCTAGTGAAGGAAATGGGGTTGGCATTACCTTTGTTTCTCCTGCAGGAAAATTTCATAATCTGTCCTACATGTTAGAGTTTGCTTGTTCGAATAATGTCGTTGATTTCAAAGATTTATTATTAGGCATTGAGAACGCCCTTAATCTTGGTTGTGGTCACCTTTCAGTTTTTGGAAGTTCTGAGCTTGTTGTGAACGTAATACGCAAGATATGCTCTCCTAGCAACGAGCTGATGGAACAATACTCCCAAAATTTTTGGGAACTTGTCTCAAACCTTCTATATTTAAACATCACTCATGAGTTAAATTTCATGGCTGATCGGTTAGTTGTCTTTGCAACCTCCCCTAATCAAAAAATTTTTCCTCACATGCCTGATTGTGCTTTTCAACCGCTATATCATCCATACATTCTTGTCCATGTAGGATTTTGGGAGGCCCTCCCAGATGATGAGATCATTTGTGATATCATCCAAGATGAACCTCTTAAGCATGAGGAAACTATATCCATGGAAAATCATAAGATTCCTGAGGGCTTGATTCCTCTTGAGAGCTCATTTTCATGGAGTGTTAGAGGAAATAAAGAAGAGGAGGAGGAGTTACAAATGAAGGTGGTTGAAGCCATATCCATCAACATTAGGACACTTGGATATTCATTGAACGTTAAAATAAATGTCCAAGGTTCTGATAAAGAAGGAATAAAGTCCGCTGAATTACTCGATGGATTTCAAGAGGTTTTTACTTGGTTTACTGTGGATCTTTGTGGTTTTGATCCGGGTCTTGTTCAACATACTATGAAACCAACTAGGAAAAGACAAAGACTTGTTAACTCTGCACTGAAGGAAACCTTTCGAGGGAAGTTGAAGATTTTCTTAAGGACTAAAATGTGTTTTCTAGTCCACCCTAAATGGGTTTCCAATTGGGAACCTGCTTCAAAGACCACTAATAATATTAGAACTTGCATTAGTCTTCAGACTTTCATGCAATAAATTATGAGAAATACTTTCCCCCCTCTCAACATGAATATGTTTCTACAACAGTTTGTAGAGTTACAATTGGATCCCTTACCTGACAGTTTGTTTGGTTATGACAAAATCAGGGTAGAAGGGGCAAATATTCACAAAACCACTTTTACTACTAATTGGGATACTATGTCTTACAACTGTTGGCCTTCTGGTTTATTTGATACAAGTATCGCCTTAAAACGACCTATACACACAACTTTCGATGAGTTGGTCAGTCTCCATGCTTACCTTGACGATTTAATCGTATGCGTCAAAAGGCTGATAGTTACGTCGAAATTTCAAGCGTTGGGTCATTTCCATATTACTTTTGTCTTGGAAACTAACTCAGAAATTTCAAAGGAATTACAAAGAAGATGGTTTTCCCATAGCACTAACAGTCCCCGATTGAAGTATTGCGATGGACCAACATGAAAGGTCTTTTGCTGATGGTATTCTTCTGTATACTAATAGTTTAGCTCAGCCTTCAATTTTGTGCTTCTTTTTTCTGCTTTACAAGTTTCTTCTTTCTGAGTTGACTTTTTGCTGCATTTTATTTCTGTCTTTTACCATTGTTTTTATTGCCGCTGTTTTAATTTCTGGATTATTACTTCTGTTACAATTTTTGTCTTTATCATCTTTTAAGTGTTTGGTTAAGTTAGAAGGTTGGATCAATTCTGCCACAATGACACCTCCGCAAAAGAATTGTTAGTCAATAACAATCGAGCTTACACAGTTGTTATGATCTCTCCTCTGAAGGGCATGTTGAATTTTTTACATATTTTCGCTGCTATCTTACGAGGAATTGGTTGTTTCGCGCTTCTTATTGCCATTTCTTTATCCATCGAGATCTTAAGAGAAAATCTATAAGTTTTCCTCTTTCAAGTTGAGAGCATTTTACATCCAAATGATTATGCATACAATGGTAAAACCCCTCATACTTAACACTTTTCAGGAGTTATTCCCAAATTTCCAGTCATCTTTCCATTAAATCTGCTCACTTCCCCCTGTTTCATAATCATTCGAGTTACGTCTTCTTGAGATTACTATTCTTGGTCTGTGAAACCATGGGTTCTGAGTTCTAATCTGTTAAAAACAAATTTCCTCGTGGAGTCGTCAGTTTGTTGATGATTTAAAATGTCAACGTAGTTCTGCCCACAAAGTGTTGCTAAAGACTATTATTATAAAACTAAATAATACTAGTAGGTGGGACCCCCTTGAATTATTTAAGAGTAGATCTATTCGTTTTTGATGTTATGATGATGTGCTACAAAAGTTTACATGGTTGATATTAATATGGTTGTCATTGATATGAGTTAATCTTTGAGATGTTGTCCCTTCATGATACTACAACCTGCTATTCATATATGGTATTTTTCCTTCTCGCACCTGCACAACAAACATGTTAGTAAAGTCACATGAAGGGCAGTTTTGAAGAAGGCAAAGTATTACAACGAATGTAAAGGAACCTAGTTCTGCAATACTACATGCATAAAATATTTGTTGATTATTGTTAAACCTTAGCTAACAAGGAAATGGATATAAAAAATTGTTAAATTACATTTTTTATATATACATATGGTGGAAATTTTGGTGGCGCATTTTGGCAAGGAGATAATGCAATGGTTATGCATTGGTTAATGTAATCGGTAGCTGATATACATATGGCTCATGGAAGTAATGGCTTTGCGATTTTTATGGTGATTATGCTATGGTTCGAGTTGATGTTGATCACGCTATTGGTGCTGATTCTATACATGATCATTTAGATTGTATAGTGGTCAAGCGATTTATTTGAGTTATATTGGGAATATAAACATGGGTGTCACATTTGGAAAAGTAACAATGCAAATGGTTGAATTGTTATACATAACTTGGATTATGCTATGGTTTAAATATGTTGATAATCTCGATGCATTGGTTGATTAATGGTGTTAATGGGGGGCTCATTGGCATGTACTATGGAGTAAATGAGATATGGGTGGAGGCGACATGCATTTACTGCACGTCACCTTTACCCTTCCCATTGGCCGCCACCCTAGTCAAACTATTGTTTGATCTGGTTGTTTTGTTCACGCTCTGGATTTTTAGCAGGGTGAAACCACTTGGCCACCTCTCATCTTAAGGTTTTTGATTAACAGGTATGTCTCTTTTGGCCATTATTGACTTCACTCTGGTCATGAAATGTTATTGGCTCAGTTGTGTGGGTTTGTGTTTGTCCTGAGTGCTGCAACAGTGTGGAATTTTGGTTTTGAATGGAAAATGGATGGTTCTGCTTATAATTGTTTTGAGTTCATCGGAGTTGGTGGTCTTCCTGGGTGATAGCTCTTTGTTACCACTGAATTTGGTTAAAGGGTTTTTAAATCATGGCTGGATGGTTTTCTTCCCGATTCTTGGGTCTAACTAAATCCCTGTTTTCCTGTTTCGTCTCTGTCAAGGAACTACCTCCCATTCATAAGAATCATAGTCCTCCTTGTGCATACGCCTTTGGCCTCAAAGTTTCTCTATAGTTGGTGCCTTTCCTCCTGTAACGGCTACCGTGCAAGCCCTTAACCCTCCAGACTGGAGCTGCATAGGGAGATTGTTGAGCCTGTTAAGTTGTTCCTGATTATTGTGGTCTATTACTTTGAATGCAGGCTCACCCGTTGGTCGTATAACAGTCGTGTTGGTATAAATTTTCGTCACTGCCTCTGTGATAATAGTGTGATACTTACATTTCCAATTTTCACTTCTAAAAGTTCACAGTCACCCACCTGATGTCAAAGAAACTCAGTTGTTTTTTAATGGAAGGGCCTCTACCCGTTTCGATTGGATGTGTGGGTATGCATAGATACCATGACTTGTTCGATGTATTGATTTTGTTTTTACCAAAATGTTGAATTGTTGGTTGATGTACAGTCACTAGTTTGGCACTTATGGTGATTTGGTTGATGGTTGACATTGGTCACAAATGCTCAGGGTTTCTCACACAGGCCGCGTTCTGTGTATGGTGTTTTGCAAATGAAACATAGGGCATGATAACTATGTTTCTCCTTGGGGCTGAATGATAATCAAGCTGGATAACTATAGAAGGAATATCTATGACATCTTTGTGTTGTTGGTTGAATAGGCCTGGGTGTGCATGACTTTGTTTGAATCACAATGTCACTTAAACGAACCAACCACTTATTTATGCGCACAGCCCCAACAAGATATGTTGAGTTGTTGGCATGACTATGTGTTTGTTGTGACAAGTGGAAATGTTGTATTGTGGAGTTTGGTTGGTTGCGCTCTGTGAGTTGTATGGATAGTTTGTTTTATACTCAGTGATACCCTCATATTTTTTAAGCATGTTATTTATTGAAATTGACCACTGTTGATGACAATCGTGTCAGGTATTTGGCTCAGCTTTTAAATCACATTGAGATGTTTTGTTTTATAGTGGCATGGTTACATTGCCTTGGACATTTACTCCTGCATAGCCTGTGTGGATTGGGGAAATGTATGGCAATGGTGGATGTTAATGATTACAGATTGGGAATGAGTGTTGTTGTTGACTGTTATAAAATGTAGAATGTGCAGATAAAGGGAACATAACCTCTTACAAATTGTGTGAAATACTTCTGTTTTGTAATGGCACTGTGTTGGATATTAATGGACAGTGAAATTAGGAAAATACACATGAATTATTACTCAGTCATTTGATTGTTGGTTGATGCATATTTTTCTTACTACAAAATATGTTATGGATTTCTTGATTAATCTCATGAAAATTAAACACTTTTCCCCTCTCATTATCTCATTTTCTGCTAATTCCAACTCCCTCACATATCCCATATTCATTTTGTTCACTCCTTGTTCTGATATTGATTACAACCAAGAGAATTTATGTGTTAAGTGGATGAAGTGGCAATATCTTGAGTGGATTGCAGTAATGTTTATTTGGATGATTTAGAGTTGATTCTTGTTGTCATTGAGCAGTGACCATTTCTTATCCCCTTTCATTATATCACATTTTCTCTCAATACAAACCCCTAATGTATCCCAGAACACCGTTTCACCCCCCTGCTCATTGATTAACGTTAGAACATTTTGTATGGATTGGATTGCATGAGCCTGATACATTGTGAGCCAAATGCATTTTGTATTTTTAAGGAGTTGTCATGCATGGTTATTTAAAAGAGTATTTGCTAATAGTTAACATATGCAGGATGAGTTTTTTTAGTCGAGGAAGCCATGGCTGAGGAAACATAGGTAGAGGTAACTAGAACTCAGGCCTAAGAAGGCCCAGGTTCTCTATACATTTTGATGCTGATTCAGAAGAGCTTGGCCAATTGTTTCATGCTGTATTATTTAATTGGATTGGGTAGGGAATAGTCCAATTGAGGCCTGAAAGGCCTCCCTTCCAAGCCCCTTAAGCCCTTGACATCCCTGTGCCTCCTCATGTCTCTTTACAGCCTGAAGTCTCGGAAAATCATGGGTGGCAAGAGATTTTTCACCCGATAGTCTCCCAATACCGTGGCTGGCCCAACTTAACTTTGCCTGCTCCTCCACCTTTGAACCCTATTTTACAAGATGCCCCTAACCACTCGCCGATGCAATCCTCCCACTCCAACAAGAGATTGAATATTGAAGCCCACCATGCATTTGATAAGGAAAAGATACTGCTGCGCCTTCCTCACCCTCCGATGACTCTGACAAATCTATGTCTTCACGGATGCATTATAGGGATGATTTTTACCATGTCATAAGTGAGATAAATCCTAAAGGCTCTACCCAGCCCAAGGAAAATTCAAGAAAATCAAGAGGTGACAGCAATAACCAAGGAAGGGTTGCATCATAGAATGGAAAATATGGCTTTTTATTTTTATGTTATTTATTGTTTTATGATGGTGGACTTCATGGATTTTGGACACCATGTTTTATTTTGGATATATGAGTATTATTTTGAACTATTTTCAAATTTCATGAGCTAAAATTGCCAAAAGTGAATGTGTTTGAGGGGAGGCACAAGGGGTGTGTTTTCTTAACTAATGGATTATGTTATGATGGTTATGATTACATGGAGTCACAAGGTGTCCCACCTACTAGTTATTATTTATTTATGACCCTATTATGATTATTACTCCCCTCCCCCCCCCCCAACTAAATAGTTGAGTCTTTAGTTATCTTAACTAATAAGTTGGTTCAACTGCTTCAACCAATTCTAATTTGTTAAAAGCGGAAGCAAGGGGAGGAACAAGATCATGATAGAAGCAAAAACATGCTAAGGTTTTCTCTTTGAGTTTGTGTTGAGATAATTCAGCTTTCACTCATTCATATATTCATCATAGCCTAATTCTCTTTTATGATAGCAGGGTCTTATTGTAGACAACGATATTCATGGTTGAATCAAATCATTCAGACACTTTTTCTTCAGAGGTGTCGAAACTTGATCTATCTTTGATAGTCTGTGTAGACTTGTCTGTTTGTGAATTAATTTTCATGACTAACAAAGGATATTGTGTAGATTCAAGTGGGAAACAATCCGTGGCAAGCTGATCCAACTTTTAGAGTTCAGTTTTGGTTTTCTGTCAGAGGTCCTTTTGTATGTTCCATCGAGGATGTCTAAGTTTGACTTTGGTCCAAGATTTTTGTATGAGATTTTGTAAAGAAAATGACTCTTTGGTGAATTGGAATGAAATAAAGGATTGATTTATGTCTCATTTGTATTGATTATCATCTTGGTGTCTTTACTTTTGTTCTTACATTTATTTTAACAACTGATATGTTTAGAAAAATACATAAAAAGTGAATTTCCARCAAGCTTTTTGTTGATAAAAGACTAGCCTAAGCACTTGTAATTAATACTTGTGAGTTATGATATATATTTTTGTTTTCTATAAATATAGGTTGATATTCCCGTCTACTTTACTTTAGCCAAGTAAAGTTTGAAAATGCTTGARTAATATCAATTCATATCTTTTCCTCAACAAAATGCATTCAACACAATATGATCAAGAATGTGCAAAGGTCCATATTTGGTTCGTATCATCTTCCTATTTGGCCATTATACCTCTCCTTGTTCAAACACAAACACACTAAGTTGGTCGCAACCTTGAATGCATGATCCTTTTGATGTAGATCATGACTATGTCTTATACCTAGCCTGGAATTTTCCTAGATATTCTTGCACTAGTTGTTGAATTTGTCTAACCGCTCTAGCAACATGAAAATTTGCATTCTCTCCACCTTCCTTATTGGTATTTCCCTTTGACACTTGCCAAAATAAATCAAATGACGTTCAAGGTCATAGAAAACCTAGACAAGCCTCAATTAGAGACCTTTGCATTGATTTTGGATTATCTAGTTGTAACTATGTTGGGTGTACAATAGACTTTGATCCCAACTCTTGAGATGTTTATGGTTGTATAACCTCATCATTTGTAGCACCTATTTATTGATTCTCTTTGGAATATTCATTAGTTTGTGGGTGAAATGTTGTGTTCCATTTATCTTAGTGTCCATTATGGACCATAATATAGTCCAAAAATACTCACAAACTAGAGGGTAACTGTTGGATTACTGAGAGCGGGGGTGAATCAATAATAGAGCAATATAATCCTTTTTAACCATATAATCCAAGTGTGATATCAATGTAGAATTATCATCCAATAACTACAGAGTAAATAAGCAATGAACAAATGAACAATCATACACATACACAGTACACCAATGTTTTACATGGAAACCGAAAGCCAAAGAAAACCACAAAATGATTTTTCTTATATGTCTTAAAAAATTACATTCACTGGAAGCACTAACTTCCTTTGTTTTCCAGCTGCAACTAGAAGGAGGCTCCAACCCCCTATTTTCTCAGGATACAACCCAAGGGAACCTCCAACTCCCCAATTCTCTGGATACAACCAGAATGAGGCTACAACCCCCTATGTTCTCCGGCTACAACCAAAAGGTGGCTAAAACCACCTGTACTTGCCCCGTCCAACCGCCCTGATGTATAAATAGAATGA
Organism: Picea engelmannii; assembly: GCA_009831015.1. Taxonomy (NCBI): domain Eukaryota; kingdom Viridiplantae; phylum Streptophyta; class Pinopsida; order Pinales; family Pinaceae; genus Picea; species Picea engelmannii. The sequence continues at coordinate 960,637 of ML776900.1, read as the reverse complement.
TGAAATCACTGTCACACTATCACTGTGAGATATACCATTGTACAACTGTATCAACCTATACCACTGACCTTCATCCAACCTGTACAACTTCCCTGTAATCAATCTGTACCTGAACTGAACATGTATCAACAAAAATACAACATGTACTCGACCTGCAGTGCTGCAACATGCGTATGTATGTGCCATATCTGTTATGAAACCCACATATGTACACAACCAAAATGTTAATCAACTTGCATATGCCTTCTGAAAACTAGGGTTTTCTTTCTTCTAAGAACCTCTGACCATGTGTAACTTCTTTCACATAGATTTGTAACCTGTCACTGTATCCAGACTGTAACTGTACCTTGTGCATGCATCCTCATACATAACCTTTACCCAAAGCATATATATATCTCTCTATTCATGTGCCATATATGTGTGTGTAATAATGAACAAGTATAATAACCCTCACATGATATAGACTTCAAACCCTTTCTGATATTCAACCTCTCAATACATCAACCAATACATGCCTCAACCATATATCACAAAAACCCTTAGCCATATGCCAAGAAATACAAGATGCGCTTCAACAAGAAGTATCAATGATAAATATACCAACATTGTATTTCTGTAGATCTGACTTATACATAAGATCCCATGCAACCACTAGTATTTCTAGGGAGAATCCTCAAATCTCCATAACCATTTCTCATGCATACATCAAAATCCAACTATTCATAGAAATAAGACATAACTTTTGAACCAATGGATAGATCTGATGTATCTGAGCACTGTAGACCTTCCTGGGAGCTTGATCTCACAATCTAGAACCTCTGCATCTTCATCTTCTCAAGTTTCATGGATTTATCAACATGTACGCACCCTAATACACTACCAACCCACATACTCCTCAGTATGCATGCACCCTAATACATTGTCAGCCCGTGTATGCCTCAGAAAATAGGGTTTTTTAGTATTCGCTGTAATTCTGAGAATTTCACCGTCAACCCTTCGTACTACCTCAGACTTTCGCAACTTCAGATGTATCAATGAGTACTTGCAATACGCCTCACACAACAAAAGATATTCAATGTGTTCAAGTGTGATTAAATGAAAGAGCCTTGCCTCTTATTTATACTTTCATGTAGTATTCCACTTTCCTTATTTTAAGGAGTTCTCCATTAAATTTATTATTTAAATAATTTCTTTGCAAACACTTTGACTTTTTGGGACTTCTAGATGACTCATGAGGGTTCTCCAACTTCACATGGCCACAAATATCTAACCGTGAGGAGTTATGTGATGTTCCACATACCACCAGAAACAGCATGACAAGCACTATCCATCTAAGATAGTTTCACTGAAAAATTCACTGACCTTCATCTCATTATTCCACAATTAAGCATGGGTTCTATAGCCATACTTCTAGTATAACTCAATCCGCAAATCATCTTCCCTTGAGGGATTTTTCCATTAGGGGACCACTTTGGAGTTCATCCATTTGTTCTTCTTATCAACCATGACAAGACAATAATGAATCATCTTTACATCAAACAAACTTGGGTCCATTAACCAAACCTTTGTGCTACCAGAATTTGATACCATACTTTCTTCAAGGGTTGACATCAATGAAAACCAACCTTAATCAACAATCACCCCCTTTGGAATTGATGGAAACACTTTGATGCAATACTGAAATCATATCACTCATGATCCTCATGGAACCATGCCTCTGTCCTCTACATCTCTATGATCATTTCTCCCCCTGGAATCATGCTTCTGTCCTCTGCATCTGATAGATCTCTCCCCCTTTTTCATCAATGGAAAATGTATCTTTCCATCCGGGGCTTCTCCCCCTAACTAAACTGTCCTCTTTATGGTGCTTCCTCATGTACATATAAGACATATAAGATAATAATTCAAAATAATTCATTTTGGAGTAGAAATAACTCCAAGTGTATGGTGAAGATACTCAAAGGCTTCTCGTGGAAGTGGTTTTGTAAAGAGGTCTGCCACTTGTTCTTTTGTGCCCACATACTCAACTCTGATGTTCTTTTCTGCAACCCATTCCCGTAGAAAGTGATACTTGATTGGAATGTTCTTTGTCTTGGAGTGCATCACCGGGTTCTTTGAGATACTTATGGCACTTGTATTATCACAATAGATTGGAATGGTCTCATCATACTCAACCTGTATATCTGTCAGTGTTTGTTTCATCCAAAGAACCTGTGTACAACATACTTTTGCTGCAATATACTCTGCCTCGGTTGTAGATAAAGATACCGATGATTTTTTCTTTCTTAGCCATGATACTAAACACTCACCCAAGTAGAACGTTTCTCCACTGGTGCTTCATCGATCATCAATACAACCTGCCCAATCTGCATCTGTGTAGGTAATAAGTGATATATCCTTTCCTTTTGGATACCATAATCCAAACTCTTCTATTCCTTTGAGAAATATGAAAATGCTCTTCACTGCTAATACATGTGATTCCTTTGGTGGTGCTTGAAATCGTGCCACCTATCCAATTGCTTGCATTACATCTGGTATGGATGCTGTCACATCTAGTAGGCTACCAATCATTGACCTGTATTGCCTCTGATCTATAGACTTTGAATCATCATATTTTCTTAACTTGCAACTGGTTTGCAATATTCCATTCCGAACCTCTTTAGCATTTATCTGATATACTTGGTTTGAGAAATAAAAATTCCTTGGTTGCTTTGATGTATCTGAAGTCCCATAAATAAGTATAGTTCTCCAAGTAATGACATTTCAAATTCATTCTACATATCCTTTGAAAATTTCTGGCTTAACCTGTCATCATCACTACCAAAAATAATATCATGAACATAAAATTCAATTAATAAAATACTATCTTGACTTACCTTGATGTAGAGGTTGTTGTCTGCACTTCCTTTTATGAACCCTGCCTGTTGTAGATATTTATCCAGTCTAGAGTACCATGCTCTAGGAGCCTGTATTAGACCATACATGGTCTTCTTTAATATACACACATAATCCACGTTCTCTGAAAACTGAAATCCTTCTAGTTGTTAATTATAGAATTCTTCTTCAAGTTCCCCATTCAGAAAAACTGATTTTACGTCCATCTGATACACTTTAATATTTTTGGAGCATGCATAAGCTAAAATCAATCAGATTTCTTCCATTCTAGCAATTGGGGAAAATGTCTCTTAAAATTCGATACCTTCAACCTGTGCATATCTTTTACATACCAATCTAGCTTTGTTCCTTGTAACCTGTCCATATTCATTCAATTTATTCCTGTATACCCACTTTGTGCTGATCACATTCTTATACTTTGGTCTTGGAACCAATTCCCAAGTGTCATTTTTCTCTATTTGGTCCAATTCTTCATCCATGGCCTTATTCCAAAATTCATCCTTGCTGGCCTCTTCAAAACATGTTGGTTCAATTGTAGACGAGAGTGCTAGGTGCGTTTGTTCTGGTGAACATATTCTTCTTCTAGTATCAACTCCCGCGTCTTTGTTTTCGATAATCTGATCTGAAGGATGATTCTTCTATACTCGTCTACTAGGTGTCTTTGGAGGCACTTACTGAACTTTCTCTTCTGCTTCTGTTGGATCCTCTTCATCTTCCCCTTATTTTTCATCCTTTGTTTCTTATTCGTAAAGATGTTCCATTGATTCATTTTCTTCTTCCTTTAATTCTTGTCTACCTGTTTCATCAATTGTTATGTTGATGCTTTCCACAACTTTGTTCAATCTCAGGTTGTAACACTTGTATGATTTCCTTGTGCTTGAGTAACCAACAAGTACTCCTTTGTCCACATGAGAGTCAAACTTTCCCATTCTGCCATCTTCTCTTTTGATGTAGCATTTGCTTCCAAAAACTATGAAATGATTCACATTTGTTGGTCTTCCTTTCCATAGCTTGTAGGGATTTTTGTCAGTGTTTTTTCTGAGAATTACTTTGTTTTGAAGGTGAACTGTTGTATGCATTGCCCGTGTCCAAAAAATATCTGTCAATTTGGAATCCATTAGCATTGTTCGAGCCATTTCCTGTACTGTCCTATTCTTTCTTTCGACAACTCCATTATGTTGAGGTGTCCTAGCAATGAAGAATTGTCTTTTTATTCCATGACTACTGTAGTAGTCCATAAATTCCTTTGAAGTGAAATCTCCTCCATTATCATATCTCAAGCATTTAATTTTTGAATCCATTTCATTTTCAACCATTTCCTTGTAGACCTTGAAGTTTTCAAAAGCTTCTGACTTATTCTTGAGAAAGAAAATTGCAGTCATTCTTTTATAATCATCAACTAATAACATAAAATATTTCTTACCTTTTAAACCCTTTGTTGTATTTGGTCCAACTAGATCAATATGCACAATTTCTAGTGGTATTGTCATTGAATATTCCTTTGATTTGAACCCGGTATTTGTTTGCTTTCCTGATTGACAATGCCTACATAAAGTGTTGGTTGGTTTCGTGATCTGGGGCATTTCTCTAACTACTTCATTTTTTCTGAATTTGACAAAGTTATCAAAATGTATGTGACCCATTCTTCTGTGCCATATCCAACTTTCATCTTCCTTTCCTAGGCAACACTTTTCATTTCCAATTTCACTTAATACATATATGTTGCTTGAAGTTCTCGCAGCTGTTGCAATCGATTTTCCTGAACCTTATTTTCTTGTCTCACACTTTTGTGAATCGAAAGTAACTTTATGACCTTGGTCACACATTTGACTCACACTTCGAAGATTATGTTTCATATCTTCTACTAGTAGAACTTTTTTTGCCTTTTTATTCTTGTTCCCAATTTTGACTGTGCCTTTTCCAATGATTTTAGTTGAATCATCATTTATAAAGGAGATTGATCCATCTCTTTCCTTTCTTAATGTAAGAAACCTGTCTCTATCACCTGTCATGTGTTTTGAACAACCACTATCAACATACCAACCACGTTTCTTCTGCTTAGCTTGTAGAGAGAGTGTGCATTCTTCATTGCTGTACTAATTTTGCTTTCTTATCCATGTCCTTTTATGAGGTTCTTGTCTGTGATTGTTGTTGTTCTGTTGTGGTTCTCTAGGAGGGATTGTCATTTTGCAATCTTTGTCCATGTGTCCAAATTTGTTACACTTGTAGCATTCCACTTCAATGCTCAATGATTCAAACCTGTTGTAACTTCTTCTCCGTGTTTCACTAGGCCTTATTGGATAAGCCTTTTGTGTATCACTTTAAAAGTTGTTCATGTTCCTTTTGTTAGCTCTGTAATTCACAACTTTATGTCCAAAATTATTACATGCATAAGATAAACCAAAAAATATAGTTCGATACCTGGGAGTTGAAGATCTTTTGAAAGGAGGTGCTCTTATGAATCCTTCTTCTTCTCGAGACTTATCTATTTATGTCGGTTGTTGATTCTGAAATCTGAATCTTCTTGATGGAGGAGTGTCCCTGTAATTTTCTCTGTAGACCTTCGTATCCCCTTTGATTGTTTCTGCATAGATTTTTAGATATGTTTCTTGTTCTATTTTTTTGGAGATTGATCCCTTTTCTGTCTGATTGTATCCAAATTCAAACTTGTCATGATTAGGCCTTTGACTGTTGATAATGTCATTCAAAACTTTTGAGATGTTCTGCATATTTTTCTTTTGAAGATCCTTTCTTAATGTGACAATCTCTGCTTCCAAATTTTCAATGAACCTGTCTCTTCCTTCTAGTTGTTCTTTGAGTACTTCTTCAATTCTTTTATCTTCTTCAATTTGAACCTTCAAATTTGTGATCATTTGTTCTAATTCCTGAGTGTCTTCTTTCTTGTCTAGTTCCGCTTGTAGCTTCTTGTTTTTCCTCTTTTCTCTTCTGATAACTTCTATGGAACTCAACAATTCCTCTCGGTAGTCAACTTCTACCTCTTCAATTTCTTCTTCGAATTCTTCATATTCTTCTTCAGAGTCTTTTTTATCAGAGTCTTCTACTGCCATGAATACAACTCTTTCTGTCTCACTGTCACTGACTTCATCTTCATCTGATGATGAGATGTCTTCTTTGGTGCATAAGTTTTTCTTGAAAAATTTCTCTGTGGTTCTTTTGCCTTTATATGTTTGTTTTCCTTTTGAGTAACCTTCATCATTTATCTTTTTCTTATGAGGACATTTGTTAGCAAAATGACCAATACCATCACAATTAAAACAAATTAAAGGAAGCTTACCTCTATACCTGCCATCAGTTCCCTTGTTCAGTCTTTTGACAAAGTTGGCCACTTCTTCATCATCTTTCGAGATGTCACTATTATTGCTATGTTATTTTTCTTGTTTCTTTCCCTTTTTCTTTGATCTTTTGGATGCTTTGAAGGCTGTTTCTTTTACATATGGATTTTCCTGTTCAGTTATCATTTCATATGTTGTGAAGATTCCATGTAGTTCGTCCATGCTTATTGAGTTTAGATCTGCTCTTTATTCTAGTGATGACATCTAAGGGTCAAATCTCATAGGAAGATATCTTAGTACCTTTTGAAAAATTACAAATTCTTTGATTTCTTCTCCCAATCCCATGATTGCATTTACTGTTTCATTGACTCGTAAGAAGTAAGCTACAATATTCTTATCTTCCTTCATCTTTAGTTGTTCAAACTGACCTCTGTAACTTTGAAGCTTTACTGCTTTGACTTTTGAATCTCCTTCGTAAATATTTCAAATTTTGTCCCAAATCTCTTTAGCGGATTTACAATGTGCAACTTTGGTGAATACTGTTTCACCAAGACCATTCAGAAGTGCATTTGTGGCTTTGGAATTATTCTGACCGAGTTTCACTGCTTTGTCATTTGTTGGCGGAACTGCCGGTACTGTGTATCCATCTATAATTGATTGCCAAATTTCAAATCCCTATGCCTGAATATATTTTTTCATCCTTATGCTCCAAAATTCATACTTCTTTGCATCAAACTGTGGTATTCCATTTTTATACAAGTTGTTTCTCTCCATGATCTACCTTTCAGTGGTTAAACTGATTTCTGAAGGAATTGGCTTTGATACCAATTGTTGGATTACTAAGAGGGGGGTGAATTAGTAATAGAGCAATCTAATACTTTTTAACCATATAATCCAAGTGTTATATCAATGTAGCATTATCATCCAATAACTATAGAGTAAATAAGCAATGAACAAATGAACAATCATACACATACACAATACATCGATGTTTTACGTGGAAACCCAAAGCGAGAGAAAACCACATAATGATTTTTCTGATATGTCTTGAAGAATTACATTCATTGGAAGCAACAAATTCCTTTGTTTTCCAGCTGCAACTGGAAGGAGGCTCCAACCCCCTAGTTTCTTAGGCTACAACCTGAGGGAATATCCAACTCCACAATTCTCTGGATACAACTAGAAGGAGGCTACAAACCCATATGTTCTTCGGATACAACCAGAAGGTGGATACAACCACCTGTCCTTGCCCCATCCAACAACCCTGATGTATAAGTAAAATGATGAAACCAATGTCACATTATCACTGTGAGATATACCACTGTACAACTGTATCAACCTGTGCCACCGACCTGCATCCAATCTGTACAACTGCCCTGTAATAAATCTGTACCTAAACTGAACATGTATCAACAAAAATACAACATGTACGTGACCTGTAGTGCTGCAACATGTGTATGTATGTGCCCTATCTATTATGCAGCCCACATATGTACGTGACCAAACTATTATGCAACCTGCGTATGCCTTCTGCAATCTAGGGTTTTCTTTCTTTTGAGAACCTCTGACCCTGTGTAACTTCTTTCACATAGATCTGTAACCTGTCACTATATCCAGACTGTAACTGTACCCTGTGCATGCATCCTCATACATAACCTTTACCCAAATCATATATATCTCTCTCTAGTCATGTGCCATATAGGTGTGTGTAATCATGAACAAGTATAATAACCCTCACATGATCTAGACTTCAAACCCTTTCTGATATTCAACCTCTCAATACATTAACCAATACACACTCTCAACCATATATCACAAAAACCCTTATCCATATGCCAAGAACTACAAGATGTGCCTCAACAATAAGTATCAATGATAAATATACCAACACCGTTTTTCTATAGATCTGACTTATACAGAAGATCCCATGCAGCCACTAGTCTTTCTAGGGAGAATCCTCAAATCTCCATAACCATTTCTCATGCATACATCAAAATCCAACTATTCATATAAATAAGACATACCTTTTGAACCAATGGATAGATCTGATGTATCTGAGCACTGTAGACCTTCCTGGGAGCTTGATCTCACAATCTAGAATCTCTGCATCTTCATCTTCTCAAGTTTCATGGCTTTATCAACATGTACGCACCCTAATACCTGCCAGCCCGCGTACTCCTTGGTATGTATTCACCCTAATACACTGTCAGCCCGTGTACACCTTAGAAAATAGGGTTTTTTAGTATTCTCTATAACTCAAAGAATTTTTCCGTCAACCCTTCGTACTACCTCAGACTTTCACAACTTCAGATGTATCAATGAGTACTTGCAATAAGCCTCACACAACAAAAGATATTCAATTTGTTCAAGTGTGATTAAATGAGAGAGCCTTGCCTCTTATTTATACTTTCATGTAGTATTCCACTTTCCTTATTTTAAGGAGTTCTCCATTAAATTTATTATTTAAATGATTTCTTTGCAAACACTTTGGCTTTTTGGGGCTTCTATATGACTCATGAGGGTTCTCCAACTTCACATGGCCATAACTCTCTAACCATGAGGAGTTATGTGACGTTCCACATACCACCGGAAATGGCATGACAAGAACTATCCATCTAGGATAGTTTCACTGAGAAATTCACTGACATTCATCTCATTATTCCACAATTAAGCATGGGTTCTCTAACCATACTTCTAGGATAAGTCAATTTGCAAAGCGTCTTCCCATGAGGGCTTTCACCATAAGGGAACAAATTTGGAGTTCATCCATTTGTACTTCTTATCAACCATGACAAGAAAATAATGAGTCATATTTACATCAAACAAACTTGGGTCCATTACCCAAACCTTTGTGCTACCAAAATTTTCTATCGGAATTTCTTCAAGGATTGACATCAAGGACAACCAAACTTAATCAACAATTGTATAACCTCAACAATTGTACCATCTCTTGATTGATACTCTTTGGACTATTCATCAGTTTGTGGGTGAAATTGTGCTCCATTTATCTTAGTGTCCATTATGGACCATAATATAGTCCAAAACTACTCACAAACTAGAGGGTAACACTAAGTTAGCCCACACATAGGTAAAAACCAATTTTTTTCTACCATGTCATAATCTTATGGAATGATATAAACATTATATCTTGTTGAAACAATAAAAAACTATGGGCACGTAGTCATGCTTCCACTGTGCCATGTGAAGTTTTCCAAAAAATCCCATGGAAATACTCTCCCACAATCTCCATGGAACATGGAGAGGGGTATACAACCCCAACATCCAATTTACTAGCTTGGAAACATTGTAAAATGCACAATTCTATGCAAATAATTCCACATCTCCTTGCATATTTAGTGAATATAAGTATCCGTGCAATTTGGATAGGCTTTTGTTTACTTTGAAGTGACCAATGAATTTGGATGTATGTTCCTCCCTCAACAACAACCTATGCCCTATAACCAATACAAATTCCGTTGAGTTGATATAGAAGTCTATCCTTTAGATATAAAATTTTCATTGGATTTGACCCTACAACCATCCCTACCCTCTAAAAGGTTGCTAACATATCTTCAAATTATAGGTCAAAATCATAGGATTCTTTGAAATCTTAGCCAATAAAAGCATTGCACTTTACCAATGAAATAAGAGTAGTAACAAGTCTTGATACAAAATCAATGAATTGGTTATGTGGTACCTTTCTTGTACTTGATTACTAGGGTGAATTTTTGGAGATGTGACATCAACTTGAGGCCTTTGTTCTATTGGAGTTTGGAATGACATAAATGAATTGCAACATCTTATGGTCATAATAAATTATTGTCTCCTTGCTTAAAAAATAATGGCTCCAGTGTTTCACAACTTGCACGATAACATACAGTGCCTTATCATATGTTGGGTAATTCATGGTAGGTATAGATAAAATATTAGAATGATATGCTACTACTTTGCCTCATTGCAACAACACAACTCCCCTAGCATGTATTGAAACATAGAACTCAATCTCAAATGGTATTTACAAATTGTACAAGACTAACATAGGGGCTTTGTAGACCCTCTTCTTCAAGATGTAAAATGCTTGATACCGTGTTCTTGTCCACCAGTGCATTCTCTAGCCTAGGGTTTATTCCTTAAGGGTTTTTGAAAGTTTGATAACTTCTCTACAATTTTTTGTAAGTAGTTTCAACAAGCCTATGAACCCTATCAATTCAATGATATTATTTTGGGTAGTCCACTCCACTATGGAGAGAACCTTATTAGAGTCACCATGAAGCTCATTCCCACTAATCATGAACTTGACCAAATACCCAATGAAATTCTTTCCAAATTCATGCATATCTGGTGCTTCCACAACAACCTCAACACCCTTTCCAAATCCTACCAATGTTCCTATCATGTCTTATTGAACCCCATGATGTACATCACCACAAAAGAGTCCAAATAAGGATGCAATGCCTCATTCATAAATTTCATGAACATCATGGGAGAATTATACAACATCAATGACATCACCAACACCTTGAAAAACTCTTGTTGGATCTTAAACATGGTCTTTGAAGTGTCTTCCTCACAAATTCAAACTCCGGATAAATGTTTATAAAACATTGCACTCTAAGTCATTAATACTCGATTGTGCACACTAATTCTTCATATTAATCTTGTTAAATTCACATAATTCCACACACATATACCATGTATTGTCCTTCTTTGGGACTAACACCACTGTTGATTCGTAAGAGGATGCACTTGGTTCAATGACCCTTTTCTCTAGCAAGTTTTGGACTCACTGCTTTATCTCCTTACTCTCTAGATTCAAGATCCAATAGTTATCACATTGGGAAACATTGCACAAGAGAAAAACTTTATATTATTGGATTCGACACATTGAAGGAAACACTACTACATATGGTATTTAAGTTTGACGAGGAGTTCCGATGTTACAAAGAAAATCGACCTTATTGTTGGACATTTCGCACTAATTCTCAAAATTTTGTTATATTTTTTCTTGGTGCCCCAACATTCATCGACCTTACAACGTTGTCTATTATTTGTTGGACTTCTAACTCATATTCGATGGTTTTCAATAAACAAATTTTTTCGTGACCCACTCCACTACAACTAAAACTACTTGTATTAGGGCAAGACCATCGATGCTTCCACGCTACCATCACCATCGTGACCCACCATCGCATCGTGGCCTGCCATTGTGGCACCCACATGACACTACTATGTCAACAAAGTATTAGTATCATGGGTGCATTTGCAACCTTAGGCCTTAATTATGCCAACTAGGGGGGGTAAAAATGTTCGTCATGAGCTTATTGTTCCTGTGTTTTCTCAAGATGTCAATTAAATGTGAGTGGAGGAGAGATATTTTAAAGTACAAGGATTAATGGATGAACATAGTATAGATTAAAATTTTGCATGATGTGGGAAGGATGGAAAGTACCCGACCTAGATCAGTTGTGTCACCAGATAGGTTATGAGTGAATTTGAAGTCAAAAGTTAGTTAATGTGACCAGTGAAGTCCTATGATGGCCAATCCTGACTGGTATTGCCATGTCCTAGAGTTACCCCTTTATATAATGAAGATACACTAGTCCATGGAATTATAAGTAGCTCGTTGGGTGGTTAAGTTGTATAATATGACTGCCCCAGGGGTTTTTCAGGACGCTAAATCCATTTATGCATTTAGAAATGCAAGTTAAACAACATAAAATTATGATTTCTCCCATATTTATATCACCATATTTTGGTGAAAAATTCCAATTAAATGTAGAACGTTTAGAATACGTCACCATGGGGGAAAATTGGGAAGGATTTAGGTGGCCGGATGAGAGGTTACAATACTGCACCCATATGCAGATGGTGCCAACAGTCAAGAAGAATCACACTGCATCAACATCGACAGTTGAAGAGGCCCCAAAAAAGAGAAAGGGGGAGTCTCCAACAACAATGGGAGGGACAAAGGAAAAGGAACACACCTTCAGGGGGGGAATCAACAATGCCAACACTTCCAAGGGAATGCGAGAGTATATAGAGACGAGAGACAAAGTAGTTCACGAGAAGGAACATGTCTAAATTGGTCAGGCCAAATGGGAGTTGAAGGTGTTTGACCCATGTATAGGATACCATGACAATTGCTTCACAAAAAGACCATAACTCATGGTAAACATATACCTGGTTGTATCAATATTTTCCATCCCCACCATAATCCTCCACCTCAAGTTGGTCCCCAATACATCATCAACCATTATCCATCACTTCCACTTCTCTCTTCTTGCCTAGTGGTGCACCCTCCATATCCATACCACACTTATATCTTCTATTAGACTCTTCAATGCACTACCAAGTTTGGAACCCATTCACACTATAAGACTGTTCAGTACCACCCCATAGTGTGAAGCTGGTGACTAGAAACACCCTTTCTAGTATTTATTGCAATGGACAGCTGGCTACAACAAGGTGGAGTGTGCCTCAAGTACTAAGCATCATCTCAGAGTTGTAACAACTAGCTTGAGGACCTATGAATACATGTAAAGTTAGTTATGATCAACTTATGTAAGCGACATATGGGTCAAGGTGGTCTCCATGGGGATCATAATATATAAGGTTATAAGTAGAGAGATAGGAAATGAGAGACTTGTTAGAGAGACCTTAGGAAGAATCTTCAGAGAGAAGAAAGTTGTAGAATTTGTATTACAGTTTTCCCAGTTTTGTAATGGAGATTGTAACTGTGATGTCTATCATGTAAAGATCCTTCTATTATAAAGAATTAATGAAATATTAGTAATGTTTTGACTCATACTTGTCTTATATGTGATTCTTGTTGTGATATTAAGTGTTTATCTACAATATTTCAGTGATCTTTAATGCATCTTTATAATGATGCCTGAATCTACCTACAAGCAATTATATTTCAAGGTTTTTTTTCTTTCTTTTTTCGAGACAAAAATCATTGTATTGATATTTCTAGTGGAAATGAAATACACATTGATGATATCCCTTAAAATTTTAATGTTAGCAACCATTTCCTTTATAGAATTCCTGAATTAGATAAGACTATAGCTTGTCCTTATGACTTTGACTCTTACAATCATCCTTATACATGTCACTCTTTAAACAAATAGTTTCACAACATCATACTGATGCTAAGAAAAAACCATGAGACAAACTCTCTCTAACTTTACATAAACAACAATTAAAACACGACAAAAAATCCATTCATCGAAGAAGTTGTAAGAGTATCAAATCTGAAGGAGTATGGTCCTTAACCTCATGAACAAGTAAAAAACCTTCCTCCAAAATGAGTGTTTCCTTTGATAACTGATTAGATTTGTAGTTGAGTTCTCGGTAGACATGAGCAAAGTACACCTATTCAAAAATTAATTTCTTTTCCACAATCCTATTGAAAATAGGCCCCAAATCCAAGTTTTAAATGTTACTTTTACCATTTTCCCAGTCCATCAAAAGTTTGGAGTCACCAAAGACCTATAGCCTCTTAACCTGCCCGTGAACTGCCCTTAAGTAGGATCCAAAGGGCATAGAGTTATTCTCTATTGTTTGTGCCCAAAATTGCCCCATACTTTACTAAAATGTAATTTACATTATCTAGATAAAGAATAGCCCCAACTCCACAAGTTCCCAGAGTACCCTCACATGTTGCATAAAAAATCCCCAAGGCTTAATACAATCTATAATTGGTTCTTGAAGGCTTCTTGGAACACTATTCTTTGGTTGCTTCCTTCCTTCCCCATAAGAGACTCTAATGTGATGTGCAAGTCTTCCTAACAGTGCCTCCTTATCTTCAAAAATCAACTTATTTCTGGTTAAATATATGTCCCATAACACATACCCAAGTAGTTCTCTGTGTGATGAAACAAATTTATCATTCATCCAGAAATCCATACATTCCAACATATTTAATTTATCCCAATGAATTTGTAATTTGAAACAATTGGAAATTTCGATCCATACAACTTTGGTGAATTGGAAGTAAATGAATAAATTATATTACAAGTGACCAAATTATATTTAAAGTTTTCCTTGTAATTTGGAATGTCTAAACTATACTAAGTGACCAATCAAAATGCACACCCAAGCTTCCTTATAGCTCAAAAAAATGTTTTATAAGTTTTAAAACAGATTTAGATATATGGTAAATTTACCTATGCCATCTATTAAAGTAAAATTAAATAACAAGAGAGGTTGCTTTCATGCACCGAGATTTAGGATTTCATGTAAATTTGAAGGTAAAACTACCTTAGAGTAAAATGCACACCCTAGTCTCAATTTTGACCCAAATGGAGTGGTTCAACTTGTAGAAGGTGTAGTTTGTGATATTACACATGTCTATAACATTATGTTGGAATTTTGTGAAAGGTGAAATATGCATTTTGGTTTGGGGTTACATGCTTGAACTAATATGTATTGTTAGATATACAACTATGAAATGATTTATAGTGATAGATGATAGATTAATGATTCTAGAAGTGAAATATTGTGGTTGTGGACTGTAGTTGTATATGAATATACCCAGTAGGGTATTTGCGCAAGAGTGCTTTGTTTAAGACAAGGGTTGCATATAATTTGTTGTTGCTAAAGGTAAATAGATTGCTTGTATTTTTGTTGTCCCATTAAGGACCAACCACCTTAATATTGGCTAGGGAAAAACAAACATAATTGGTACAGACTTAAGCCAATTCCCATGTCAGTATGGAAATTTTGAAGATCCATGTTTAATGATTTTTTTTTTTAAACTCATTTACTTGAGGTTTCTGATATCTATTTCCCATGAAATTTGAACCTTATCACTTAATCTAAAATATTAAATATAGTAGAATATATTTCACTTATGTAAAACCAAAATCACTAGTTAACCCAAGAAACCAAACACTCAAATAATGCACTTTGTTGGCGGGTTTTGGTCAGAAGGGTGGATAAATCCCCTTTAAGCTCAATAGTTGTAGGTTGAGCCTCAAGACAAATGGTGATGGATTTAAACCAAACCCTAGATCTATTTGTGTATATTAAAAGTGACAACATTAAAATGCATGCCCAAGCTTCCATATAACTCCAAAAATTGTTTTATAGGTTGTAAGATGGAGTTAGTTATATTGTGAATTTACCTATGTCATCTAAATGTCAATTGAAGAATGGGATAGGTTGATTTCATGCACCTATATTTGGTATTTCATGCAAATTTGAAGGCAAAAGTACCTTAGAGTAAAATGCATGCCTTAGTCTCAATTTTGACCCAAATTGAGTGGTTCAACTTCCATAAGGTATAGTTTGTGATTTTACACTTGTCTATAAAATTATATTGGAATTTTGTAGACATAAACCTACCTAATGTGCATAAAGGATAAAAATTTCCTTGTAAAACGAAAGGGACAAATTGTTAAAGTGGGTTATATGAAACTACACACCCAAAGTTGGCTAAGGCTCAATAATTTAAGATTTAAGTTGTAAATTGATGATTGCATTATTTATAATATTTTTGTACAATTAGTAGTGCACTTACATTCCAAAAATGATGATTTATATGCACAAAGATTCATGACATTTTTGATGAATCAGAAGATGGTGGGTTATGAGAGAAACCAAGGTTCGTTTTGCATTTTCAGTAATAAATGACTCTTTTGTGCAAAAATAGGCAAGAGATGCCTAGTAAAACTCTTGAAATGCACAACCTATTTGTAAAAAGTAACCCAAGATTGTATTATACCTTAGATTTGAGTTGTGCAAGTTGTTGGGGGTGTGGTTTATCATAGTATGCATGTTCATGCTGTTTATTTTATAATTGCAAGTTTAAAAAGGGTTGTTCCGCAAACGAGACAAAGTTTGTCTTGTAATTTGCAAGGTCTAAACTTTACTAAGTGACAAAATTAAAATGCATGCCCAAGCTTCCCTGTAGCTCCATTTTGTTTTTTTGTAAAATGTAAGATGGAGTTAGATAAATGGTAATTTACCTATGCATCTAAAGTTCAATTGAAGAACAAGAGAGGTTTCTTTGGTGCAACTAGGTTTGGTATTTCATGTAAATTTGAAGGAAAAACCACCTTAGAGTACAATGCATGCCTTAATCTCAATTTTGGCCCAAATGGAGTGGTTCAACTTGAAAAAGCTGTAGTTGGTGATTATACATCTATCTATAAACTTATATTGGCATTTTTAGACATAAACCTATATGGTGTGCATAAAGGATAACAATTTCCTTGTAAAACCAAAGGGCCAATTTGTTAAAGTCGGCTAGATGAAATTGCATGCCCAAAGTTGGATAAGACTCCATAATTTAGGATTTAAGTTGTAAATTGATCATTACAATATTTATAACCCGTTTGTACAATTAGTAGTTCATTGATAGTCCAAAAATGATAATTTCTATGCACAAAGATTCACGACATTTTGATGAATCAAAGGATGGTGGGTTATGAGAGAAACCGAGGTCAATTTTTCATTTCCAATCATAAAAGACTCTTTTGTAGAAAATTAGGCAATATATGCCTAGTAAAACCCTCAAAATGCACAACCTATTTGTAAAAAGTAACCCAATATTGTATTATACCTTAGATTTGAGTTGTGCAAGTTGATGGGGGTGTGGTTTATCATAGTATACCTATTCGTGTTGTTTATTTTGCAATTGTAAGTTTAACAATGTGGTTTTGCAAAAGAGGCAAAGTTTGCCTTGTAATTTGCAAGGTNTGTAAAATGTAAGATGGAGTTAGATAAATGGTAATTTACCTATGCATCTAAAGTTCAATTGAAGAACAAGAGAGGTTTCTTTGGTGCAACTAGGTTTGGTATTTCATGTAAATTTGAAGGAAAAACCACCTTAGAGTACAATGCATGCCTTAATCTCAATTTTGGCCCAAATGGAGTGGTTCAACTTGAAAAAGCTGTAGTTGGTGATTATACATCTATCTATAAACTTATATTGGCATTTTTAGACATAAACCTATATGGTGTGCATAAAGGATAACAATTTCCTTGTAAAACCAAAGGGCCAATTTGTTAAAGTCGGCTAGATGAAATTGCATGCCCAAAGTTGGATAAGACTCCATAATTTAGGATTTAAGTTGTAAATTGATCATTACAATATTTATAACCCGTTTGTACAATTAGTAGTTCATTGATAGTCCAAAAATGATAATTTCTATGCACAAAGATTCACGACATTTTGATGAATCAAAGGATGGTGGGTTATGAGAGAAACCGAGGTCAATTTTTCATTTCCAATCATAAAAGACTCTTTTGTAGAAAATTAGGCAATATATGCCTAGTAAAACCCTCAAAATGCACAACCTATTTGTAAAAAGTAACCCAATATTGTATTATACCTTAGATTTGAGTTGTGCAAGTTGATGGGGGTGTGGTTTATCATAGTATACCTATTCGTGTTGTTTATTTTGCAATTGTAAGTTTAACAATGTGGTTTTGCAAAAGAGGCAAAGTTTGCCTTGTAATTTGCAAGGTTGAAACTGTACTAAGTGACAAAATTAAAATGCACGCCAGGCTTCCATGTAGCTTCAAAAATTGTTTTATAAGTTTTAAGATGGAGCTAGATAAATGATGAATTTACGTGTGCATCTAAATTTCAATTGAAGAACATGAGAGGTTGCTTTCATGCACCTAGATTTGGGATTTCATGTAAATTTGAATGCAAAACTGCCTTGGAGTAAAATGCACGCCCTAGTCTCAATTTTGAGCCAAATTTAGTGGTTCAACTTGCATAAGGTGTAGTTTGTGATTTTACACATGTCTATAACATTATATTGGAATTTTCAGACATAAACCTACTTGATGTGCATAAAGGCTAAAAATTTCCTTGTAAAACTAAAGGGCCAAATTGTTAAAGTTGGCTATATGAAACTGCAAGGTCTAAACTGTACACTCCAAAAAAGGAAATTTCTATGTAGAAAGATTCATGACATTTTGATGAATCAGAGGATGGTGGGTTATGAGAGAAATCAAGGTCAATTTTTCATTTTCAATCATAAAAGACTTTGTTGTGCAAAAATAGGCAAGAGATGCCTAGTAAAACCCTTGAAATGCACAACTTGTCTGTAAAATGTAACCCAAGGTTGTATTATACCTTAGATTTGAGTTGTGCAAGTTGTTGGGGGCGTGGATGATCATAGTAGACATGTTCATGTTGTTTATTTTGCAATTGCAAGTTTTAAAAGGGTTGTTATGCAAAAGAGACAAAGTTTGTCTTGTAATTTGCAAGGTCGAAACTGTACTAAGTTGTTGACCAATAATAGTTAATCAAATATTTTGTATTCCTCCTTTTATAGTTTCATTCCTTGAATAATTAGATTTTTTTTAACAAACAAGATTTAAATACATGTTGACCAAAATTTGGTCACCTATATGTTCCCACTCCTGGAATAATAAAAGAAAAACGATACTGGAAGATGAATATTTTTGAACTATTATATGTTCATTGCATAACCATCGATATCAAATTTTCCATGCATTTCGCGGAATCAAAATCCGAGTCTTCATGACCAAGATACACATATTTCTGTCCAGAAGTCCAACAAAGGTATTACAAGAAGAAATATGAAAAATGTTCTAAGTGACATGTTCTCTCCTCTCCTTTCCCTTCACCTCTCTTTTCATTCTCTCATTTTATACTTAGTCATTATACTTATTCATTTTTCCCACTGTCTCATTACTTTCATATTCCCCTCACCATTTTCCACACTTAGCCATTTTTCCTTTTCCTTTCCACATTTACATTAATTTTCCTTCCCATTTTCATTATCCATTTTTTCCATTTCTTTCCTTTTCCCTTTTTCCTTTCCCAAATTTCACATAATTCCTTTATTTCCCATATATTTCTTTTCATTTTTCATATTTTCCATATTTCACGTGATCCATTATATACTTTCCAGATCAAGTCTTATTTACTATGGCTTACCGTGGGTTGACGGGTTGGTGATATTTCATAAGAATATGTTTTATCTCCACTACCCTCACAATGGACTTTGACTTCTGCCACCTTCATAAACTATGTAACTTCTCCAACACTTAGCCAAATATATATGAGTTACCATGGGTTCATGAGTTTGCGGGTTGGTGATGTTTATTTCATGTTATATGCAAGTCTGTACGACCAATTCTCAAGACTTAGAATATTTTACAACTATTTACCTCTCCTCTCCACTTCATCTACACTTAGAATTTCTTACACTCATTCCTTACTATGTATTACCACGAGTCTCCGCTATTTTCTCACCTACCTCTGCATTCACGTAAACCCGTGAACCCGCCATATTATTTTAAGAATATTTTTTCTATCCTAAGTTCTACGAGGAGCATCTCCAAGTGACACATGACACTTTATTAACCAATGATATATATCCACATGACAACTAATTAATGGAGACATGTGGCAAATTAAATGCAAAAAATGACATATGGAAGATTATTATTGGCATATTGTTGGCCTACCCAGTGATGACATGTGGCAACATTTGGTTGGGTGACTCATCATTTCTGACTGGGCATATTGGTGGTTGCCTAGGCATGCAAAATTATTATTATATTTAACAATTTTCCAAGAGTCAAATCCTCCAAGCTCCATAGTCCCCTCTCTTGTTTATTTCTTGTCAAGTGTTGTTACACTTAACATTGTATACCACTAAGAATATTTTATTATCGTACATGTGGGATAAAAATAATGAAGAAAATTTGAAATTCAACAAAAGAGGTCGAAATTAAATCAAGGGTCTACATTTACCAATCAAACTTGATCGACAGTGACTGAGTCACGATCTTGCAAAAGCTATATATTGATATCCCGACCTCCGTTTGCAATAAAATATATACCATTGGAAAGGTATTTCGACGTAGAACATGGTGATATAGGTTTCAAGTGCTGAAAGTTGATAATTTTTTCTCATAAATTAAAATATCAGTCAGCTGCATTTTTTAATGGGCCTGTGTGACAACTCAACTTCACAAGCTCATATCTTGAGATCCGAGCGACAGATTTGGGAAAAATTTATATCGTTGGAAAAATGAGACGATGAAGAGAACATTAGAGTTGGTTTACATGTTTAAAAAGTTGGTTTTCACTTCCATAAAATTAAATTACAGTCATCCTATTTTAATGGGAAATTAATTTTTTTTTTTCACACGAAAAAAAACATTACTTTGTTATTATAAGAAATCAAAAGTAATATTACATCACTACTATACTTCCTTTTCAAAAGATGGAAAGTGTGTCATGTCAAAATCTATGACGTTTAGTATACTTAACATAGTTCGATGAGAAGCATGTATCTAGTCAACCGGTAAAATACCCATAAACTATCAAGAAGCATGTATTTTCACCGGTTTTTATCAAAACCATAAATTTAAGAGCTGTAACAAAATATGTGGGAAATTGATTCCCCATATTTCAATACTTTGATCCATGAGAGTCCTTCCTTCCACCCCAGAGCCTCCTTTGAGAGTTCGTCCCCAACAATGTTCAATTCCCAATAGATATGTTGAAATTCAATCTCAGTAAAAGTCTTTGCTAGAGCTCTGATCCTGTTACAACGGTGGATGTGAGTGATGTTCTTTATGACACAAAGAAAATTTAACCAGGTCACTAATAATCTTGGAATCCCCCATCACTGATATGCACCAAATACCCAACTGCCTAGCCCACATGAGGAGAGTCCAAATACCCAGCAGTTCAGCCTTTGTATTTGTGCCTTTGCCTCCTCCACGAATATCAAAACAAACAAAAGAGGAATCTCTATAAATGGAAAATCCTCCCCCACAATTCCTGTTCTATGTTGCACCATCAAAATATCCATAGACCTTGTCGACAACTCGGAAAACGTTGCGGAGGATCCTAGCAGGAGGTGGGTAATGAACTTTGTAATATGCAGAGTAAGTAATCAATATATGACCCACCACCTTATCAACCATTGGCATCTCTCCTTCAAAAATACACAGGTTCTGTGCCCTTCAAATAGACCACCAAAAAAAGATAGGAAGTGCAACATAATCCTTACGGTACTTGATCCAACATTTTAATTTTGAATTTAAATCACCATCCTAATTTAAAACTTTGATATTTAGCAATGAACAACATTTTTGCCACACATATATAGAAAATATACAGTCCCCAAAGATGTGGAGACAGTTCTCCTCATTCAATTTGCAAAGAGTGCAAATCCCGTGTCCGCTCCAACCCCGCTTTTTGAGATTTTCCCAAGTTTAAATCTTGTTTTTAGAACCAACCATCCAAAGTACTGAATTCTAGGAGGGATTCTGAGCTTCCAAATAATTTTGCACCACCAGGGGACTTCATCAAACAAGTGAGAAACACATATTTTTTTTATACAAATCAACCACAGTAACAGTACCAATTTTTTTTTCAATCCAGATCAGGTCTTCAGGTTTGCTAGTTAGTCTGATGCATACGTTCTGAATTCCATCAATAAAGGTGTTCCATGCCGCAGCCCAGTCATCACAAAGTTCCAATGTATCACTAGAGAGGAAATCAATTTTTTTTTATGGATAATGAGGAAATCCACTACACTGATAAATAGTCTTTACCCCCAAAAAATTTAGATGTGTGATCAGTTATTGCGGAAGTCGAAATGTGTCATCTCCACCCACAAATGGATCCACACCAACCCTGACCTACTTGCCATCTCCAATATACCATTCTAAAGATTGACCAATCCATTCAAAATATTTAGTGAATTTGTTCCAAATAGTAGACCCATGAGAGTTTTTATATTTGTCATTCCTGATCCATTCTATAATAGACAAGTTCCCCAAATACTTTTTTCTCAAGACCAATCCCCATAAACCATCCGATCTAGCTCCACTCCACACCGTTTTTAATAGTAGAGCAATATTAATCCATTCCAAATTTTTAATACCCCAACCTTATGCAAGTTTTGGAAGGGATAGAGTCTCCCAATATGCCAGGTGATATTTTCTAGCCTTCAACTAAGCCACCCCAGAGAAATTTGAAAAATAGCCTGCGCATTTTCGTGAGAATAATGGCAAGCATAAAAAATAGGGAGCACCAAAATACAGGTATACCACAGAGAACTGAGTTTATCAAGCACACCCTCCCGCCCAACGACAAATACTTATAGCCCCAGAAATATATTTTGTACTTTATCCTAGCAAGTAACCATATCCAGTCGCCGTGGGAGTATTTGGTCGGTTTTAACTTGAAACCCAAGTAGTTAAGACCAACATCCAAATTCTTAACTGAATAAGGCAATAAATATTTAATATTAGTAATATGAGCCAAAGAAACTCTAGCCATGAAGAAAGAAGGTTTCATGGAGCTTATAAGCATCCCCGATGCTTCACAAAAAAGCTGGGAGATAGATGAAAATTCCGACCGTTCCTGAATGTTATCAACACCAAATATGAGAATGCCATCTACGAATAATAAGTGTGTGAGGAAGAGATCCACACAAATTTTTAATCTTGAAAATTTTCCATTAACCGTTGCTTTTTTTATAAGTAGACTAAGACCTTCAATGACCAGAAGAAAAAGTATAGGTGATAAAGGGAAACCTTGTTGAATGCCTTTGCCAGCTTTATATGAATAGGAAGGAATTCCATTTATGAGAATAGAGAAATTTGCAGAAGATACACATGCTAAAATCCAATTCGTAACCTGAAAGGGGACACCCACTTGTAAAAGGATCAATCTAAGAAATTTACAATCTACTCTATCAAATGCTTTGACTAGATCTAATTTAAGGATAAGAGCCTCTTTTTTGTTTTGTTTTAATAGTATGCATTCCTTCTTGGGCGATACCCACCACATCCATAATGTTCCTGTCCTTGAGAAATCCAAACTTTTCAGGGCTTAACATCAAAGTCATATTAGGTTTAAGCATGTTAACAAGAATCTTCGTCATGATCTTATAATAGATATTGCACAAAGAAATAGGTCTGAAATCCTGAAAGGATTCTGGATTCCCAACTTTTGGAATGATGACAATGAAGGTAGAATTTAGAACTGGAGGGACAATTCTAGATACCCTAATCTCTTCAATCTCCACCAAATCATTTTTCAATAATTTGAAGAATTCAAGGTAAAATTCAACTGACCATCCATCCAGTCTGGGACTTTTATATTTCTTGAATCCCTTCAAAACCCCCACAATTTTGTCCACTGTTACCTATTTGAACAAGGCTTGCCCATATTCCTCAGAAAAATATAGAGGGAAGAGATTTATTACCTTTAACATCTGAGTTATATTTGAATCAACAGATTTTTTGAAAATGTCCGAAAAGTATTTGACGCCCTCCCTATGGATTTCCATCGGATCACTGGTCCAAACATCATCTGCCCCTTTAATATCCCATATAGTGTTTTGAATCCTTTGATTGTTAGAAAAATAGTGGAAATATTTTGTGTTTAAATCTCCTTCATTTATCCACATTGACCTGCTCTTAAGTCTCCAGGTGGTTTCATGAATAGCTAGGATTCCATATTTTCAGGCTTCTAACTGGGCTAATGTCTTTACTTGTATCTCCGAAAGACCAACCATAGATTCAGTGGAGAGCAGGTCCTCAATACCCTCTTCGATTTTTTTAAGAACCAAATATCAATATAGCATAGAAAAACCTCAGAATAAGTACTCAACGCCTTGAAAAAGAGATAATTTCAGATAATAAGCCTATTCGAGGGGGAAACCTCCTTTTACCCCACTTAAATGTTCAAGTACAAGATGATTCCAAATGAAAATGTCTCCTTGGTATATATAGGAGACTAGTAGGTATAATTACAACTAATGGAATAAAGCCGACATAAATAAAATAACATTACTAATGTAATATGCCCCAATTAAGGGGTAATGAGACAATATTAGGGCTTAACATGCCCCTCCCCTTGAGACAAGTGTTGTCCGTAATCCGTAATGATTGAGTAACTCTGGATGCTTTTGTATAAAAGAATCATCTTCCCAAGTGGAATATTTAGCTGATAGTTTCCTCCATTAAATGAGTTTCTCTGAAATGGATCTATTCCTCAGCTGGCGAATTCTTGTGTCAGTGATGGCTTCAGGCTCCAATATGATTATTCCTTCCTCGTCAAGTTCTGGAAATATAGTTTGAACTGGGATCTTGTCGCCTATAACCTTCTTTAAGCATGAAACATGGAAAATTGGGTGTACTCTTGAAGATGCAGACAACTCCAATTTGTATGCCATAGTACCAATATTTTGCATCACCTTATAAGGGCCATAGTACTTTGGTGATAATTTATTATCCTTCTTGGCTTGCTTGAGGGACATTTGTTTGTATGGTTGTAGTCTTAAAAACACCCAATCTCCTACTTCAAAACTTCTTTCACTACGATGTTGATCTGCTTGTTGTTTCATGCGATTGTGTGCCATGGTCAGGTTGTCCTTTAAGATTTGGAGAACTTGTTGTTGATTCTCGATGTGATCTTCCACTGCTTGAACCTTATATTTTTGTTTTAGAGAAGAAGTGATGGAAGGAGGGTGGTATCCATAGAGTGCCATAAATGGTGTCATTTTTGTTACAATATGAAAGGAAGTGTTATACCACCATTCTGCCAAGGGTAACCATTTGAACCACCGTGTTTGTTTATCAGAGACAAAGCAACGAAGGTAGCCTTCCAGACATTTGTTCACTATCTCGGTTTGTCCATCAGATTGAGGATGATAGGATGAGCTATGAGCCAATTGAGTACCCAAACAAGAAAATAATTCGTTCCAAAAATGTCCAGTGAAGATGGGATCTCTGTCACTTACAATAATCTTTGGGCTTCCATGTAGCTTTTGAACTGTCTCCATGTATGAGGTGGAAACTGTACTATCTTTGAAGGGATGAGAGAGTGGACAAAAGTGTGCGTACTTGGTTAGTCTATCAACAATCACCATGATGACACTCTTTCCTTCAGATTTCGGTAACACTGTGATGAAATCCATGGAAACCTCCTCCCAGTGCTGACTTGGGATGGCTAATGGTTGTAAAAGACCTGGGTTATTAATTGTTTCCACCTTATTTTGTTGGAAAACCAAACATTATGCCACAAACATTTGAACATCAGTTTTAAGGCCATCCCAAAAAAAATCCTTCTTGACTCTATGGTAGGTTTTCAAAAATCCCGAGTGCCCTCCTACTGGAGAGGTGTGCAATTCCAATAGTACCTTTTTTTTGAGTTGGGAGTTATTACATAAATATAAGCGATCTTTGTACCATAGTGAATCATTTTTTCATGTAATTGTATCTGATGCACTGGAATCCTGCTACAACCTTATGAGAGTCCACATTTTTTCGTCATTCTTCAATTCATCCCTTGCTTCATATCGATCTTAGGAACGTGGTTGGTCTTCAACCCAAAGTTGGTGTTTCTCCATTCTTGATTCACCTTCCTTGTGTCCTCATCATAAATTTCATGGGATGCATTTTCACTTTCAGGTGTCTTCCCTGTTACGAATTTGTTCAATACTTCCATGATCTCCTCTTTTAAACCATCCATCTTTGCCTCCAACTTAGCTTCCATCTCTTGTAGTTCATCTTTTGTTACTATATTCTTTTGTAAATAATTTATGTCCCTACACATTTCTTCACCTTCATCAAGAGTCCAAGTAGGATTGTTTGGAGGCTTATTTGGTGTAGAAGTTCCCTTTTTGGGTGGCATGTTGGCCAAGTATCACTTTTGAACCTTGATTTTGAGGTGGTTCTGCTAGACAATCTTTCTTCTATTTTATCTCCCAAGTTTCGGTCCTTCTGGGTATGGACATTTATTTTATGTAGTTCTTTGATATTTCTTCTCTGCAATTCCATAGGTATGATCGAAATTGGATGTGTCAAGTTGAATGTACTGTAACTTCCCCACAACTTGCTGATTTGTTTCCTTTCCAGGAGATCTCACCTATATAGCGTGCCCCGTACAAAATAATTGATATAAAATTCTGAAACTTGTACCAGAAATACTACAGACTGTCCACTATCCAATGAAACTAGTCCCACTCAATTTGGATACTCTAGGAAGAAGGTATGATTGTTTTACCTGAAACACCTTCTTGAGACTAGTCAATAGGACTAGTCATATACCCTATCTTCAACATGGTGTATCTACAAATGTAATATGACCCAAACGTTGAACATTTTACCAAAGATACCTTACTAATTTCTGTGAATATCCTCTGGAGTGCAGGGTCTGAAACATTACAGAAAAAATGTTATAGCAAGAATTCCGCAATGGATCAGTTCAGGATGATTCCATAACCCTATCTTGCACAGGCTGTATGTCTGAAAGTATAAGGCCTCAGGAGATGAAATTTTAAGCCAACGTACCTTGATCTGTCTACTAAATATACTCCAAGCCGTTCCTTCTAAAACGTTGTAGAAAAAAAGTTACAACGAAAATGCCAAGGTGTCTCAGATGTAGCAGTGAAACCCCAAGACCTTGAGATCTGATACCATATGTTAAGAACCAAATATCAATATAGCATAGAAAAACCTTAGAATAAGTACTCAACACCTTGCAAAAGAGATAATTTTAGATAATAAGCTTCTTCGAGGGGGAAACCTCCTTTTACCCCACATAAATGTTCAAGTACAAGATGATTCCAAATGAAAATGTCTCCTTGGTATATATATGAGACTAGGAGGTATAATTACAACTAATGGAATAAATCCGACATAAATAAAATAACATTATTAATGCAATATGCCCTAATTAAGGGGTAATGAGCCAACATTAGGGCTTAACATATTTGATTTAATTCAGAATGTAAAATCTTCTTTTTATTTTTTTTCGAAGTCACCGTAAGAATTTTGAGCTCCACTAACTTCCTACAAAGTCTGAGAGAAGACGATTCCCCCTCCATCCCAAGATCCTTCGACCAAAAATCCCAAACTAGCTGAGAGAAATCCTGATCTTTTAACCAAACAACATTGAATTTGAATGGATATTTTTTGAAGGAGCAATCCGAGTCTAATTGTAAATAGATGGGAGAGTGATCCGAGACCACAACAAGGTTAACCCAAGATCTATACCTATGGAAAAAATCCATAAGATGTTCTGAGACAAGGAATCGATCTAATCTCTTATTGATACAGGCATCCCCTTTCCTACCATTTCTCCAGGTGGGCAATGGTTTACCCGTGAAAATATCAGTTAGTTTGAAATGAGTAAGGATCTCCAAAAATTATTCAGCCAAAGCATCCATCTTTGCATTTAGTCCCCAACATTCCGCTGAGTTCAGTTTAAAATTGAGGTCTCCTCCAATGATCAGGTTCTTACAAGACAAAATGTCGTAGTCTTTAACCCGATCCCAGAAAATCCTTCTATCTACGCAAGGAGCGTAGCAATTTAGAAGATATACCACCTCATTTATCCCTTTTATCATGCCTTCCAAAAGGATACCTGAACAAGTATTATAGGATTTAAATAACACCACCTTTGGATTCTAGATACATCAAAGTCCGCCTAAGTGCCCCAATGCACTAGTGGCACAAACCTCCCACCCGGGGAAGAGTTTTAAGAAAATCTCTCAAGCCTTTTCATCAATATAAATAGTCTATTGGACATAAACAATGGCAGGATGATTTTTTTGGAAAACACGTTTGAGAGCGGAAAATTTGGAGTCCCCCCCTACTCCTCTAATATTAAAAGATGTGATAATCATGGATAAATTTGGTTGCAAGGCCTCTGAGCTCTAAGGGCCACATGTTCAGTATTAGTGGATGACAAAAGGTCCAATCAATCTGGAATATGCATGGATACATCAAATGAGGTAGGATTCGGCTTCAAAGATTTGCGAGGTTTTTTCCTATGCCTAATAGTCAGATTGACACAACATATAGAATTTAAAGGAATAAACCCCTCTTTTGGAGATTATGTGTTAGAAAAAATCTTCAAAGGTTGGAAGACAATAGACATGTATGTTTCTGACTCCGGAAAGTGTTCCTTGGGAGAAGATGAAAAATCAATGTTCAATGAGGATCGATAGTGATATCCCACAATAGTATTATCATTCAAGGAAGAACAATCATTAAGATCCAAGCCCAGAGATAACATATTATTCCCACCCGCTAGGTCCACAATCTCCTTTGGATTCCCGCCAGTATTTTGAATATGTGATTGTTCGATTTGCTCAATAGAATCAATGACACTTGGAGATGAAATAAAAGGATCGTTAATATATGACTTACCCACGAGCAAGATGGAGGAATAATCATTCAAAAAGGAGGGGGAAGAATCATCAACAACGGCCGAACCCTTCAGCTTAGTTGGCATCGACCTTAGTGGGTTCTGTTCTTCCATCACTTTTGAGTTCCCAGGATAATCCAGACAATGAGATTTTAGATGACCAGTGTCCCGGTACTTAAGGCATCAAAATGGGGTTCCAAATTAATCCAATTGCTGATGAAACACATGAGTACCCCAATTTATCCTAATCTCAACAGGCATGCCATCTTCACTATTTATCTCAATCAATACCTTATGGCAATTTTCCTCTCTAATGAGAAGAAACTGTCCTCATCCACAGTTATGAATCTACCCACCGCGTTTTCCATCGCTTCTAATGCTTCCCAAGACTAGAATTGAAGTGGAAGACCAACTAATTTTAACCAAAGGTGCCTGATTTTAATGGGTCCTCTATCAGGGTGAAATTCACAGTTCCATCTCTTTAGGACAATCGACCCTCGTCCAAACAACTAGGTATATTCCAACATATTTTGAGAATCTGAAAAACTAAGGAATTGTATACATATCCAACCACGAAGTAGTGTGAAAAATCTTGGACAATAACCCAAAATCGGCTTCCAATTCTTGTCGATCCATTCAACAATCTCTTTCCTGTTTGGTGAAGCATATTCAAATATACCAACCAGATATTTGGACGCCAATTTCTCCAAACAGTCCAGTCCAATGTCTTCTCCCATCGACATAGTTAAATCCAAATTTTTAACTTTGTAGGCCTTTTTTTTCCTTCTGGCTTTTGCCTTCTCTTCGATGGGCAGGTTTACACCTTCTTCTGTCACCTTTTTTCCATGATTATTAATTTCCCGAGCCTTTGCAAGGAGGTCGGTCGGAAAACCATTAAATCACCTTTGAGATAGTGATACATTCGAGAGTGATATTCCATCAACTTCATCTCCATGAAAATTCACATATGATGGTGGGGATGTGTTAATGGGAAACAAGGGTTGTGTAAATTTCGATGAGACATTATTGTTGAGACACCTCGATTTTCTGCCACCTCTGAAGAACCCACGAACATTCTCTTTCTCCATAAAGGAGAGATAAATCTAAACATGAAACATATTTAAGTCGCCTTGAAAATAGAGGATATTTAATGACTATACAAAGGGAAAATGGGACAGGTGGTAATCCAGAAGGGATAATAGCCCGATCGAGGTATAGGAATCCGATGTTAAAAAAGAGCGAGCCAAGGTGTCAAAGAAGAAATTAAAGTCTGGAAGGAGGGCCAGAATCCCCATGAAGTTAGATGACAGGTAATAAATGGAAAATTAAAGTGGCATCAAATCGAGGATTCAATCCATTAATGGAAATGTTAATGAAGAAAGTACACCGCAATCGAAGTGATCATAAAACGATGAAGAGGATATATCGGTGATCAGAAAAACCAACATTAATCAGAAAATCCATCGAGGTCCAAATAATGGCAGTAAGAAGGATCTAAAATGACCAAAAAGATCCACAAAAAGAGTTCGGAGGGGTTTAGCAAAATCAGAATTCAGGGCATTCCCACTTTTTAACGCCTAGTTGGTACTAGGCTATTCCTATGTTCCATTAGAATGGTCCATAGGAATAGCTTAACTCTAGGAGGATACTTAGAAACAAATAAGAAGAAGCTTGGAAGAAAGTCCAGTAAGGAAACATAAGAAGGTAAGAAACCTCCCCCTTCAACACAACAAAAGATGAGGATGACCGAACCAATCCTTGCATCAAGGACCATCTGCAAAATATTTCCAATTAATCTGTACTGTCGAAACCATGCAAAACTTATGTCATCCGTAATCCATCAAATTCCAAAATAAACAATGTCTTCTAGTACCCATCTTCCAATCATAAATCTCAGTATCGACAAGCTTAAATGAAATGTAGATTATTAAGAAAGGTCCCTTGTAAGCTCAATCAGTCGATCAGAAGTCAGAACATCTAGCTTTGAACTCTACATCCTGCATTCCTACTCCCTGCGTTCAACGTTCCTGCGTCCTGCGTTCCTGCGTCCTGCTCTGCATCCAGTGTTCCTGTGTACAGTTCTTCGATGACCCATTTTGACGTATTCTTCTTCGTTTGATGCAAACTTTTAGAGTATGGTTTCTTTCCTCATTGATCTTAATTTTTTATCCTACACAACAGTTATTTCATTAGGCGTTGTAACTAAACATGAAGTGGTTCTTCAAATACACTTTTTTCCTGGATTTGGCATGTTACTGCTTGGAACTCTTTGTCATCAGCCAAGGACAAGATCTGTGGCAACTATTCTTAGCCCCTCACAATTCCGTGAGAGCCCAACTGGGTGTCGACCCTCTCATATGGGACGCTACTGTGGTGGCTTACACATAGAACTATGAAAATAAACATATAGCAGACTGTGCTATGTAGCACTTTGGTGGTAGATACGGTGAAAATATTTTCAAATCAATGGGATATTCAGATCCAGTGGCAACCAAAGTGATGTCTTGGGTTAACGAGAATCAATATTATGATTACTCTTTTAATTCTTGCGCTGCAGGTAAAGTGTACGACCACTATACTCAGGTGGTATGGAGAGATTCCAAGAAGCTCGACTGCGCTCAAGTTCAATGTAACGACGGTTGGTCTTTTGTTATCTGCAACTATGACCTGCCAAGGAACTATGTTGGGCAGAGGCCATACTAAACTCCTTTCCATGATTACATCTATTTTCCATCTTGCAATATCCCATCAACTTTCTTTCCTTTCCTTCAATACTTTGTAACTGTGAAAATAAAAGTTTAGTTAAAACTTTTAAGAAGAAACTTGTACGAGAATTTCTAGAAGGGAAAGAAACAGTTGAGACGGTTCCTGTAACCATCAATGAAGACAATAAAATGACAACAACAAGCAAGTGAAGCCACGAGATACCATCATAGTAAGTTTATTATGATCACATCTTTCTTTCTTTATCAGTTCCTTCATCCAATTACTCCGCTTCTTTGACTAGAAATGTTTAATCGAAGTCTGATAACTTCTATTTTCTTCTTTCCAGGTCTTGTTGTTCTACCATCACCTACCATCCTCCTTCTACGAGATTAATTCTTTTTTTATATTTTCTTTATGGTCTGTGGGAGCACCAATCCTAGTCCTTAGGACAAACGGATTTTAAATTTCAAAGAATATGTAACCGACTATATATTTTTTAGAAATTTCAAGAGAGCTATTTCAGGATCATTTTTTTACTATGCTTTGTAACTCTGAGTTTTGAGTATAAAGTATTTGAGATTGATCTCTCATTATCTTTATTTGATATTCCCATATGTCCACTCTGTTAAATTTCTCTTATTCATGCAAATCGTCTTCTTTTTATTTTATGTGATAAAAAATCTTTAGTTTAACTATGATGGATGTGAGGAAATTTTGCTTATCTGCTTTAAATGTGTGAAGTGTGTGGTTCCTGGTCATTTCTTAGGAAGTTTCTTTCATAAGAAAACAAAACATTTTATTTTTATTTTTCTTGCAATCTTTATATTTCTTTGATCACCACGACATACTTCTGCAAAGTCCCATATTCTGAAGACCTAGAGTCCCAAGAAAATCTTAAAGTAAAGAGGTGCACCACCTCTATAAAAACGTAGGGGGATTTACATCCTCGTGATGTTTTCATTTCGGTCCTAATGGATTCAAGCCTCAACAATACCATTGTGGGTTCCTAACACATTACATTACTACTCCAAATTTTCGCAACCCACATAACATTCTATTTAACTTCAACGACCTCCATTATACACTATTCACACTTAGATTTTTTTTTGAATGCAGACATTCATCCGTGGGTGCAAAGAACCATTCCTTCCATTCTATCACTCCGTTGTCCCGTTCTTCTACAATCCTATGATTCAGATAATCCTCCATCACACTATCCCACTCATCTCACTATCCCACTCATCCACTATCCTGTCATCTTGCTCCTTCATCCTCTCAATCGTCCACCATCCCGTGAACCCTCTACCCAATGACACTAAAACACTTTACACCCTTTCCCGTTCATGTTTCCCATCCTACATTAAATCACTATTTCCATAAATTACTACCAATCATATGTTATTAATATAGTTATCAATAACATGGTTCTCAATGAAACCTTCCGTAAATGTTAATATAAGTTATCATTTAAATCCTCTAATTAAGAGCTTTTGAACGTGGTAAAACAAAATAAGTGTTTTTCGATTCTGGTAACTTAAAGAACTATTGTTAAGTCTATCACCTTGGCTAATATGTCAGCTCGAAGAAAAGAACAATTTTGAGGAGACACCATAAATATTTTGTGACGAGAAGATCTGATATTTCAATGGTCACATGCTTACATGTATTATTCCGTGTTACCACCCCTAGAGAAGAATTTGAATAAGATCTGGACATCCAGAATCACATCAACAGGGTGTGTTCCATAGGTATAAGACTTCAAGGAATTTATTTTGTGGTGTGTTGATAAGTTTGATAAGGAAATAAGAATCATTCAATTGCAAGGATAATCACCTATTTCTTTGCCCCCCTCTACTTTTAAAAGATTTTTCAGACCCCTAAACCAATCATGGTTTTCAAGAGTGTTGAAGCCAAAGATTTTGTTAAGACAAATAACGAAGGAACCAAAATTTTACAGAGCTACCTTGAAGATATTCCAATTTTTCCTGAAGACTTCTCCATTATTCAAATACATTCACTAAAGAATCCCTACAGAGAAATGACATGGTTATTTTCTAGGATATCTGGATAGGAGTCCAAAACTAATTTCCCCAATATTGATTCATATATATTTCATTTTTCAATTCATGAGAATGCCATTTTACACTGGTCAAGGATTATTTCGAGTGAATTATCCTTCCATCTTGGAAAATTTCACAAAATTAAAAGGTTCTACATGTCTTCTTATTTGATTTTTTCTATGACTTTCTGTCACGTGTTCAAGGACCTACCCATGGCCAAAAAGGTGAACTATAAAAATGACCCTCTACAAGTATGTTACTCTACACTCTAGAAGAAAAAAGTTGCATATAATTTTTATGAGGCACACAATGCTTTTTTTTCTTCTTTCAAAATATTAATTTATGGTCCTAATACATCAATGTTTTCGTTGGAGGATGCATCCTTCCTAGTCGGAAAAGGAAGCGTTGAAGCTATGGATGATTTTAGTATCATCATACTTTATTTCTCACATGGAAAACCTTCAGTTATACCCTTTTACGTTTCTGATAGATTGTTCATAGGTCAAGTATGTAAACAATACAAGTTTTGGGCACACTTTTTTATTGAAAATAGGAAAAAACAATTTATCCCCTACCATGGAATATTAGGGAAATTACCATGAATATTATTTCCCATTTATATGAAAATTCAACTCATTTTGATTCATTTATCCTCAAGCAAGTTTATGAGATCAAGGGTTTCAACCCTAATCAACTATTCATGACCCACATGACATTAGTGGGATAAAACATGGCGTTTTCCAAGACAGTTTTATTCGGAGAAGGATAAGATGATAATCAAAATCTTCAAGGTGTTTGTTGAAAAAGGGAAAGATGATATTGAGATTATGGTAAGTAAAAATGAACATCACATAAAACAAGGACACGTTATAAATTAAAGAATTTTTCGGTCCCTAAACATTTCCCAAAAAACTGGTTCAACCAAAGGAAAACCAAAAAATCCAATTAAAGAACAAAAGAAGTCTTCAATTGATAATTATGATGACAGAAGAGACCAAAACCCTCTGAATAGATTCTTGATAAGTCACACAGTACACTCTCAATTTCCAACAAAAGAAAAAGAGATACAAATACAGAGGGGGAATATGAAGAAGTGACTGAAAAATGAAATTGGTCCATAAGATATGGAAGTTGACATGAATGTTGAAGAGATAGAGGTTGCAGGTGAAGAACAAAGGCTAATCGAGAGAAGAACAATAACAAGAGAATTGGCTACCCAAGAGACGATTATATTTGAAGAAGAGTCTTTTACCCTGCATCATGTTGTATTAAATAGAAATTCAAGAAAAATAATCATTAAAAAGGTAAATTCAAATAATAAGAAAATTCAAGAGAAGTGGAACTCAAAACTTGATTTTCATGGGGTTCCACCCTCTAAAGTCATGGAATTCCATGAGGCCATTGGGGAAGCCTTGAAATATTCAATTGGAGATATAGAAAATGAGAATGCAATTTTTAAGGAAAAAATAAGATAATTAGAAAGTGCCTTGATGCCATCACCTCTATTTTCTAGTCCCATCACCAATATACAAACATTGAAAAATATGCAACATAGACTAGAATCGAGCTTGAGATTTAAAGGAACGTCAAGTTTATTAGCCTTCATCAAGAAATATGTTGGTAACAACATCTAGAAAAAAATATATTTAATTATTGGAACTTAGAAGTTGGCAACCAATTTGGTCTCTTTGGGTTCGAGGATCACACACTTCAGGAAATATCTCCAAGTGGACTTGGAAAATGATGAAGAATTCTATAAAGGAGTTGTCTCTACTCTCAACACAAGGGTTTCAAGCCTTAGTGAATTTTGGTGAAAGGAGGAGGATTTGCCTTCAACAATCCGTTTAAAGCAATTAAAAGCATGTTGGGTTAAGAGAATTAAATGTTTAAGAGAAATGTTAGCGAAATGTGATGCCATTAGTTCAAAAAGAGGTGAATTATTTTTAACTTTAGTTGAGTTAAAATTAGTTAGGTCAACTGAAGACATGGAGGACCCACATTTAATCATGAACTCAATACTTCTATCCAAATAACAAATGAAAGAAAAGTTGGACTCCCTAAAAATCTCATCGCCAGAAAGGTTTAACGACTTGACTAAATACTCAAAGACAAAAGTAGAGGGTTGGCTTGTTCGTAATCTAAACAAGAATGATGATATTGAAGATACCCTCCACCAACTCACAATGGAGTTTAAATATCTTGAAAATGAATTCTTCGATATCAAAGTCAGACAAGAGATAATGGTTTCACCGATGGGAAAACAAATTGAAAATATGTTACATAATGCTTTAATAAAGATAACATAATCAAATTAGGAAAAGACAATTACAACTGGTCAGGCAGTTCAAGCCAAAGACATTATAAAAGACATTCTACCCAACAAATGAGCCATCAAGAGAATCCATCAATGTAAGTCAAGTGGTCATTTTCATAATTTCTCATCCTCCTTTGATTTATAAATTATCCAACTCATGTATTTTTATTCAGTGAAATCTCATCCGATTTCTAGTCGTTTCTCTCTTTTCTACCAGGTCCAGGTCTTCCTTTTAAAGGTTCATGGGAAATCAATCCCTGTCCATTTGGACAAACAAATTTTATTTTATTTTTTGAGTTCCACAGAGAACTATTTCGGGGCATAACTCTAATGATTTCTCAGACTTTGAGATTTTTTAGTATGAGATTTTTGGAGTGTGCTCATCATAATCTTTTTAGTTTTAAATGCAATACTCATCTAAAGTTCTCCGCATAGTGGCCTTATATATTTTTGGTCTTATGATATGACCAATCTTACTTATATTGTGATGGATGTGAGAAACACGATAAACTTATATGTTATTGCCTTTATTTCTATATAATATTGTAAAGATATTATATTTATTTCTTGAACAAGTTCTTGGTCCCTTTCTCAATAACTTTTTTTTTGTGTGTGTGATTATACTCTTTGTTAAAATTATATTTTCATAATTTTAGTAATATAATTACAGATGGACACCATCTCTTTAAAAACACAGGGGGATTTATCCTCGTGATGTTGTTGTTGAAATCTTGAGCAATTTCAATTATACACATAAGTGACAACATTAAAATGCATGCCCAAGCTTCCCAGTAGCTCCAAATGTTTTTTTATAGGTTGTAAGATGGAGTGAGATATATTTTAAATTTACTTATCTGATCTAAATTTCAATTGAAGAACGTGATAGGTTGCTTTCATGCACCTAGATTTGGTATTTCATGTAAATATGAAGGCAAAATTGCCTTAGAGTAAAATGCACACCCTAGTCTCAATTTTGACCCAAATGGAGTGGTTCAACTTGCAGAAGGTGTAGTTTATGATTTTACACCTATCTATCAACTTATATTTTCATTTTTAGACATAAACCTACCTGGTGTGCATAAATGCTAAAATTTGTCTTGTAAAACCAAACGACCAAATTGTTAAAGTTGGCTATATGAAACCACACACCCAAAGTTAGCTAAGGCTCCATAATTTAGGATGTAAGTTGTAAATTGATCATTACAATATTTATAACTTATTTGTACAATTATTAGTGCATTTACACTCCAAAAAGGATGATTTCTATGCAAAAAAATTCATGACATTTTGATGAATCAAAGGATGGCGGGTTATGAGAGAAACCAAGGTCGGTATTGCATTTTTAGTCATTAAAGACTCTTATGTGCAATAATAGGAAAGATATGCCTAGTAAAACCCTCAAAATGCACAACTTGTTTGTAAAAAGTAACCCAAGGTTGCATTATACATTAGATTTGAGTTGTACAAGTTGTTGGGGGTGTGGTTTATCATAGTAGACTTGTTCATGTTGTTTAATTTGCGATTGCAATTTTAAAAATGGTTGCTATTCAAAAGAAACAAAGTTTGCCTTGTAATTTGGAAGGTCTAAACTGTACTATGTGACAAAATTAAAATGCATGCCCAAGCTTCCTTGTAGCTCCAAAAATTGTTTTATAAGTTTTAAGATGGAGTTAGATAAATGGTAAATTTACCTATGCATCTAAAGTTCAATGGAAGAAGATGAGAGGTTGTTTTCATGCACCTAGATTTGAGATTTCATGTAAATTTGAATGCAAAACTGCCTCAAAGTAAAATGCATGCCTAGTCCCAATTTTGAGCCAAATTTAGTGGTTCAACTTGCATAAGGTGTAGTTTATGATTTTACACCTGTCTATAACAATATATTGAAATTTTCAGATAGAAACCTAGCTAATGTGAATAAAGGCTAAAAATTTCCTTGTAAAACCAAAGGGCCAAATTGTTAAAGTTGGCTATATGAAACTGCAAAGTCTAAACTGTACACTCCAAAAAGGAGGATTTCTATGTAGAAAGATTCATGACATTTTGACGAATCAGAGGATGGTGGGTTATTAGAAAAATCAAGGTCATTTTTTCATTTTAGTCATAAAAGACTTTGTTGTGCAAAAATAGGCAAGATATGCCTAGTAAAATTGTTGATATGCACAACTTGTTTGTAAAAAGTAACCCAAAGTTGTATTATACCTTAGATTTGAGTTGTACAAGTTGTTGGGGGTGTGGTTAATCATATGTTAAGAACCAAATATCAATATAGCATAGAAAAATCTCAAAAAAAGTACTCAACGCCTTGAAAAAGAGATAATTTCAGATAATAATCCTCTTCGAGGGGGTAACCTCCTTTTACCCCACTTAAATGTTCAAGTACAAGATGATTCAAAATGAAAATGTCTCCTTGGTATATATAGGAGACTAGGAGGTATAATTACAACTAATGGCCTAAAGCCGACATAAATAAAATAACATTACTAATATAATATGCCCCAATTAAGGGGTAATGAGCCAATATTAGGGCTTAACATGCCCCTCCCTTTGAGACAAGTTTTGTTTGCAATGATTGAGTAACTCTGGATGCTTCTGTATAAAAGGCTCATCTTCCCAAGTGGAATCTTCAGACGATAGTTTCCTCCATTTAATGATATACTCTGAAATGGATCTATTCCTTAGCTGGCGAATTCTTGTGTCAGTGATGGCTTCAAGCTCCAATATGATTTTTCCTTCCTCATCAAGTTCTGGCAATATAGTTTGAACTAGGATCTTGTTGCCTATAACCTTCTTTAAGCATGAAACATGTAAAACTGGGTGTACTCGTGAAGATGCAGGTAGCTCCAATTTGTATGCCATAGTACCAATATTTTGCAACACCTTATAAGGGCCATAGTACTTTGGTGATAATTTATTATCCTTCTTGGCTTGATTGAGGGACATCTGTTTGTATGGTTGTAGTCTTAAAAACACCCAATCCCCTA